>JFBX01000625.1:41282-196009 GCA_001563135.1 Colletotrichum simmondsii | reverse complement strand
GCCCCCCCTTCCTGGGGCCTTGACGCCGCCGCCCGCCCTCGCCCGCTACCTCCTGCCTGGGGGTCTCGCCTTTCTGGAGCCACCCTTCTCCATAATCTCGGCGCGACGGGTCGTCTTTTCTCTGCGTCACCCGGCCCCAAAACTCTCTTCTCTTCCGGAGCCCCCCTCAACAAAACACTCTTCCTCCCGCGACCCTGACACCCCCGAACTCTCCCTTCTCTTCCTTCCTTTCTTCAACTTCACCTCGTCGACTCTCCGGCTTTCTGACGCCGAACATCGCCGTGTGACTTTTGCGGACGTCACAAGTCGCCTCACTGGGATCACGACATCATCCCATAAACCAAGCAAGATTCTTCTACTCCTACCTACCTTGGGTGGATCAAGAAGCTCATCGCGTCGCGTCTTTTCATCCACCTCCGGCTGAACACACGCGCATCCGGGTTTCATCACACAAACCCTACCTACCGCCCTCATCTTCTCGTCGGCGCACTCTCTGCCTTGCAAGAAAAAAAAAGAGACAAGTTCCATCATCCAGCGACACGCCGCTACTGATCAACACTGGTTCGCATCTCATCCACTTGACACCAAACTCAACCTCACACACGACCGCACCATGTCGGCCAGCGTTGTGCGGTCTACCGCCCTCCGAGCCGGCGGCGCCTGCGTGCGCTGTCGCAAGGGCAAAACCAAGTGCGTCTACGAAAACGGCCGCGCTCCTTGCAAGAACTGTGCCAAGGGCATGCACGAGTGCTATTTGCCCTCCGAGTCCATGGCCCATCACCATGGCCAGTCGCCTGCCCGTCATACCGCCGCTCATCGCCCTGCGCGTGAGAGTCTTCCTGCCTCGGTCCCGGCCGGCGATGTGCGCGCCGCCAACCCGGCTTCTACCACGTCTCGTCACGTTCAGACTCCCGAGAAGTAAGTTTCACAGTTTATTCTTCACATTCCATCCAACATCTTCCTCATCTTCCCCTTCACTGCCTCCGCCGCCTTGTCTCGAACCTCTCGCGGCGCACACTTTTTACGCTTGGCACTCAGTTGCCTTGTGCGCGCGCGCGCGCCGTGTGCCGGGTGTGCTATTCTCGTCTTTTCGGCTGTGTCGCCGCCCACCGCCGCCGACCAGGGAGGGGAGCTCGGCCCCCTACTGCATGCGGCCTGGGCGCGGTGGCTTGTTCCCCTTCTCATCACACACGCGCGGTCATCTCTTGTTCTTCCTCGCCCCCCTTTTGTTCCGTCTGCCCAAGTGCCCTCCCCCTTGTTTCTTTTTTCCCCAAGATTTGGCTGCCATTGCTTCGATCTCCCGAAGACGGCGTTTCGTCTCCAACCGACGGCATCTCCCACCGCCGCTAGCCTAACCCTCGGAGCCGCCATCTGACGGCGGGCTTTCCCTTGGATCCCACAAAGCTTTCCAATATCCGTTTTGGTGTACCCGTACTTTCGCTCTGCCCCCCTCCCCATTCTCATTTCCCGAGTCACATCCCCGTCTCCGCCACTTTTCACTCCACTTCTTCTCACCCGGGCCAGTCGCCGGGATGGATATCTCGTTCCACGCCCCCCGAACGCAAACACGGGCGCAAAAAGAAACACGAATGCTGACCTCATCCCCGCCAGACTTACACCGGAGCTGATCCAAGAATGCGAACGCGTCATTTCCAAGACGTACCCGGCCTGTGTTGCTTTCCACAAGCCTTCGTTCATCCAGCAGCTCAAGAACGCCTCTCTGGACCCGGCCCTCATCTACGCGCTGCTCACCTGCGCCGCTCGGTACGTACCTCTGCCTTTCGGGTCTTCCGATCCCCGATCCCAATTTCCCTCCTGATTTTGGTGTTTCACTACGTCCCCCCCCGCAATGTCCGGCTTTTTTTTGTGGGTGGCGCGGCCTTCCGTTCGGAAGTCTCGTGTCGGCTCGCTTAGCCACAAATGTCCGGACTTGGGCCGAAAAAGTGTCACCACTTTGTTTCTATTGTGGCCATTGTCTCTGGGCCCCGACTCAGTCACCGCCTGGCGGGCTGGCTCTGCATAATGGTGAACTTTACTGAACGAACACACTCGGCTAACTTCATTGTCCTTCCGCAGAAGCTCCCCCACCTTGATTAGACGCTATGGCGGGCAGTCCGGTGCGACTGGTGCTGCTGAGCACTTTGCAGCCAAGGCCATGGGCATCATCAACCAGAACCTCGACACTCCCAGCCTGGCTGAGATTCAGGCCATCTGCCTGATCATCATCCACGAGTGGGGTTCCCGCAATGCTGTTCGCGCCTACATCTACTTGGGCCAGGCCAGTCGCATGGTCCAGATGTACCGCATTCTCCACAGCCACCATGCGGCCGTCAGTGATGCCGATAGGTTCCTTCAGGACGAGTCGTTCCGCCGTGTGCTGTGGCTGTTGTACATCCTCGACTGCCTGCTTACCAGCACGCCCGGCCGCCAGCCGGCTTTGTCTGCCAACGATACGGCTGACGTCTCTCTGCCCTGCTCTGACATGAACTTTGCCTTTGGCAATGCTGTCTACGTTCAGACCATCAACCTCAGCGACCCTTCTCGGATGCCTTCTGGCTCTCGCACCGATGAGGTTGGCGAGTTTGGTCAAATTGTCATGGCCACTCGCATCTGGCGCGACGTTGTCCAGATGTTGATGACCACGACCACCGAGACCTTCAACGATAACGTATGCACTGGTCTCATGGGCGAAATCGAGCGCCTCCGTGCTTCTCTGTCGATGCAGTACGTCGACAAGCCAGGCCAGATTAACCTTCACATCACCATGGGCTCTGGCTTCACATATGCTATGCTGCACTGCATGCTCCACTGCGCATCCATCTTCATCAACCGCCGCCGCCTGCTGCAGTATGTGACTGCACCTGGCTTCAACCTGGAGAGCTGGCGCCTGACCCCCCAGTGCCACGATATTATTGATAGGCTCTTTACGTCGTGCCACAGCACCATCGCCATGCTCACCGCTCTCGAGACTGGCTTTGACAAGGAAGGCATCATCTGCTTCCCCATCTTCATGCTGTTCTCGTCCTTCACTGCCAGTGCCACCGTGGCGTACCTGTCCCTCAAAGGCCTTACTCCCCCTAATGCGGTCGAGACTGCCGGGCATATTGTGCGCGACGGTCTCCACTTCATGCAAGATGGCGTTGACACCTGGCCTCTGATCAGCTCCTGGCTGCGTCACCTTGCAGTTATGCATAGAGTGCTCGGCAACGATGCTGTCGCTGGTAGCCCCAGTGTTGCAGGCACCTCCGTGCCCCCCACCAGCGCCCCGCCCGCGGACCAGGCCTCTGTTAAGGACGAAGCCGCCTCGAACCCAGACACCAACCCCGACGCGATGGACTACGACCAGACCTCCAACTCCAACGCTGGCACTGGAGCTCCCGTTCCCCCGGCTCCTGCCAACAACCACAATGCCTCTGTGAGCGAGAGTGGCCGAGAGAGCGGCCGCGAGAGTGAGCCTCCCGCTCCTCTGCCGCGTCGCCCCGGTGTCACTACTATCAACGGTGGCTCCGGCGGTGTTGGTACCCCGGCTTCCGTCAGCCCTCCTCCTCCCCAGCCGGCCGAGATCAAGCAGTCCACCGAGATGCTTCCTCAACCTCCCATTGGCAACGGCGTGGCGTCTGCTGAGCCTGCTGCTCCTGTGCCCCAGGACATGACGGCTAGCGAACTCTGCTCCGCATTCGAGCGACAGCTACTCGAGCTTGACGATCTCGCTGCCTTCATGGGTGGCGGAGTTTGACTCACCTCTTGATCAAATTTGACCTTCATGGAGAGACTTCCAATTCTTTTAACGAAACACTGCAACGCCTCGGCACAGTTTCAGACCGACATATTGTACAGTACGACAAAAATACCCTGCGGATGCTTTTTTTGATCTTGCGTCGGCCAGTCTCTCGAACCTGTTCCAGAATGGGATAATTGTGCTTTGACACCTAGGCGGAGTGGGTGTTGCAGAGGCCGTCTTAAGTACGCGACGACCTGGGCACTACGGTATTCAGGGGGACCACTTTCACGAGCACCCTTTCATAAGGAGCAACTGGATGTGCTTCTCCTGCGGGAAGGAAAGTAATGAGTTCTCATTTCGGCGTTGGAGGTGGTTCGTCAACGGTAGGCTGCGGCCAACTCTACGGAGTCGTTGATCTTTATGTCTTTGTCCTGCGATCAGGCAACATTCGAGGATTCTTTTGATTGCCTCAATTGAGGCCATGCTGCGTTAGTAAAAAGCAGCCATTAAGGCGTTAGGTCCCAAGTTGCATGGTAACTTTTAATCGAATACCCATGGCACACTTCATCACTTTGTCTTTTAACCCACCTCGTGTGAACATGTGCTCCTTTCTTTACTTTCTGGCAGACTGACATCTGCAGCGTGCATTGCAGTTGTCGCTGTGAACCTTCTTTTCTTTGTGACATTTGGCAGTAGTCTTGCATGGTTTGGAGGAAGTGGGAATAAAATCGGCCAGGTAAGCGAACTGTTTGATCTCGATACCAGCAAGGCTCAGGATAACCCTCTCCCCGGATATACCTCATGATCAATATGTTCGTCTCGGACTGTTGACACCTAACATGTCTCCAAAGTTTGTCCTCTCTGCCCAATGAGGCAGAGATCAAAACTTACAATCCTTCATCATGTCTGAAGATCTAGGCTGATGTAAGATGTTTCTTTGCGAACGGTTAAAGTATTCTTAGCGGGCGGCCTTGCGTTTGTTAGTGGACGAGACCAGGGGCGGGGCCGGGAGCGGGAGCGGACTTCGGCATTCGGCACAACACATATCCCTGTCCCCGCTTACGCGCCACACCCAAGCCACATGTAAGCCTCAGGCTCACCTCCTTCAGCCATGACCACATCTGAGGCTGTCGTCAGTAGAACCGGCCGGATTTCAACATTTTCAACTTCAACTCCGCCTCTCGACGTACATATGCCGCAAGGTCCTCGACATCGCCCACACCACCCACGTCCCAAACCCGGCGGGTTTCGAAGCCAATCCTCCTCCTGCTCACTCCATCGCTCATTGTTCCCCCTTCCCACTTCCTAAGCTCCCTTTCTCGTTGGTCTCACACTTCCTGCACTCCATCCAAACGGCATTTGCAATACCAAACGGACATCTGAAGCCCGTTCAAAGCTGGCGCGTGTTTCGTTGGCTGCGAATATCGTGAGACACAGAGTACAGACAGAGAGATACCTACACACAAGAGACTGAGAGAGAAAGAGAGAGAGAGAGAGAGATTGATCGCCTGCAGCCAAAAAGCTTAGCAGGGCGATTTTTGGCCCGCCACCAACCCCGGGACCTGGCACCACCGTAACCATCACGCAACTCACACACGCACGCCGCTGCTCAACCAAGTCCGCTCGCCGCCCACAACCCCGGGGAAAGGGGGACTTCCGGATTCTCGGCCCGCTTACCAAAGAAAGCAAAGCCTTGCACATTGACGGATTGTACCTTTTTTACCACCTTTTTCTTCCTGTTCTTTGAACTTAAACGACAGGGGCATCCGCCTCCAGGTCTCAATCCCGGATGCCGACGGGGATCGAAACCCGCGACTCGGGGGCCGCCGAGTCGGTCAACGGCGGCATCGCCGCACCCTACGGCCGGGCCTGCACCAACTGCTCCCGCGCAAAGTGCAAATGCATCCTCCGCCCCGTCGGTGGGGCCTGTGAGCGGTGTCACCGGCTCGGCAAGTCGTGCCAGCCGAGCAACCCCATCCGGAAACGCTCTAAGAAGCCGCCGTCCAGCCGGACCGCGCAGCTGGAGGAGAAGCTTGATGGGCTTGTTACGCTGCTGAGGCAGTCGGGGAGGCCGAACTTGTCGGCGGATTTGGGGGTTGATATTCACTTGCCTGGGGGGTCTGTTTCCTCTTCGTCGACATCGGCTGCTGCTACTGCTGCTGCGGAGGCGGCGAGGAGGCAGTCGTCTGAGATGGGAGATGTGCATGGTGCTGGCGGCGGCGGCGGTGGTGGAGGTTTTGACCCGGCGCAGCATTTCGGCAAAGGTGATCGCAGAGACCGTGGGGCTTCGCTGCCGACGCCGACGCAGACGGCTAGCCCCGAGGAACCCGGATACGGCGACGAGTTGCCCTCGCCAGACGAGGCGGAGGCACTCTTTGAGGCGTTTCGCGGTCAGAATCTCAAATACTTCCCGTTTCTCAACTTCAAGGCTACGATGACGGCTGAGGAGCTGCGCGGCGAGAGGCCGTTTTTGTGGATCTGCATCATGACCGTTGCCTCGAGGGTGTCAAGTCAGCAGCTTGCGCTGGGCCAGCGGGTGCGACAGATCGTGAGCCACAAGCTGCTTGTCGAGAACGAGAGGAGTATTGATTACCTCCTCGGGCTGTTGGTGATTTTGGGATGGTCAGTACAAGTCACGTTCGTGGTTCTGCTCTTTCTTCTCTTAGTGGAATCGTTTACACGTTTGGCCGGTGTCGCTGACATTCTAGGTGTCTTTTCAGGGCAAACCACCAGCTTGGTAACAAGCCGTTTATGTGCTTGTTCTGTCAGATCGCTATCGGTCTCATCTTTGACTTGGGAATGTCCCGCGACCCGTTGGACAACCTGAACCCTTTCCTCTGCTGGAAGGCTGCTCAGGAGAGGGCTGACCGGGAAAAGACTGGGGCCGTGGGGCAGACTCTGTATGTCAAGTCGCAGATGCCGCGGACGATGGAGCAGAGGAGGGCTGTGGTTGCGTGCTACCTCATCTCATCGGCGTGAGTATACCCGATCTCCCCGACTAACTTGCCTATTCCAGGCGTTGGCACTGGCTGAGACAACAAGGCTAACATCTGTGTAGTGTCGCGAGTTTCTTGGGCAAGATGGACCCCCTGCGTTGGACACCGCATATGGATGAGTGTCTGCAAGTTCTCGACGAGCAGCCCGAGTCGCCCTCAGACCGCACCCTCGTCGCACTGGTCAGGATGCAGCTGCTCAAGGAGGAGGCCGGGAAGATGTCCGCGGCATGGCGTCCCGAAACCACGTTCGACATCGTCGATTCGCACAGGACGCCGCCTGCCATGTATGTCAAGCTGCTCCAGAGGCAGCTTCAGCAGCACATCCAGAGCCTGCCATCAGAGCTCCAAAGCACAGGTTAGTCTCCTTCTTTCGTCCTTCTGTCTCCTACCGCACTTCTGCCCGTCATGTCTCGACATCTCGTCTCTAACCTTTAATCAGACACAATCATTGCCCAGCTCCACTGCACAGAACTCTCCATTCAAGAAATCGCCCTCTCCAACAAGACAGGCACCTGCGTGCCCGCAAACCTCCCGGACGTGGCCCGCCTCGACATCTACTACGCCTGCCTATACGCCGTGAAAGCCTGGTTCGACCACTTCCTGACCCTCCCCCCCGCAGCCTACTACACGACCCCCTTCCTCACCTTCTCGCAGCTGTCCCACTGCACAATTGCGCTCTACCGCCTTTCGGTGCTCGAGGACCCCGTCTGGGATCGGGCGAGCGTGCGGTCGACGATTGATCTTATTGCTACGCTCGACGAGATTGGCGACCGATTTATGAGGGTTTGCAGCGAGGCTGGGTTGAATGTCGATGTTGAGGAGGGAAATGCGTTTGCAAAGGCTGTTAAGACGATTAAGGGGCTCAAAGGGACGTGGGAGGCTTCTATGGCGCCGTTGGCCAAGGTTGATGCTCCTGCTGCGACGGGGGTTGATGGGACTGGCGTCCTTGGGGCTGGGATGGGTAGTGGCGCTGGGGTTGGGGAGGTTGAGTTGGGGCAGTTTGGGTTGGATTTGATGGATAATCGGTGGTTTACGGATATCTTTACGCCGTTTGACTTTTAGGGGTTTGTTGATTGGTGTGTTTAAGGTACACTGGGTAGATTATGGATGGAATGTATCATGGGTATATATCATGGGATGGACTTGGCTAGGTTAGGTTGGGTTTGGACTGTCGAGTCTGGCGTTGGTAGTGGGATGTGTTGGACTTGGGTTTGCATCACCGCTCCTCGATTGGTTGGGACGAGTACTTGATGTACTCTTGGGACAAAAGTAGGAGACTGGGTGTACGAGTTTGTGTACGTCTGCTGCGTAACGTAATGAGACTGGATACCTTGAAGGAGTTGGTGCCGAATCCTGGTGACTGTGCTTGAATGATAACAAAGACCGCACGATGTTGTGAGAGAGCACGATGTCGTGAGAGATCACGATGAGTAGAGAAATGTACGTGGCCTAGCCGGACTTATATTCACCCGCCCACTACAAGTTGCCCACTCGTCTTTTATCTAATGTTTCCCAATAATAATGTATTCATGTGTAGTATAGGCCGACTACGATTAGATGATCCCCCCCTGAAGGTTTCCCATCGAATGCTTGGCGGGGCGTTGGCCAAGGCGTCTTTTTCCCAGGATGCTTTGATGGCGCTATTGAGCGGCCCGATGTCGACATGAATCCCACCTTGCCCACCCCCAAGCCGGCAGCGAAGGGAAGCGAACACTCCCCACGCGTCTTTACTTTGTCTCTTTGACGCGATGAAAACGACCGCGCTCTGCTTGTGGCAGGTGCCAACGGGATGTGATGATTGAACGGATAACGCCATGGATTAGGTGATTTCTTGGTAAGACCATTTAGAGATGATATATGAAGGGGGGATGTTCAGCCAAGTCTTGTTCCACGCAACGGTCTTCCCGTATTCGAGGCTTGGCTCTCCCATCTTGGGGGGCATTATCCGATGTAAGGAACATCAAGAGGGCGAGTGGAGGGACGAATTTGGTACCAGGCCAGGATTGAAACATTTCTCGCCAATTCGTGGTTAAGTTCAGAAGCAGAGTCGTCGAATTACGCCGCCCGGACCGATATCCCCTTCAAGACCGCGAGAATCTCGGATTACACAACCACGAGCCAGTCTTTTCACCCTAAGAACTCTATTCTTTTGTGTGTAAACAATTCTCGTGCTTTACCTGATAGTTTGCTGGAAACAAGAGAGCATTTCAGGCGCGGACATCCATCTACCCTCAAATGCCGTTCTAGAACATTTGGTACCCGGCTACCGGATGTCGTCATTTACCCTCGGTGTTACTCCATCGCCAGCCTACCAACAACACCCACCAAATCAGTGGGACCACGTCCGCGCGCGGGGGTGGGTTCGGCGCGGGTAAAACCACCGTCCCTCGCGCATCCAATTTGAGCGAATCCAACGGACGTTCAAGCAAGAGAAGAGCAGCGAGAGAGAGAGAGACTAGGGACAAGCCGCGGTGGAAACGCGCCACTCCAGTCTCCACGAGTGGTCCCTGGAACCCCGTTCGTTCTTCCTTTCCGTCCCATGTTTTTTTCCTTCTCCATTGCTGTTGGGACGTTACAATCGCGCGTCTCGGCATGTAGTGTAGGACGGGGGTGGCAAAGGTTGTGAACTCGTGCTAACTTCAGCTCTAGTCCGATTGTGTGTTCAGGTCGGGGTGGCCGGTTGGATTTCACTCAATTGAGTTCGAGGTAACTGATCTGACCCTCCATTGCGTGCTTCTGTGCCTCTTACTGTGGAAGGGTTTTTCAAGTGCCAAGATGGGTCAGTGTTGACTTGTCGAGCAACTCGAGCTAGCTTGGAGGCATGGGTAAGGAATATAATGCCAAGAGATAATCGATTGTGTGATTTGGTACCCCCCCGTTATAGTGCCTGTCGCCTGCGAACATGAGTCGGGGACGGATGGTGGGAGGGTGTCACTTGCAATCTTGAAGAACGACGTGGGAGCGCAATATCTGTATATATGTACGCTCGCGCGACCATGGCGTTCATCTAGAACTCTCCTCGAGATCGTGCCGTCACCGCTTTGGCCTCTTCGAACTCACCCGGGTCCCCATCCACGTGCCACCTGTGGCCCCCTCATACCTGACCGGCCGGTGAAACCTACCTTACTCCTCCGCAGAAGATAAGGCACAACCACCTCGACAATGGTCTTTTCGAGGCTCTTCCCGAGCGAGAAGTCGGGCGGCGCGGATCCGACTGTCCGCGCCGACCCCGAGGCCAGCGACTCTGAGCCGTCCATCATTCACGATGGCGATCTCGCGTATACTAGGGTCAAGGGAGGTAACGGCTCCAAGCCATCGTACCAGGAGGCTGTTGGTGCGCCTGTTGAAGCTGATTCGCCGTTGGGATATCATGTCAATTGGGTGGCTATCATTTTCTTGAATATCAATATGATGGTTGGGACTGGTGTCTTTTCTACTCGTAAGTTAGCTCAAGCTCTTTATGCTTGTGTAGCAGATGGTCAACGCCAGACTATGGCTGCTTGAGAGGTATGATACTGACATCATCTCGGTGTAGCCGCTAGTATCCTCAACAGAACGGGCTCAATTGGCCTTGCCTTGATGTACTGGGTCATTGGCTTTCTCATGGCCTCAGCCGGCTTCAGTGTCTATCTCGAGTTGGCTAGTTACTTCCCCAATCGCAGCGGTTCCGAAGTCGTCTACTTGGAGCAGCAGTATCCTCGCCCCAAGCACTTCTTCCCCGTTGCTTTCGCGGTTCAGTCGGTGATCCTATCATTCAGCAGCAGTAATGCAGTCGGTGGGTGAAAGAGAACATCGAAGCCAGAGCTGGAGGAAATTGCTAACACGTGTGGCAGTTCTGTCTCGATACCTGTGGAGAATGGCCGATATCACGCCTTCAGAGTGGCAGATGCGAGGCGTCGCTATCGCAGCTTACACCCTCGCCGTCATCTGCGTCCTCGCACACAACAGATACTCCCTCTGGCTCGTCAACTTCATCGGCGTCCTGAAGCTTCTCACCCTCGTCTTGTAAGCTGCCTACCAGACCTGACTCAAACTTCCCATCACAACTAACACTCATTCCCCAGCATATCCATAGCAGGTCTCGTAGTCCTGGGCGGCAACGTCAAACACATCCCCGACCCCAAAGCAAACTTCCGCAACGCCTTCGAAGGCACAACCAGCAACGGAAACGACCTTTCAAACGCCCTCGTCAGCATCATCTTCTCGTACGCGGGCTACTACAACGCCTTCAACATGACCAACGAGATCAAGAACCCGATCCCCACGCTCAAGAAGAACGGCATCATTTCGCTGCTGACGGTCGCCATCCTCTACATGCTCTGCAACATTGCCTACTTCGCGGCCGTGCCGAAGGCCGAGTTCAAGGGTGCGAGCGAGATTGCGGCAGCGGTGTTCTTTTCAAAGTTGTTTGGCGGGAGCAAGGCTGCTGCGAATGTGTTGAATTTCTTGGTCCTGTTGAGTGCTTTTGGGAATTTGTTGGCTGTGTTGATTGGATCTTCGCGTATGATTCGTGAGATTGGCCGGTTAGTAGACCCTCCGTTTCGATGGGACTTTTGCTGAATTCAGGACTTAGACAAGGTGTTCTTCCTTTCACCAACTTTTGGGTCTCGACTAAGCCCTTTGGTACTCCATTGGGTCCGTATATGTTGAAGTGGACAATGACCTTCATCATGATCGTTGCGCCCCCTGCTGGCGATGCCTTCTCCTTCGGTATGGCCTTATTCTGAGCACCCGCTGATTCATGCTTTGAACCTTGGACTAACATCATATCCCAGTCGTCGATCTGGCCAGCTACCCCAGCGCAATCTTCAACTTCGCCATGACCTTCGGCGTCTTCGTCCTTAGACGACGTCGCCAGCGCTCCGGCATCAGCCGTTCCGAGTTCCGCGCTTGGGACTTTGTCGTCCTTTTCTTCCTCGCCATCCAAGTCTTTGTCCTGGCTATGCCTTGGTGGCCGCCAAAAGGTGGTCCGTACGCGGGAAGCGTCAGCTTTTGGTACGCCACATACTGTGTCGTGGGTATCGGCATGTGAGTAACCCTTGTCCAACTGTGAATCCGAAGTATAAAGAAACCCGCTGACTTTCTCCGTTCTGCTAGCATCCTTCTGTGCATTCTGTACTACGTCATCTGGATGTATGTGCTCCCTCGCTGGTTGGGATACGAGATCCGCACGGAGATTGTCGAGGTCGATGCCAACGGCGCCAACACGCATCGCCTGGTCAGAGTTCCCAAGGCTGAGGTTGCTGCGTGGGATGAGGTGCATGACGAGGCTGGCAATTTGAGGCGGCGACACGTTACTACCGAGCTTGATTCCGGCAACTCCAACGAAAAGGGGCTTTGAGTCTATTTTTGGGACACAAGGACGTTTGGCTAGCCTGAGGGTAGAAAGTCTTTCTATCCAGGTTTGCTTAGGGTCTACCCAACTAAGACCTCAGGGGAAGGGGATGATTTTGATGGTGGTTATGTAACTTAGTCGCGAAGGTTAATGCTCATATATCTACAACACCCTGCAGTGTATTGCCTCTTACACGCGACCCAGTGCAGAGTCCAAATCATCATGGTCTTATTTGTTCACCAATGGGGTCATAGGCTCACTTTTATTGGTGATCTCACCTGTGTTGCCCAGAAATTGTTCCAAGTGAAGCCAGGGTCAAGCTAGGGCAGGTTCAAACGGTAAAGAGGGCAAGGGGCACCTGGTGTCCGTTCAGGAGGGAACCCTCCCAAGACACAGATAAGTGAACTGTCAAGGCGAAAACGTAGCCGCTTCAACTGTGGTGAATCGTGTATCTTGATTCCATCATTGCTCGGCATTTGGACTAACTAGAGGCTTCCGTGACCACTGGTACTCAACGCTGAATATGTACTTCTGTCGTCCTCATGATTCCTTTAGTATCTCCAAACCCATGCCCAGTCTCCAGAATTAACTCCTCACTCCCCGACCTGTCGCCAAAACTGTTCTTCTTCTGGTACACAGCGACCGCCGCCGGAGTATTATTTCCACCTTTTATGGTCGTACGGTAGAACTCTGGGCTTGGTGAAAATGGTCCGTCCTCGAGTTCGTAGTCTGGTGCCCCCTGGCTTCCTTGTTCCCTGTAGCCCTGCCTTCGAGCGGTGCCCGTGGTGATGTTTCCCGTTCTACCGGATCGTCCAGTCGGGTATCGGTTTTCGTAGAGGTTATCGCTGTTGTAGTGACGGCTCGATGAGATCTTAAGGGCGCGGCCGACGAGGGGTTTCAACGCTGGTGCGCAGGCGGCGATGATGCCGAGGTTGAGTTGGAGGCTGTAGAAAAGATTGTTAGCTTAACTTCGTTTTAGTCCGCGAACGTTCGGGTAACTTACAAGCCCCAGAATTGGATACTTTGGTAACTAGAATCACTCGTCAATAATGGTTTCTGGTCTGCAATACCTCTGAGGACCTACAAGGTTCCGTCTTTGCTGCTCGGTTGCGCAATTTGATAGATGGCCTTGATGATGCCCATGATCACAGCTCTGAAACGAATTAGCCCCGATACGCAGCCCTTGTGACGAATGGAGCAAAACTTACAAGTATCCTAGACTAAGTACGACAATTAGATACACCCGTGTGCGCAACTTCATCTGCAAGACCCAAATGATGGGAATAGGCAGAGATGCGAAACAGACATCAGTGAAGATGTTGAAGGCTGGGGTTAGATTAGCTTCTAGAGCAATAGGAAAGGATGAGTATGTCGGCTCACCAGTATTGACTAGCGCGAAGTTGACGAACAACTTGATGTTGTAGCACTTTGGCTTGAGGCTCTTGTCCCAATATCCTTCCATCGGGCTGCAATACAAGAAGAAGCTAAGCCATGCCATGATAGTGTAAAGCACTACGAACACTAATGGTATGTTAGAAAGATTTAGGCAGTACACAGGAGTTAGGGATGGGTAGATATTGTACCAATCAAAGCCCATAGTGATCTCGAGTACCACTTGTTCTTGCTTAGACGCAGCAGCGATAGTGCGATTGAGATCTTCAGAAACGCCAGGGCAGCGATGGCGGATATGATCGATTGAAAGAAGCCAACTTTGGAAAAGAACACTTGATCTGGCTTGCTGATTGTGTCTTTGTGTCTGCCGAGTCCGTAAAACGCCTGAATAGTGAAGATTACCATACCCCCACCTAGCGCACAGAGCTGTTAAAAGTCAGCATGGCCGCCCTTATCCTGGTGTTATGGTAACCTTGGTAGTAACATGGATGGCTTACGGCAGACAAGATCATCATGTAATCGTCGATACCTATCGTCTTCACAATAGCGGCGCGGGTATACGTTCGGAGGACGACGAAGGCGAGAGCGAGCGCGTGGAAAGTCCCGGTCACGGCCAGGATCATGGCCGTATTGCTTTCCTTGGCACGCTCCGGGTCGACGGCCGTTGTGCTGGACGTCGAAGACATTGCGGCGGATGACGCGGCTGCGCGGCGTCAAGCAGACGCACAGATGGTGAGAGGGGAGTCGAAGAAAGTCACAAAACTTCAGGAGGGTGGACACATTGAGTAGCGAGGGGATCAGCGGATTCTTTTAAGCATCTTGCTGTCCCAACTTAGTACTCCAGATTGGGGGCTCATAATCTATTCTGTAGGAAGAAAGGAACTGGATAGATGAAACCCGATCCACGGGGGCCACACTGCAGTAACCACGCACGCGGTACGGACGGGGCTTTCGGGAGGGATATGGATACAAGGACCTCAATCATCACGCAACGGGGAGCTGGTAACTGTGAAAGGAATCATCATTGGATGATGGAATCGGACTCTGTCAAAAGGGGAGTCTTCGTGCTGCCACTCCTGTCTGCCTCGGGAAGGTGATGCGCTGTGCCTTTCTAGACTGCGTTCCAGAGCAGGGAGGTTGGTCCGTCCCTATCAGCCCATTCGGCCTAGAATTTGGCACCGAGGTAGCGAAGTGACCGCACCGTTGACTCTTTTCTTCGAGAGTTCTGTACCGGAGTTTTCCTTGCAGAAAAGTGGATCGACGGATTTAATGTGCTGCACAGTCTGCACCTGCAGGATCGCCTAAGCAGGTGGTGGGCAGGATGTAGAATGAAAAGAGTGTTCAGGATCTCCCAGGGGCCACATGGATGCCTCCCACATTACGTGCCACCTTGTTACAGTGCCGCGAGCGTCACTAGGTCCTTGAACGCAGCAGTAAGCAACGAAACGCTGCGGTAAGTTTGCCCTTAAGTTGTCAATACGGAAAAGATTGATACGACGAAGCTTATGAACACAGATATCTTCAGCAATTTGCCCGAAATTGTTTGTTGGTGAGGAGCGGCGTCAAGGAGCGATATTGATCCTGCCACCCCAATCGGGCAGCAGCAATTCGTAAGTCCTCCAAGCCACCCTGGAAAAGTGTATCGCGCTGTCGGCGCGGAAGAAAAAGAGGAGAAAATACTGGGTTTCGGAGTCGGCCATCGAACCGAAGAGGGAATCTCTGCATGATACCCGGTTGAAGAACTTAGAGGCACAGGAAAAAAAGGAAGAAATCAGCCACCAGATCATTGTTGTTGGCGGCATCGGGTGGGAGGCACGGAGGGTGTCACCGACCCATGAAAGGATCTAGTGGCCTGCCAGTCGGAAGACATGGCATGCATGCCAAGATTAAAATGGGACAGTGGAAATCACATACACTGGAGATGTTGAACAAAACACCATACGATCTATCCGGATCGGTTGGTCACCCTCGAGATGGGGAGCGGAACTCGGTGGAGTCGGACGGTGGCCTACCAGCTGGACATTGTCTGTTACAATTTACTGTTGCATGCGGGCAGTTGGGACGAACATGTTGTCTGATCCTTTTTTGACTTTTAAGCTTATGGAGCTCTAAGAGCGTGTATGATGCCGCACAGATTCGGCCCACGGAACAAGGTGATTACAGTTTGTCTTAGTCCACTTACTAAGTCTTTGGCTCATTATTATCGTAAAACCACTCCGGGTCAACAAATCTTATCTTTAACTTGCCGTCTTCCCGAAGCCAGTTGCCGTTTAATATCCGCCACTTTGAACTTGTGGCGAGTTGGCGACCGACGGCAACGCATCTCCCCTGTCACCCGTCCACCGGCCGGCTCCGCGCTTGACCTAAAGAAGGTTACATTCTTCATCCCAGCACCGTGGGCCCCGGATCTGGGCTATTGAGTCTTGAACTTTTCCAGTTTCTGGCTGCCCTATCCACAGTGTCACAGCATAAAAAACCGTTCGATTAGTGACCCCTCTTCATAATTCTCTTCGATAATTCTTTGCCCCCGGCAATGGATACTACTACCATGCTTCCCGCCAACAGCGGCTGCGTTGTTGGAACATTCCCGCTGCCCAGTGCGGTTACCATCTCCGTCCCGCGGATCCGAAGCCCTGCAGGCCGCCATGGACGGAGGCACTAGTGCAGACAACGGGATTTTTAATTTATTCCCAACGTCGAACATGTATCTATCTATATAGCTAACGAGATCTGTCTGGTGGTTGATTCTCTTGCGACTGTTTCGGACCATCCTGTCCGCTCCCACTTCCCACTTGACCTTGCGCACCTCTGGTGAAGTCCTGTCCAGTTCTCTCTGACTGTTGACGTGCCTCGGACCACAGCTCTCTCTCTCAGTTCCTTGCTTGCGCACGCGGCTACCCTGCATCTTGCTTATTCCACCTTGAACAAACAAGGACTTTTGGCAATGCTTCCCCTCACCATTGCGGCTGCGGCCGTGGGCATGCTGATAGCGCCGGTCATGGCCTCACCCATCGAGACCGGCGATGTTCTCGCCGAACTCCAGGATAAGGCTATGAGTGCTCTGACCGCATCGAGCGCGGGCAACAAGCGCAGTAGCTGCAACATCTTCAATGCTCGTTACCGTCGGGACTGGTTCGTCACTCTCCCACCATTATAGTGCCGATCTCGAATTGAAAGCTGATCCGTCTTCAAGGGAGGCGTTTTCTTCCCAGGAGAGGAAAGACTACATCAGTGCCGTCCAGTGCCTGTTATTCTCGCCTTCCAAGTCGGACCCCGAATTCGCTCCCGGTGCTCGTAACCGTTACGATGACTTCGTCGCCGTGCACATCAACCAGACAACCAAGATCCATGGAACTGTGAGTTATACCCACACTCATGATAAATGGTGTCGTGATCTAACATTTTAATTCAGGGCAACTTCTTGACATGGCACCGCTACTTCGTCTGGGCATATGAAGAGGCTCTGCGGAACGAATGTGGCTACAAGGGCTCCCAGCCTGTGAGTGGATTCCATTACCATGAACGGGAGATCTTCCAATGGGTCTGACAATTACATTACAGTACTGGAACTGGTTGAAGTACCAGGACGATCTCCGAAAATCCCCTGTCTTTGATGGCAGTGATACCAGCTTGAGCGGCGACGGCGCCTTTCTCCAGCACAACGGCAGCGTCAGCGGTGCAGGTGCTATTGTCCTGCCTTCTGGCGATGGTGGTGGTTGTGTCACGAGCGGTCCTTTCAAGAAGTAGGCTTTTCTTGTAGATCTTGCACCGCTGAACTTGGCGACTAACATTCACCTAGCATGACCGTCAACCTTGGTCCTGTCAACCCCGGCATGGACGGCCTCGAGGCCAGCCCGACCGGCAAGCTTGGCTACAACCCTCGTTGCCTTAGTCGCGATCTGAGCAACTACACCGCCTCAACCTGGTTCACTAACGAGAACATGCTCAACATCACGGTAGGCGCGGCCTCCAAGAGCATAGAGCTATTCCAGAACGAGCTTCAGGGCCGTTTCTCTGACGGCTTCCTCGGCATGCACGCGTCCGGCCACTTCTCCGTCAACGGCGAAGCTAGCGATCTGTACTCCTCCCCCGTCGACCCCAGCTTCTTTCTGCACCATGCCATGGTTGACCGCGTATATTGGCTGTGGCAGGCCCTCCACCTGTGGGACGCTTTCAACATTGCTGGTACAATTACCATCAACAACAAGCCGGCTAGTAGGGACGCTTTGAAGACTGATATCCTTGACCTTGGCGTCAATGCTGAAAACCGCACTATCGACGAGGTCTTGAACACTATCGGCGGTTCCCCTCTTTGCTACGTCTACGCATGAGTCTAGGGACGATTCCCGTTTGGAGGTTGGGCTGCATGTGGTCAAGAGATGCCCACAAGTACCATGATAATAGCTACCTTAGAGTAGGTCCAGTGTATTGCCAACCAGGACCACTGTACATAAAAGGCTCTTCTATGTAATAATTGCACCATCGATTCGAAACCAAATCTAGGGATTGGCCGCCGTAGCGTCGAAATCCTCAACAGAGCTTTGGCCGAGACTCAAAAGAGACGTCTCTCCTAAGCACGTCTTAACTCAGTACATGGGTGAAATCACATGATGATTATTGCCTATCTGCCAATGAGTCGAGTTGATATCATGTTCTTCGCTATGAACTCTGACTCTCGGACGGAGTGTGGAAGCCGCTAGTGATATTATGGGTGGAGTCTCGGAATGGCTTAGCCCTCAATGATCCACGCACAACTCACGATGCGGCATCTTGGACCTCCATAGGCTGGCAACAATCACACACCTTCAATAGCCTGCCCGGCTAGCTCAATCGGTAGAGCGTGAGACTCTTAATCTCAAGGTTGTGGGTTCGACCCGTAAGTCTATCTAAATACTCAGGAACTGATCCAAGTTCAATGTCTAACACCTCACAGCCACGTCGGGCTCAATTCCCGTCAGCGATTGACTTAAATACTTCTTTTTTTGTCTATATTCTATTTCAGGTTTCATCTCTGTCTGTGCTGAGGATTATTCTCCCCTGCAATTGGCTCTCCAGCTTGCCTACTCGTATTGACGCAGCGAACTGTCCTTCAACAGCCGGCCCATGGCACTTCGTTGCATACATACACTCACATCAAAGTCACCAGTGTCGGCAACATCCATGATCTGAACCAAGCCATCAATCTTTGGCATGACGCCCTGGACATACCGAGCCAACTCCCCCGTGCCTAGGAAGTCAAGCTCATAGGTTTTAGCTCTCACCCAGGATGTCACGAGGGTGTGGTGAGTTCCCAAGAAGCCTTGCCATAACCGCTGAGGGCTAACCTCGTGTGCGGCGTCGTGGATGTAAGCTGCCACCGCATCTGGCGTGAAGCGAGACATCATCTGCCTGATAGCGCCGGCGATGGGCCCAAGCTGGATTGAGCTCGCCTCGTTGGCGGCTTTCTCAACGTATCCTAAGAGGAGAGGAGATCCCACAAAGGTGTCTGGTAAGGGTGGTTCGACACGATTTCGAAGACCCAAAGTGATGTCCAGATATACTTGTTCAGGTTTTCCTTCATGGCCGCGCGCACGGTTCATCAGAATCCAGATATGGGCCAGGACTGCGTCGAGCCGGGAGACTCGTAGTGATTGCATGTCGTCTGGCAAGCTTGCTTGCGCAGCTTCCTTCATCCGCGTCAACTCGGCTGCCGCGAAGCGTATTTGAACGTGATCGACTGGCGCACTCATGTCCCAAGTTGGCCACGGAGGATATGTTGACGGACTGAGTTTGGTTACTCTCAATTCGTCCGGTGGTGGCATGGTGGCTAGTGAAGCTGGTCTGACACCTGGCGGATATCCTGGTGCATCTTCTGCCCACCAGTCGAACCGGTGCATCGGCAATGCTCGAGCCTTTGCAACTATTGTTGCGTCCGGGAGACCTCCTGGCGTGAGCCCTGCAACTTGATCAAGCTGGGCCGGATCAAAGACAGGTTTGGATATGCTTAGACCGTCGATTGCAGCAACGTTGCCCAGTAGAGCCCTCGACCTTGTTGCCCAAGAATACATGAAGTTCATCAAGCACACAGCATCTGCGAGAGGATGCGAGACCATTGCGCTGATTCCAAAGCCTCCGCACGTGAACGACGTCAGCTGAACAGCCATGGCAGGCAGACCGTCGATAGCGTTCAGAGACATGAGCGCTATCTTGGTTCTTGGCAAAAAGTCGCTTTGCTGAAAGCTCGAGGCGTTCCATTCCTTAGAGTGTGTCGCTCTCTCAGCCCGGCTGGGGACTAGATCGCTGAGCTTTGAGTCATGAGAAGCGATAGATAGCTCAACCCCGGCATCCTTAGTCGAGCCATACGCAACTACCAGCCGGCCAAGGTGTCGCGGCACTGCATCGTCTTTGACCTGCTCGGGTGTAGCCCATTGGAGCTGGCCTGCAAAGTGCGGATAATCGTCTAGTGTTTGACTAAGTGAGTGGCCGAGGTTCTCGAAGAACTCAGTGCGTGACAACTGTGACGTTTTCGGCTTGTCGTAAAGCCATATCGCAGCCGTAGGTGTGAAACGGGCAACTGTTGAATCAAGTATTGAGAGTTTGGAGACGACGGGCCCGGTGGAAGGTGAGTTGGGGAATATTCTCCGGGTTGCGTCGATGTTGTAACGTTGTGCAATGCTTGTGGTTGCTGACATTCTTATTGACTCTCGTTGGCATTGGCTGTGAGAGGCTTCGAATGTTGCAATGTCTCGCTGTGACATAAAATGAGCTCTAATCAAGATGCCAAGCCTGCCTGCGAGCGAGCAAGATGCTGCGTGTTTAATAGGTCCAAGTCCTCAACACGCACAGACATGACGCTAAAGCTGGGAGACGACATGGGTGCCCGTTCGAGGTTCGGCGAGCAGTTGATCTGGGTCCGGTATGATTCATTCTGCGTCATGCCTGAAGTCGACTAGCTCATCACTTGTTGATTGGGCGTTGAGTCTGATATGGCGCGCGGGAGGGCCCTGGCCCCTGTTGATCTCGCTGCGACGTGACCAACACAGTGTTCTAGCGTCTAAGCGAGCTTCTGGTTGATGCATGTCAGATCACGAGTTCCCGTTCAAGCTGCTGTGCCTCACGTACTTAGCTTGTTGGTGATTAGCTGGATGAGAGGGGAATGCTTGGTCTTATCTGTGCGACTACTAGATTGTGCTCGTTTTAGAATGCTCGCTGAATCAAAGAGGCGAGGATCAAGGATGGCTTGAGTAGAACACGGCAGACATGCGAGTCCATCGGTTTTGCGCCGGCCTAGCTGAGCTTGATAGTGATGCGGCTACGTCCTCGACGGGGGTTGCAGCAGGATCAGGTGCTCTAATGATTGACGAGGATTCGTGAAAGCCAGGCTCGAGAACTGGCTAGACCTCTCAAGCTGATTCTATTTGTAAATGCTATTTCGATCATTAGCATGATGCAGAGGCTTGCTAGATTGTTAGTTCATCAAGACTTCCATGAGAAAACAAAACTCTTGTCATAGCAGTCATGTTTGTGAAAAAGAAAAGCAACCAATATAAACTCAGACATAAGCAAGACGGATGTTCCCACGGAATCCTCCGCCCGAGGTATGGTCAGATGGTCGGACTCGATGCGCCGCAAAGTCAGCTTTCTCACACCGGTCTTAGCTGGCAGAAGCTCACGTCTCAAGTGCTGCCTATTGACTCATGCGACTTACCTATGCGTACACGATCATAAAAAAGATCCTTGAAAACCTAGACTAGCAACCGCACAGAGTGATCCAGCGGCTGCGCCAAAGAAACCAGTCAGATGTCTTGTAAGAGAAGAAGACGGGCCAACAGCCGCGAATGTTATCATTGGATCGAGCGGCTGGATACTGCCGAGATCGGGTGGGCTGTGTTCCTGGGACCTGTTAGTGATGGCTGAGTACGGCACAGAGATTAGAGCTCATGGATATCGAGGTTGCCGAGACATCAGCTCTCATGTCTTGTGCCCAACTCGAACAAAGGAAAGTACCGAATGGGCGTGGGGAGGACATGTACGCGGTGAGAGTGACACACGTAGCTTCTCGATGCAACCCCATGCCAAGTTATATATACGTGATGTGATGTGTCCATCAGGCGTCTTGGCCTATCGGATCGATCATCCTATGCAACGAATCCTATTATCACCCTTCACTGGATACATCAAAGATGGCTGCTCCAGACTTGACGGCTATCTGGCTGACGGCACAGTGATGTAAGTAAGCACAAGACTGCAGTCTGGTATGAAGCACCCATTGAGGTGGTATAGCTGAGGGTGGTCAGATATTAGTGGCTTTCAACGATATTACCACCCTGACCTGCAGCAGTTCTTCCCGATCAGGAAAATTGCTTTGCCCATCTATTTAGGGCCGAGCCGACTGGAGTCAACCGTAAATGCTTGCTCTGTTCGTCCCCGCACCCCAAGCCATGATCGCGGTACCCAGAAGCATTTTGAGTGGATGTCACGTCTCGTGCGAATAGATGTACACGTGCGGCGGGAAGGCTGGGGGCCCTTCCATCCATGCTACCTTAGATCCTTCAAGTCATAGCTCGCTCTTCTCGGACCAAAATGCTGTGCTCGCACTCCCCAGCTTCCCCACTGAGACGACACGCAGTAGATGCAGACACCTGTCACCCAGCCGCAACCTACAATATGCATACATCTTTTCTGCGGCAGAATCTCGTGGGGAAGCCTAAGTTGTGCGCTCTTCATAGGGCTGATGTTGTGGGACAGAGATGATGCAAGGCCGGTGGGCAGTGCTGGTAAGGTGGCACTGCCCTTATGTCGGGCGCGATGCAGCTTAGGGGTTGTCTGATGATCGTGACTATTTGTCTATTCTCAAAGTATCAGGATTCGGTCTCCGTCAGTATATATCGAGACCAATCGCTTCTCGATACCAAGAATGAATTCCCAATACTAATCATCATACATCACATCTCAGACATCGTCTTTCCTTCTGTTCTTTGGATTTCCTTTCTTACTACTTTTCCTTTTCTCCTTGCAACTCTCAAACCCTTTTCTTCCAATTCTCATACTTCGCATAACTTATTAATATCTCATTTCCTTATACTAGTCATTCAAAATGCCTATGCTCACCTCTATTCGCAGCCGTTCAGGCTCTCCCCCGGCTATGTCCAGCCCTGAGCTTAACAGCCGTTCTTCTTTCCCTATCCAATCACCTGAGATTGATAGCATTCAGTTTCCGCGCTCTTGGGAAGCGGCTTGGGAAGCAGCAGGCCAGACCAACTTTGAGCGCGCGCAAGCTTTTCTATTCTTCTATCGTGGAGATGACGCTTCTACCAACAGCGAGCTCCGATCCATCGCAGCGAATCCCAAACATCGAGATGTCGTCTCTCTTGCAGCTGCAGTCCAGCGAATTGTCTTTGGCAACCGCCACTCGACCTTCAACACAACCGCCCTTTTGCAGTGGATGCGTTTCATGCTCATCAAGAGCCAAGCTCTTACTTCCACGAAGACGAACGCAGTTCGCGATTTCTTTTTTGACCCATCGGTAGCTCGTAACCTACCTCAACTCCCCCAAGATCCGGTTGTCTACCAATTTCCAGCAGCCCCTTTGAAAGTCATGATCATCGGCGGAGGACCCACAGGCCTGGCTTCTGCGATCGCTCTCGCCGAGAAGGCCGGGGCCAGAGTGGAGGTCCATCTTTACGAAGGCAGATGGATTCAGCAGCCGGGTAGCTCTTTCGTCAGTTACCCACCAGGGGCCCGTCGTCGCGACCAGGTAGTCACGCTCCAAGACACCGTGACAGACTTGATGAGTGATAGAACGAGACAAGCTGTCTTTGGCGGAAATCCAGAGCGTGTTTGGCCTGGTTCAAGCAACCTCCAGATCCGCAAGCTCGAAGACGGTCTCTTGCGACGGGCACAAGACAGCCAGTTCCGTGATCTCATCTTCCTACATGCCTCACAGGTCAGACAGGACAATCTTTCGGAGCATGGCGACTTTCACCTGATGCTTGGTGCCGACGGCGCTGGTTCGTGGCTCCGCAGTGCTTACTTTCCGGGACAAGAGGAGGAGATCGGAAAGAGCTACGCCCTAGGGGTTGCCTTTGATCGACCTCGTGGTCTTCCATTCTCACAGCCCATTAACATCTTCCTCACCATGGGTCAAACTCGCTACCTCCTCAATGCCAGCGACTTCGATGGCACAGGATATCTCAACATGCAGTTGACCGAGACTGAATGGCACCAAATGGTCTCCGTTGATGGCTATCCTTGCACATTCGGTCGACCAAGTTGCCTGAAGGTCGACGACTGCCTGCCTAATGGGTTCGATGAGAACCAGGTCTTTGCACCATCTCAACAACCCGACAGCCCGTTGTGGAAGGCGATACTTGATGGTCTTGAGCTTTACGGGTTCAAGCAGTGCGAGGTCAAAAACATTGTTCGTATTCCCATTGTTGTACGCAGGATCAACAAAGCCGTCGAGCAGGTTCCGCAGTGCGACTCTGCAGCCCTGCGCCGACCCCACGGTTTGGTTGCCTTGGCTGGAGACGCGGCAATGACGGTGCACTTCTGGCCTGGGAGAGGTGCGAACTCCGGCATGAAGGCAGGCATCGCATGGGCCGATGAAGTTGCTCGTGCTCTCTTCCATGGCCAGTTCGTTGGTCTTCAGACCTCTTCGCTGGAGATGTACCACGACTTTCTGCAAAAGCTCCAAAAGCGGGAGCACGGCGGTCGCAGCTTGCCCATAGTCAAGCAGACCGGCGATCCTGATATGATGGCCTGGTTGATGCGCAACGCTCGACTTATTCCGCAGCACGTGGCGATGGAGTGGCTAGTCGGTCAGATGCGTCGTGATGGTGTCCGCATTCAAAGACGTGCCGACTGGGCTTTTGAGCAGGTTCATAACCTCGAACCGCAACTTCGGGAGATCCTCGAGAAGATGGATGCTGTTACCATTCAGGAGATGGCCGCGACGTTCCCATGGCCTACGCGGGAAATGGCCGGGGCCGAAGTCCTTCCAGAGAGGTCTGTAGTTGACGCCTGCTTGAGTGGCCATAGACCGACAGAAGTTTCGAAAGTTGAAAAGCAAACAAAATCGAAAAAGCAAGACAAGAAGAAAAAGAGTGCAGAAATCTCCGTATCCGCCTCTGAGATTTCGCCGGCGTTCTTGGCTAGCCTGGCGACTCATAACAAACCAGCTCAGCGGTCTTCTTGGCGTTCATTCAGCTTCAGCAGAACGCCTCAAGCTGTCCAGTCGTAGCTCTCTCATCAGCATAGTGGATTTCAAAAGGTTCAAAGGAATTGAAATTGTTGACGGGGGCTGTTCCTGGTTCTGGTAATACGGCATGGATGGGTGGAATTTAGATACGAATCAAAATCAGGAACTCAGGAAGGGAATTTCAGCAGGCGTTTGAGTAATTGAATTGAGCTTAGCATCGAATCGGAGTTCAATGGAGTTTTCTTGCTTGAAATTTAGCAATACGAATGAAAAGAAAGCCTATTCAGTCAATACAGCAATCTATTGATCCCATTTGTATTTCGTTCCAAATGATTTTATCGTCGCTGTGACTCTTAAGTTGCACATCGATGTCGAGCGGTGCAAGCTTTGTCTTGATCCCCTTCTGAAACACAGCCTTTCCTGAGAAAAACGATAGGTTCCGCTTTGATTATGCAGTTGGTTATTCAGTCTGCTTCTCTGAAAGCCCAAAGTGCAAGTCCGCACCAACACAAGGCAGATTCACCACATCAAATCTAGCCAACCGCTCGCCGCAGCAGGCCAACCAATATGCGGCCAGCCCCAATATCTTGAATTGCGGCGGTGCTGTTGGAGGAGGCCTGGCGCCAAACCATGTGCCACAGCACCGGCCTCTTTAATTCGCTGATGGCAATGCAGTGCAACCAACCCGTACGCCTCGAGGCCCTCAAGGCTGCGTGACTTCACCGCGTGAACAGCTTTGCTTAAGTAGAGGCAATTGGCACTCCAAGGGCCATTGATTGAACTTTAGGTCATGCACAAGCTTCTCCCGATCGCGTCTCGTAGAAATCGGCGAGTGTTCAACATGTCCAATGCAGACAGCGAAGGACCGCTATCGCTGGAGGAAAGATGGCAAATGTGCAAAGTTCAAGATGACCACAAGGCTTCCCTCATTGAGGTATTTTCGTCCTCTCTATCTGGTTCATGCATGATTTGCCAAGTATCTGACCGACTCACTCAGGATTTGTTCTCTCACATTGCGGAGCTTTCCGACAAGTTCTCCGAGGTTAAGATGGAGCTCAAAGAAAAAAAGATGCTGGTACGGTCTTTGTTTGATACCGATGACAAGAGCAAAGATCAAATCGAAAAGTTGCAAAACGAGAAAGTATGTTGTACCACCCGCTTTACCAGCCAGAGAGGCACTGACCCAGCAACCTTAGGACAAGCACTGTTTTGCAATGGTCCTCGTTGACGGCGATTGTATGCCAGTAAGTCAGAACTCTTCAGCCTTCTTGCTTCCCATCAACCAATATTTCAGTTTTCTGATGACTTGGCGAATAATCAGTTTCTGGTTGATCTTATCGAGCAAGGACTCGAGGGAGGCAAGAAAGCTGCAAGCCTTTTACGTCTCGCTGTCTTTGATGAGCTAAAGGCTGTTGACCCCTGCCTTCCGCATCACCTGCAACTTGCCGTCCGCGTTTACGCCAATTTGAAGGGTCTGGCCAAGACTTACACCGAAATGGGTATTATCCCAGATCCTGGCGTTTTGTATGATTTCGTCCGAGGCTTCAACATGTGGAACGCAATGTGCGACTTTGTTGACGCGGGCAATGGCAAGGAGTGTACGGATGAAAAGTTGAAGGGTAAGTGAACTTACAAAAAGCATTCAAAAGGCGAAAACTGAGAACTTTCAGCAAATTTTGAGTCTAGTGTGTCGGATGTTCACTGTCGACATGTATTGTTTGGTGGTTCGGCAGATAGCGGTTACGCTCGCCTGTTGGGATCGTACCTCGATAACGATGAGATCCGCAAGAAGATCATCCTTCTTGAGGGACCTCCATTTGCGCAGGAGCTAGCCGAAATTAAAGACCAGTTCCGCGTCGCTTCTTTCAACAGGGTTTTCAGGCGTCAGAAACTGTTCAACAACATCAAGCGCAAGGTTTCATATAACATCACACCACCATCGACGCCCTCGCCCAACTATGCGTCAGCCGCTGCGAGAGCTCCATCGGTTCTCACTAGGGACCTGCCAGTACGTCAACAACCCACAGTTGACTCCAGGACGTCTTCTTTAGGGCAGGTGCTTCGGAACAAGGCCGGGCAACGAATTGATCCGCCACTCGATTTTACTCACCAGGAGTTCATCCTGATGAAGAACCGCAAGTTGTGCAACAGTCTTCATCTTCTGGGTAGATGTCCCTTTAGGGAAGCATATGGGAAGTGTTCGCACGATCACAAAGGCAGGTTGAGCCCGAAAGAGTTGCAAGTTCTCTGGGCCGTCGCTCGTCAGTCTCACTGCCATACAGGTCTCGGCTGCACCGATCCAAATTGCGTATTTGGTCATCAGTGTCCTCGTGAGAGTTGCAATGGGGCAAGCTGCCGCCTGCGATTCCCGCTGGAGTTGCATAACATTGACAAAAGACCTACTCGATGAGACTCGGAAACACGGCACCATTCGTGCATAAGTAAAGGCGATGAAGTTATGTGTACTTCCAGATGAAGCATATAGTCTACCAGATCGTCTAAGGGTGTAACATCTGGGATAAAGTCCACAACGCAATCAAATCTAACCTGAAATACATATACTCCAAACCTCTATTGTTTTCGTAACAGGGCCATTCAAAGTTTCTTCACCATGATATTATCAGTTTGGATAACTGATCCAATGGCAAAGTCATGGGTACCACATTCCTCATACCCCCATTTCCCATACGCCTTTTGCGCCCGAAGATTCTCTTCCCAGACGCCCAACCACATGTGCTTGAACCCTTGTTCCCTAGCCATGTCTTCTAACTTGTCAGCCAGAAGCTTTGCAGCGCCCGTGCCTTGTGCCTTCGGATACATGTAAATTCTCTGCAGCTCAACAGTCCCGTCGAGATGTGAGATACAGGGCTCTGATGAGCCGCGGGTAAGCATGGCGAAACCCAGGATGTCTCCAGTAGAATCAAAAGCGAGTAGTGTGTCTTTGTTTGAGTCGTCGAGATCTTTTGTGATGGCGTCGAGGCTGTATGACTCCTCTAGAAAGGCTTGGAGCTCATGCGGCTCGACTGAGTGGCCGAATGTGACCGTGAAGACATGGGTGGCGAGTTCTGATATTGCTGTGGCGTCATTAAGAGTTGCTGGCCTGAGTGTGGCCGTCATGCGAACCCCTTCTTGGACTTTGGAGGAGCTTGTCATGGTCGATGTAGTCGACGTTGAGAACAAATTGTAGTGAATCGGGATATGCGTGGCGTTCCGTGGCGTGCTTCTTTGGTGCAGTCGATGGCCCACAACGATGGCAGATCTGATCGGATGGTTCGGATTACTTCTCAAGCCCAGCGATCTGGTTCTAACGCCCTTTTGTACGGTTCCAAGATATCGCAAACCTGCTGTCATCTTCATTTGACCCCAGCCAGAAGACTTTCCCAAAATCGATGCTTCTGGAAGACACGTCGCTAAAAACGCTAAATTCCCACTGACAGGGCGCGTCGAGCCGCGCCGGCTGTTGTCTCTGTGCGGCTATTAGAGGAAAGTCTCGCCTTTGTTAGGGCGCCTTATTGTCAAAGCCACAGGTCAAGAAGCAAATTGATTGGTTGCATCTGCTCAGAAGTCTCCATCTGGCCTGCGCCCTTGGCACGACACCGGTCATGACCGAAATCTGCACCCGATTCGTCTCCATCACATCAACAGAACCAGATGTTCTGACAATTCTCGAAAGTGACGTATCTAGGTGGAGGTTCTTCCGAGTCTTTGTTCTACTTGATGTTCCAGCGCAGAAATCTCGGGCGCTGAAGACTACTTTCGCACTTCGATTGACCTCCCTTTGTCATGACTCAGTCTACATTCCCAGGCCCATTTCAAACATTCAATGATTCAGGAATATCAATGAAATTGATATCTAAGGTATGAGCTACGGAAAGATTTGCTAGATAAACGAACAAACAGAAACTGAAGACTTAGCTTGATTGATGTTACCCATTGAAAATTCAGCAATCCCATGTGCTTAGGCGCGTTCCGACTTTTCCTCCGTGTTCTTCTGTCTCGTACCAAAGATGACAATACCACACACAGCAGCACTTGAAATCGCAACGAAGAGAGCACTCACTGTGGAGAACCAACCCACACCAATGCCCTGAATACCTGGAAGTACCACTGCCGTACCGATGGCAGCAAAAGTGTACCTGATGAAGTAGTTGCCAGCTAGCGAAATACTGTCAGCTGACTGTCACTAGGCCGAGGGGAGGAAGTCCAGCATGCTTACCCATGACTTCAGCTGCCCTCTCTCTGAAGACATCTAAACAGTAACTGTTAAGACAAGGGAAGCAGACCATCTGCGCAACGCCTTGCAAGAACATGCAGATAACGGGGAGTGGGATTCCGCCCTTAGCCTTGTCGATTGCCCATCCATAGATGATGGTGGTCGCCGGAATGACAACCCCTAGCGCGATAAAAGCACTTCGCAGACGGTCTTCCGGAATACGCCGTCCTCTCTTAGCGATCCACTTCTTCACGGTGTAGTCGGCATATCGGCCGCCAAAAAAGGTACCGACGAGATATCCTGCTCCAGGTGCTAAGAAGAAGAATCCTGACTGCAGAGGGGAGGTAAGGTGGAATCTCGGGTTGATAACGTAGCGAACTGGTGTCAAAAGGACCTGCATATTCCATAGGACAGACGATGCCGCAACACCCTGGGTGCATAGTCAGCTGATGATACACATTGGTGAAGGGCCTTACCGCCGTAGGCTGTAGCTACACATCCACTAGGACGGCCGTTGGTTTACCGTGATCGGTCTGGTGAGCACCTCAAAGGCTCGTTGATGACGAAAGGGGGAGGAAGACTCACGACAAGGAGGATCTTGGGGTACCGGAATAGACTGATGACCCGAAACGGATTCGCCCACTCCCAGATCTGACCAACCTTCTCTTTGGTCGTCATTCCCTCCAATTCTTCAGACCACTTTCCGTGACTTGTTTCTGGGAGGAAAGCGACTGCTAGGACCATGGCAGCGCCACCGAGAGCGCCCTGAAACCAGAATAGAGATTTCCAGGTTGAGTACGTAACAATGACACCTCCTATGAAAGGACCAAGAGCAGGTCCGATACTTATGAAGAGTACATGCATCAGTCATAGATGTTCGGTCGACCAGGAATCAGAGTAGGAGGGAGCTAGGACTCACAGGGTGCCTCCAAGAAACCAACCCAATGCCGTGCCGCGTTCAGTCGGGCGATAAATGTCACTGAGACAGGCAGATCCAACGATAAGGAAAGAGGTCCCGGCAAATGCAGTGATTGACCGGAAGATGAAGAAAGCTGGCAGATTGGGTGAAACCGCTGTAGCCAGTGAAAACGCGCAGAACAACACTGTCGATATGACGAAGATCTAGGACATTTAGTTCAAGTGTAGGGCGAGATGTATGCCAAATTGGCCGATTAAGAGCTGACTGCAACTATGATACATGATGGTGGGATGTACAAAGGTGGTTTTGCTTACCCATTTTCTACCGTAGACCTGACTTAATGGGCCCCAGAAGAGAACGCCAATGCCCATCATTAACAGGAAAAGAGCATTGGTAAAATTGATGACAGTTCCAGTTGTGTTGAAAGCCGCTGCTACCTCCGGCAACGCTGAGAGCACGAGCAGTGAAGCCAGGTTGATACCCAAACCAGCGAAGGACACGATGGCTGTGATGAGTCGCTTGCGACCGGGTGTAAAGCGATCGTAGACTGTCTCATCTTCACGGTACGAGTATGGTCGGCTGGGCGTTTGAGCAATGATGTTCACACCCTTCTCGGCGTTGGAGGTCCTTAACGCCAACAGGTCGGGAGGTAACTCGTCCTTCCTCGTGGGAACCTCTGACAATGTGTGTTCAGACATGATGGACATGATGACGGTGATGATTTGAACATGGAATAGAAGCAACAGTAGTGGAGAAGCTGTATTGACAACTTGAACTTCAGTCAGGCAGCTGATGAGAGCGAAGAGTTGACAAGAGAAAGCGACAGGGATTGCCAAGGAAATGTGTCCACCAAAATCATGAATAACCAGTCCTGAATTATTCCGTTTTCTCAAGGGGGGCAAAGCGCTGTATATAAAGCATCAAAGACCACATCAGAAAAACGTCAGAAAATTCTCGGCTGCATACTTACCCACCTCGGGAGCATGATTCCGAAGTCGGGCACTGGGACTATCACCTCCGAAACGCCTTCAAAGACATCATCCATGGTCTTTGTGAGAAAAATGCCCCCAAAACCAGCAAAAAATGTTTCATTGGGCCCCCGGTCTTTGGACCAATGTGCTAGCGGAGCGTCTCCGCAGCGGGGAATATCTGCAACCTTTTACGTCTGTCACCTCCACTTCGGGTTGGAATCGGGCTTTGATATTGGACAAGGGCGACGGTCTGGAGCTCCACTGAGGCTGCAAGTGTCTTATCTAACATCATTCTCCAGGTTGGAAAAGTCTGGGCCATCTTGAAAAATACGGAAATGAGCCGGAGCCGGGGCGTGGGGGTTCACCTGGCATTTCTGGCCCCTCATGTCGGCGCCGCTGAACCGGCGCAGGGCAAAAAGGCCGAAATCGCAGCCCCCGAGGTCGGCCGGCTTTGGGGCCTCCGAGAGCCGTTCGAGGGCCGGACACGGGTCCGTCTACAGCCGGAGCGTCGCACGACGTAGTGGTACAGGAGCATTGCACACCGCCTGTCTCTAAAATAAATGACTGCCAGCTCGATCATTTGCAGTAAGAGATTTTATCGTATTATCGCTACATCGTGGTTGCGCCCGCTAGAGGAGTTCCACGACAGTAGCTCCGATTTTCGGAGCAATGAGACCCGAACTAACAACTCAAGTCTGAGTCAAGCAATTGCTTTGACAAGCCTTGAATTTTTTTCCAGTCACTCAATTCTCTAAAATATATTCAAGTAAAGTGGACTGTCTACTTCAATCGCCACCTTTTGTTTTGCAAATGTGTAGACCATGGCTTGAGATTGCCTGACTGCATTGGCTTTGAAACCTCTGACGACTGCATGTGCAGTCGCCCCTGATAAATCTCGCGAGTACATACACCCGTCTAGAGTCTACGGCGTCATTATCGCCGAATGCATTCATCTAGTCTTCCAATCGTACTCCAAGCTCCAGGCGTATGCGACGTGGTAAACATCTTCTTCATGCCACCACTTGCCAATGATTTGCATGCTCACTGGCAGTTTTGTTTCCGAACCTTTCAGAGGACCTTCCTCAATCGGAAGCATACCAATAGGCATAGCGAGGACCGGATGGCCTGATTGATTGAAAGGGGCGGTATTAGCAGTTAGTCCGACTTGCTTTCCAATCTTCTCGAGCGAGGACGCGTCATAGGGAGTATGGGAATTGGCAACGCAGGGTAGGTTCGGCGTCACCAAGACATCGAACTCTCGCAGAGCATTGTCATAATCGTCTCGTAGCTTTCTGCTGAGATTCGTCGCCTTTCCGAGCAACCCTGGGAATGCTGCTTGCGCGTAGACACCGTTGAGATAGATGTTCTTTGACGAAACGTATGCGTTATCCCACTGCTCCTGCGTAAGGTCCTGAAACTTGTCCGTCAAGTCGGTCATGATGTGGCCCCTCCTGCCGAATGCAAGATTTCTCTTCGCCAGGTAACCTCCGCTTTTGCTGATGGCAGTCCAAACGGCTGCTCCCTTGGAGTGAAAGGGAATTGAAACTTCTTCTACGGTCGCGCCAAGATCTTTAAAACCTTGGATCGCGGCCTCGACACATGCCTTGACGCGAGGTTCCACTGACGGCTGGTTCATACCTTCTATCAAGATGCCGATCTTGACACCTGACAGATCTTTCGGGGTTTTCAGCTTCGTCAAGTTGTCATAATACTTGGGAACGTTGTCTGGGTTCGGTGCTGCGAACGATCTGTCGTCAACATTGTCGTTGCCCGCAATGACCTGGAGCATCAACGCATTGTCGAGAAGTGTTCGTGTCATGGGGCCGACATGGTCATTGGTAGGCTCGTTTGAGCCGCAAGCGGTATAGGGCACGAGTCCAAAGGTCGGCTTCAATCCATAGAGACCGCACCATCCGGCAGGAACACGTATTGAACCACCTTGGTCAGCGCCGAGAGCCATGTCCACGTCTCCGTTGGCAACTAGTGCCCCTGAGCCACTTGAACTGCCCCCGCTGCTGTAGCCTTTGGCATAGGGGTTATGTACATGCCCAGTTGAGGAAGAGCTGCTCGTAGCGGAATGACACATGTTCTCGCATACGGACTTTCCAGAAATGATTGCGCCGGATTCCAGCAGCCTTGTCACGCACGTTGCGTCGGTGTTCTAGTTAGGTTAGTATAATTGATGAGAATACTGGTTATTCATATTGATTTGACTTACTGGAACGTAGTCTGTAACAAAGTTGGTTCCAAGAAGCATCGGAACGCCCTTGACTGCGATGTTGTCTTTGATGGCTATCGTTTTACCGGCCAGCAATCCTCCGCTTTTCGTCTTGTCCTCTACTCGGCACCTCCAAGCCCAAGCACCCAAAGGATTCTCTGAGACATCCGGAAATCGAATTTCCTCCCTTGGAAATCTTTCCTCATCTACCGGAGGCACATAATCTGCGACGCACATTGTCATTAGTATGTCTTCAACAAAGGTCGGGACACGAAACCTACCAGGGAGTGACATAAGACCCACTACAGATTCGTGGAACACGGCTAGAAGCCTCTGATATTCATTCTTTTCTTCTGGTTTGATCGTAACGCCCAGTGCTCGCAAGCTGTCGTCCAGGACTTCTGCTGTCACCGGGTTTGCCTTTTCTACTTCCAGTGAAAAGACAGACATGTTGTCAATATAGTTTCAAGGGAACCAAGATTTGTAAAGTTCAAGACTCAGCCGAGCAATCAATTTTGCACACGAGTTATGGTCTGTCGCTGATTGTATTTCTGTTAAGGTGTCAAGTGTAGGTTATTATGCCTGGCTTGGATCGCCCAAAACGTACCAAGATAGGTAAGTCCACATCAGCATCGTTGGCCAACCTGCCTATCTCTATCGGCCTAGTTAGAAACGACTTATCTTAGCGTCTTCGGGCGTCCGAAATTACATGCAAGTTATCAAGCGATCGGATGTAATGAGCCGGCAGTAGAACGCACCTTAGGTGCTTACTGCGGTAGGCATTCCCCGCCATCGCCTTATCTCGTAAAAGATCTCCCCACCATCAGAAATACCCCGCTTGGTATCAAGCATATCGCGATAACGCCTGATTGGCCCCGGTGAATACATCTTAATCGAATAGCATTACCTTGGGCTGGATGTATATCATGAGTGCGCCTTTACGCATTTATGTTTCTTTCAAAATGTTATGTGCCAGTTCAAATAACTAGTTCAAGCGGCTGTTTCGCATTTTCTCGTGTCACTGGAAACCAGCATCAACAATCCGATTAATCTTTACTCTTACCAAAATGGTTCATGTCGAAGAAAGCTTGCAGCTACCCCGGGACTTTGAGGGTGAGTTTGTTGTTACTTTCAGCGTAGTTGCAGTTACTGATACAATAAATCTTAGGTTTCGGCGAGGAGGGCTTCGATCCAAAATGGCCAAACGGTGCTCGTATCGCGGTTTCTTTCGTCCTCAACTATGAGTAGGTTTGGTTATCACCAACTCTATGACATTGTCCCTAAACATGATTAGAGAAGGCGGAGAACGAAGCACATTGGACGGGGACCCTTTCTCAGAACCTTACTTGTGGGAGAAAGGCGCATCTGGTGGCTACAAAGAAGGCGCCAGGTACCTAAATGCTGAGCAAGACTTTGAGTATGGTAGTCGCTCAGCCTCTTGGCGTCTTATCCGTCTCTTCAAAGAGTTTGGCTGGAGCTTCACTACTTACGCTGTAGCGTACGCGCTCAAGCGCAACCCAACCTTTGCAAAGGCGCTGGTCCGAGACGGACACGAAATCGCTTGTCACGGACTCAGATGGCTGGATATCTGGCACTATTCACTCGAGGAGGACAAGGAATACATCAAGCAGAACATTCTGATGCTGAAGGAAGTATCAGGTGAGATGCCCGTCGGCGCTTACTTTGGCCGCGGTACACCCAATACCCCCTCGTTGTTCCCGGAAGTATGGAAGAGTCTTGGAGGAGAGTTTCTCTGGTCTTCTGAATGCTACAACGATGACGTTCCCTACTGGCTCGACTTGCCATGGGAGAAGGAGTTGCCAGAGGAGAAGCGAGAAGGCATGCTGCTCATTCCTTACAATTATGATTGCAACGATGGAAAATTCCACATGTCGCCCGGCTTTGGCAGCTCTGTTGCGGAGACGTATGAGCAGTATTTGAAGAACACCTTTGACTGCTTGTACAGAGAGGGCGGCAAGCTGATGAACATTCCATTGCATACACGAATCATTGGCAAACCAGGCAGATCAGAGGCTTTGAGGAAGTTCATGAAGTACATTGCGGAAAAAGAAGGAGTTTGGGTTACCACGAGACGAGACATCGCCAAACACATGAGAGCAGAATTTCCATACAAGCCAAATAGGGAGTGGATGAAGGGCAAATGAATCACATGTATGTAGTTAATGTCAAACTGTTTGAGAGATAAGTGCCGAAGGCCTCTTGAAGATGTGATCTTGACCGTGTCATAATATTATTCAACCCTGAGATGCAGAGCCTTCACAGGCTTATTGGAATCGAGAACTGGCCCGGGGTCAGAACCAGCAGACGTAGATTAGCCGAAATAAATGATATAACGCGAATAATCGTCGCGCAATGGGTTGTCGACCAAACACCGCTTGTTGTTAGGATCCTCAGATTTCGGCCAGAAAGCTCCCTGTCGAGACAGACGGTCGAATGCCGAAAACGGCCAGTCGACACAAATATGGTCGGAACCTCCGATCGGAGGTGACTGGCCACAGAGTCGGATGTTGTTCGAAGAGACTAGCCCCGCTCGGATTAGTCCCAACAACCAACTGCGCTCAGGCGGCATCGGCAAATTTGAGGAGGATCCGACAACTACGCAAATCGGATCTCCGCCCCTATCATCCGAACGAAGTTTTCGGGCAGCACAATAAACCTTGGCATTGAAGGACGGGCATGACGTCCGAAACTCAGAACTCGGTATCACCGCCCCTGGCCATGCCCGGGGCTGTAGCTGTTAACCCCCGGAAGAGGGGCAGGACTGCGTGTACGAGATGCAAAAGTCGTAAGCAAAAGGTACTTACCCAGAGCCAATCAAGATTGCACGTCGAACGTTTTCCTCTGATTCTAGCTCCAGTGTGACGACCAATACCCTATTTGCTCCAATTGTCGTAAATCAGGAGCACAGTGTGATAAGACAGATGTGGCCGACGATGCTTCATCGATTGCGTAAGTAGATAGTCATTCAATGCTGATCAAGTTGACAAGTCTTGATTGAATGTATGTGGGCTGAACTCCGATGCAGATACACACGAGCTCTCGAAGAGCGAGTAGCTTTCTTGGAGAACAAGCTAGCCCAAGTCCCTACCCCAGAAGCAACCACAACTCCGAGGGAAACCGCAAGCAACTACTCGGTTCCGTCGGGTAGAGACAAGAATGCCCTCAGTGACGTTGTAGCACACGTCTCGCTAGGAAACTTCGAGGCGCCGGCTTATGTTGGACCCTCGTCTGGACTATCCCTAGCTCTGAACCTTGGCGAGATGGTTCAAGCGACTGTCTGGAATAAGATGTTGCCAGACATACAGGATGGCACTACGGGCAACCAAGCTAACTGTATTAATCCCAGTCCGAGATGCATCACAGTGGAAGATCTTTTGGCTCATAGTGTCAAGGAACCTCCAAGTGATGAGCAAGGTTCTCAAATGCTCAAAGCGTACACGTCTCAGCTGCACTCCAAGTACCCTTTCCTGGAGCCTGAGGAGTTGTGGAAGTTGCATAGCGAGAGACTGACTCTGGCTGCTAAACCAACACAAACTCTTACAAGGATTGAACGCTTCGGTATCTTCAAGTTGTATCTTGTATACGCTATGGGGGCAACTTTAGTGCAGCTGACGCAAAGGGGGCCAGTGTTATCTCCAGAGGTATGCATTTTACACCGTTCACAAGTACCTTTTGTTTGACATCGTTGACATCATTCATCAAGGCTCTCTATATCACTGCTTTGCAGCATATCTCGGCAGCCAGGGAATCGAGGACAGTCCAAAACATAGAGGCAATGACGTTACTCGTGATGTTCCATCTTCGGTCAACATCTAGCCATGGGCTGTGGTACATGATTGGCCTGGCAATGAGAACATCAATCGATCTCGGCTTACATCGCGCGGCACATGAACAGAATCTTGATGGCCCTATCGTTCAAAGAAGACGCAGGCTATTTTGGTCTGTCTATTCTCTCGAAAGAACCATAGCAGTGTCACTAGGTCGGCCTTTAAGCATCGCAGACAACCAGATCGACGTTGAGCTTCCGAATACCAGCATCAACGAAAGCCCATCTGCTTCGGTCATTGTCGGGAACGACATCACACTGGCACTTGTTCTTTTCAAGCTTCGCAGGATCGAGTCCAAGATTCATCATTCGGTCTATCGCACGGACAAGACTTTGGATTCACTCCGGCCCAAACTAGACCGGCTGCATCAGCAACTCAAAATCTGGCGGAACTCTCTTACAGACTGGATTCCGACGGGCCACCCAGATCTGAACTATGCGCTTCTGCTATACAATCGTGCTCTTCGCCTCCTGATCCAGCCATTTTTGCCGATACTACCGGCAACAGACCCATTCTACGGACTGTGCATGCGAGCCGCAGGTGATATCTGTCAAGCACATAAGAGATTACATCAGACGCTGGACTACGGCCACAGCTTCATCGCAGTCCAAACAGTATTTGTTGCGGGAGTCACTCTCGTGTATGGACTCTGGACCCAGGGTAATGCCCTTTGGTCGGTGGCTGTGTCAAACGATATCAGAGCTTGCTCCCTAGTGCTCTTCGTCATGAGTGAGAGGGCTCCCTGGGTACGTAAGTACCGAGATGCTTTTGAGGTGCTTGTGAATGCAGCCATGGAAAAGCTTCAGGATAGCGAGGCTGGCCTTGCTGAGATGGCCTCGGCCCAAATGAGAGCTGGCAAAGCGCCGGGTGCGGCTGATAGTCGTGGAGTACAAAATCCTGATCTCAGTGGGAACGAGACCACGACGCGTCCGATGGATAGTAGTTCCAACCAGTTTCTGATGTCTGAAGACGGTGGAATAGCGCTTGGAGAGTTTGAGGGCGCTTGGCCGATGGTTGCAGAGCTTGCAAATTGGATCGATCAGGACACGGAAGGTGGAAGTCCCGTCTGGATGCCGAATTTTGAGTTACTGCAGAGTCTTTCAGGCACTTGGAACGAGTAGAGCATTCAACTCGAATCAGATCTAAAAATGGTTTGTCTTGGAATGGAATCCAATGGAAGTACAGTCGCCTGGTCGCTTGCATTTAGCAGAAGGAATCTTTCTGGGAAAAGGTTGTCGAAACCTTTCACCAGTTTGGGCAAATGTCAGAAGTAATTTTATGGTGATAAGACAAGTAATCGAAGATTCTTGATAATTCCATTAAGAAGTTAGACCAGTTTATTTGGAAGACTCGAAAATTTGACGAGATGAAATGTATAAAATTTGGTTATCCGAGGAAGTATTTAACCACTCACTAATCTAAACCGTATACTTCTCGCTGATAGACTCAGCACCGGTGCTCTTTCCCGTAGTCTGCTTGACTTCAGTCTCCTCAACGGAATAGAAGACTCCGCGAATGGTATCAACACTCTCTCCGGGAAAGAAACCCTCTGATGGCGCCATGCACTCAAAGCCCGTGCTTATCTCTGATTCCAGCTCTCGTGGATAAACCGGAATGGGCCAGATAGAACAAGCTACGAAGTAGAATAGCGAGCCCATTGCGAGAGAAAGCAACCCCTCGGTGTTATTGTCGGTGTCATCTCATACTTCTTCCTACCATCCAAGCCTCCGGATGACGACTTCATGAAGAGTGTCAAGAAGATCGATTATGCAGGCTCGTTCACCTCATCAGCCGGCGTTATTCTGCTGCTTATTCCTATCTCTGGAGGTGAGTTATTCCTTGACTCGATCCCGTGCGTTGATGGAGCAAATACTCATTCGCTCTGCTAGGTGGTGCATATTTCCCATGGAACTCAGCGATGGTCATCAGTATGTTGACAATAGGGGCACTTGCTCTCGTGTCGTTTGTCATTGTGGAGTGGAAGTTTGCCAAGCTTCCGATGATGCCAGGTAATTCTTGTCAAAAAGAAATATGCCCCCGAGTGCCAGCTAACAATACACAGTTCCCATCTTCAAGAACAAGGTTGTTGTTGTCCTCTTGGCACAGTCATTCCTCTTTGGGGCAGCGTACCAAGGATACCTCTACTACATCCCGCTGTATCTCCAGAACGCTCATCAATTCTCGGTCATTCACTCGGCGGGAATCTATGTTTCCTTAGTTGTTTGTCAATCCGTATTCTCAATTATCTCGGGACAGTACATATCGAGAACTCAGCGCTATGGAGAAGTTATCTGGGCAGGCTTTGGCCTCTGGACACTGTGAGTAGAGGGCATTCCCAATCCCGGCTACCACGTTTGCAACCGTCTGACAAAGGATACAGAGGAGCTGGTCTCACACTCATTTTCGACCGAAACACCAAGCCTGGAATCATTGTCATTCCTCTGCTGATCATCGGCATTGGTGTCGGTTTCATCTTCCAGCCAACGCTAGTGGCCCTGCAGGCGCACTCGATCAAGTCTCGCCGGGCAGTCATTACTTCAAATCGCAACTTCTTCCGATGCGCCGGTGGTGCTTGCGGATTAGCCGTCTCCGCGGCAGTCCTCCAAGCAACTTTGCGAGCAAACTTGCCTCCAGGCTTCAAGGACCTTGCCAGCAGCACTTACTCGATACCGCAACTGAATGAGCAAGACATGTCCGCGGTTCTCGACGCATACATGGCGGCTAGTCGAGCAGTTTTCATTCTTCAGATACCACTGATTGGGTTGTGCTTGGTGGGCTGTCTGTTGATCAAAGACAGAGGCTTGCATCCGATTGAGGCAGCGAAGCCAGATGATACGTCCAGTGAGAGTCGGGATGAAGAAATGGGACACCCGAGTGAGAAAAGCTCACATGATGGCAACCACGACGGCCACGGGCAAGTGCTGGCACAGCGCACCAGCGCACCACAGCAACAAGCCGGGAGAACGTGAGACTGCGTGATCATTGAAAGATGTAGGGAAAAGATCGGATCGGGAAAAAATGTGGACTAATAGATCATGATTAACGTGAAAATGATAGACTAATAGACGGAGGATTGGAGAGGAACGTCAAAATACGCGTCGGCTATCAAAACTCATTGCTGATTGGACACCTCCAAATGATCCAAGGTGTGGGCAAATCAGCCGCTTTCACAACGACGCCACTATTCTGTCTCACGGTGTCAGTCGCCTCTTAAGTGTCGGTGGAAGGCCAATTCCGATCGGGCCGGGCGGGGGAGCGTAAGAAGAGTTGCTCGAACGGCAATGAATCAGTATCCACCCGGATGCGCCGCGACACATACTGCTTCGGTATGAACACCGATGTGGCTCTTCATAAGATCCCCAATATCTTGGCATGAGCTACCCTTCAACAGCCCCTTGCTACAAGACAAGGTACCTCACCCTACTAAGTTGTGTACCTGGGTTACCTGAAGGAATTATGCAGCCACAAATGCCCAGTCTATCCGTACTTCTCGCAGTCAGTTGATTGCTTCAGTACCTACCTAGCCAGTCAATAGCCATATCTCGGCAGCACAGTTGCTTGATGTTGAAGGTGATTAGAGACATGTTTGTGAGCTTTCGCAACAATTCCGCTGCACCCAACACATCAGTGGGCGCCAGCCGTGCCAACTAGATCCCTTCGAGTCATGACGAACCCACATCACGAATTCGGTTCGTAAAAGAAACTACCATGTTTGGTAACAAGCTAGGGCGCACAATTTCATGTGTGGATAATAAGGTGAGCACGAGGCACGAAAACAAGAAATGCATGGCTGGATTTTCCGAGCCAGACAACTTGTGTCTGACGTGGAACGGGAACAACACCGTGTTGGGCCGCGGCCCGTAAAATGGGTGGAGATCGTGGATTTCCCCATGCCTTCTCCACGATTCCTCCACGTAATGAACAATTGTGCCAGCCTCGGTGGGGGTCGTGCCAGACGTGGGGGATGAACCACCAACGTAAGACGTGGAGGGCATACCTGGTGACCCCAATCCTGGATGTGGACCGCGTTGTTACACATGTACCGCTTCATGGCGGAGCTTCACGATGCGGGGAGCATTGTTAAGAATGGGATTAATTACGAATGATCGTATGTGCTTCACATCAGCTTGGTGTGCTTTCAGTTCTATCACGACCAGGTTCTAATCGTCCAAGACATCATTGAGCCATTCCCCTACTCTAGCACATCATGGCTAAGATCTCGTCCGTGCGGTATTACCGCGTGAAGCCTCGTTGGCTCATGATGAAGATCACCGATGAGTATGGGGAGTATGGTTGGGGCGAGGCAACGCTCGAGGGCCATGATCTGGCTGTTGAAGGCTGTCTTGAGGAGATGATCCCTAGGATAGTCGGTCTTGAAGCAGGGTGAAGCACCCCAACTACTTTTTGCGAGGCTTTGTCTGACTTCTGCCCAGTAACATTGAGCACATTTGGCAAACGTTCTGGCGCCATGGCTTCTACCGAGGAGGTCCCGTTTTCATGTCAGCAATGTCAGGCATTGACATTGCGTTGTGGGATCTGAAAGGTGTGTGCAATATTTTACACAGAGACCCCACATGGCCGACAAAACCGTCTAATTAGTCATGATCAATAGGACGCAACCTGAAAGTTCCCATTTACGAGCTACTGGGCGGCCAGGTCCGCAATAAGGTTCAAGTTTACTGCTGGATTGGGGGCGACAGACCATCAGATGTTGAGGCAGCAGCGTAAGTATCCCGATGTTAGGCATGAACTTACCATACTGACAATTCGTACAGGAGAAAGCGCATTGCTCAAGGTCTGACATGCGTCAAGATGAACGCAACAGAGGACCTGAACTGGGTTGACTCTCCCAGAGTCCTGAAAGACACAGTTGAGCGTCTCAAACAAGTCAAGGCTCTTGGTCTCGACGCTGGTCTCGATTTCCACGGCCGCCTGCACAAGGCCATGGCAAAGCAGCTGGCCAGAGCTCTAGAACCATATGAGCCCCTATTCATCGAGGAGCCCCTACTTTGCGAGCACCCGGAAGCCATCAAGCAGCTCTCAAATCAGACGACCATTCCAATTGCTTTTGGTGAGCGTCTTTACACGAGATGGGATATCAAACGCTTCCTTGAGGACGCCAGCGTCGACATCCTTCAACCGGATATTGCTCACGCTGGAGGTATATCCGAAACGAAGCGCATCGCTACAATGGCCGAGGCCTATGATGTGGCAATTGCTCCCCACTGCCCCCTTGGCCCCGTCGCCTTTGCAGCAAGTGTGCAAGTCGCCTTATCAGCACCCAACTTTTCAATTCTCGAGATGAGTCTGGGCATGCATTACAATACTGAGGCAGGAGATATTGATCTCCTGACATATTTGAAGAATCCCACGGTGTTCGATATCGAGGGCGGCTATGTCAAGGCGCCGACGGGCTACGGGTTGGGCATTGATATCGATGAGGAGATGGTGATCAAAATTTCCAAAGAGACAGAGCCGTGGCAGTGCAAGGTTTTCCATGGCCCTGACGGCAGCATCAGAGAATGGTGATAGGACGGCTTGATAGTTGGGATCATAATGTAATTCTAGCAACAGCGTTACTCCAATTGCTGTCATCAGCATGCCTCAACATATGACAGTTACATGGTAGCGCATTATTTGCCAGATCATTGCCAGTCTATCACTTCCAATAGTCCACTCAAGTTGTTCCCAAATCATTTCCGTCAGTTCAGTTGTGCTTTGAGCTATTGTTGCAGGATTTTGCTTACGATCCTCTTGCCACTCAACGTTATTTGGCTCTAGAGGTCAGAGTATATTCAACCTTAGGATGATGTGTGTGAACGCATGACATTACACCATCAGATGATCGGAAAATGCCCGAACCCCCACGCCACATCGCACCATGTTTGATCAGAGGAGTCATCCTTGGCTCCACGCCGATCTGGAATCGGGCGTCAGTCAGACCTGTGGCCAAGCGGGGAAAGCAAGTGCCGTTGTTTACAAAACACATCAAGACGTGGGGTTCACTCAGCTCAGGATGCCGTCCCATGAGCAGTGCTATAATTTGCAGATCACGTCGATACTATTCTGGACCAGATGTTACTTTATGTTGTATTCTCACATCTCTACTTGACTAAGTACACACATCATCTTCAACCATCATCGACCCATCCAGCCCCCATCGACAGTCAGTAGCTCTCCCGAAACGTACAAACTCCCCGCCCCCGCTAGAAACACCGTGGCACCCTTGAAGTCATCCGGGGTGCCCCATCTCCCCGCGGGGATCCTGGCCAGAATACTCGCCGCCCTTTCCGGGTTGTTGATCAGCGCCTCATTCATGTCTGTTGCAACATACCCAGGTGCAATGGCATTCACGTTGACACCCTGGCTCGCCCACTCGTTGCTCAGCGCCTTGGTCAGCTGTGCTATGCCGCCCTTGGCCGCTGCGTAGGCCGGCACCGTGATGCCTCCCTGGAAGCTGACGAGCGACGCCACGTTGACGATGCTACCGCGGTGGCCGTTCACCGAGTTGGGGCTACGTGTGAGCATGTAAGCGCCAAAGTCTCGGCAAAGAGTCCAGACTGTCTTGAGGTTGACTTGGAGAACCTCGTCCCAGTCGCCCATAGGAAACTGATGCGCGGGATGTCTGCGTTGAATGCCGGCACAGGTGACTAGAATGCTGACATCGTGGCCATCGGCTAAGATGCGCTTCGACAAGCTCTCCACTTCCTCTTGATTTGAAAGGTCTGCTGTGTAGATGATGGCCTTTCTGCCTAGTGCCTCAACTTGTGTTTTCGTTTCAGTGTTGCTTTCGTCCCTCTGTCCATCTGTCAATACAAGCTACGCGTACAGATAAGGGGTGCTCTACCTGAATGATGATGATATCTGATCCTGCTTCTGCAAGGGACACTGCCATGGCCTGGCCAATTCCCCGTGTGCCTCCCGTTACTACGGCCGTGCGGCCCTCTAGAGAGAAGAGCTTTTCCAGAATAGTCGGCATAGTTGTGGTTGTCTGAACAAATGTTGCCAAACAACTTGCGACACGCCTGCCTCCTGAATATTCTTCATATCCTTATTCCAGTTACTACCCTGATGAGCTTCATGGTGATCTCAAGCCTCCCCCCATTTACCCACGACATGTTCGTAGACCCCCACGTCGGTGCCCAGTCGTACCCGCATGATTTCCCGCCAGCTAGATCCGACTGTCGGCTCGAAACGGGTTTCTGCATGGAGCCAAACTCAGGTAATTCGTGCGCCGTCTCGTACGGTGGAATGCGAACGTGGGTACCTGCGGGGAAAGCTGACTTGAGATGTCAAACCTTGAGAGAAGAGAGGGGAGCAACCATCAGAGACGCATCAGACCATTTTCGATCAAGTACACACAACCTCTTCGCGGATTCGTGGTCTCGCGTCCGACCCGCTCCCCGCATGAATTACGGGATGGATGGGGGTCAGCCCCGCAGATCCGGACCCGCAGAGCCGCTCGGACGTCGGGCTAGGCCCCGAACAGACACGCCAGACAAGCCAGAATACCTAGATCTCTCCGTGGGGGTCAGCTCGTTTCCTCTTCCGGGGATAGTCTGCCCTTGTTGGCACGTCGTCAGAGTTTAGACGGGTTTAGGTCGGGGCACGAAGCACGGGGTTTGATGCGGGGTTTGAAGAAGCGGTATTCATTGGGTGATGGATGACAAGAATTGCCATGGTGATCATTTGACGATGAGTGAAAAGAGATGAAAGGAGGTTTATGCAAGGCAACGAGGTGAATCATCACGAGTTGAGGTGAGCATGACGGTCACGCGACAGTGTTTTGAGAGCGTTGGAGACTCGGGGAAAGCGGGGAGAGACGGACGGACTTCTCCAGCCTGTCGCGGTCTGTGAGTGCTAGAAAGCTGCATCATAGCTGTAGAAGGATCGACAGTTTGCATCAAGGTGAAGGAACAGAGTGTTGAGGCTCTGAACAGAAGTCTTGATGTGGGCTTCGCTACATGAACGTAAACAACGAAAGTCTCAAGTCCCACGCGACAAATGATTGTAGCACTTCGGAACAAGAGATATACTACCCAAGCGTCTTTTGATCCATAAGAGCTTTTTCAATCCTGACACACATCTCTCCATTGTCCCAAAGACAATATCGTTGTTCAAGACTCAGATTAACTTCGAGTTGGACAATGAAGCTGACAGGTCGAAGTTCATGGCTCGAGATGCAGGGGTGTTGCTATGTGGGGTTCAGAGTGCCGATAGCCGGGCCACAACAGGTGGAACTTACGAATACGTTGTCCACAAATGTCGTGAACTGCCAACTAGTTGCTTTGCTGCATTTGGTAATTACTGTCGTACCGTCTTCTCGTTGGTGAGCAATGGCACCTGCACTTGAATACATCATTACGGGCTGCACCTTGACCGACAGCGATGGGCTGACCAGAAACAACATCCCCGCCTTCTGGGCATATCCCCACTGGCAACTCGCCTGTCGCCATCGGACCCTTGTGTATCATATCACGCAGATAGCCAAGCGAACGCCGCGAAACCTCATTAGGGACGCCGATACGAAGCGACATCAAAAGGCCGTGGATCCCGTCACCGGGTTAATAGTGGGATATGCCCGGTGGATTCTGCCCGCATCCCACGCCAAGAGCATCGGGGAGGGCCCCGGCTTGGCCCGATGCCGTGGTTCCGTCTGTCAGTCAAGAGGAAGAAGCGGAGATCCGGCGCGTTGCCGCGACAGCTCATTGAGATCCTAACGAGGAGTCGGACGATTTGCTTGTCCCTATCCGGGAGGCAGAGGATGAAATTCTAAGCAGAAGAGCTTACATGCGTGTGTTTTATTCCTCTACCTTGCGGCTCCCATCTCCCAAGTGCTCATTATGCTTGTCACGTAGGACTGGACTACCTGGCGGTTCACCCGGAGGACTAAGGCAAAGGCAAAGGCACTGCTATGGTCAAAAGTGGCATATCAAAAGCCAAAGAATTGGGCCTTGACATCTTCATACATGGCATGGAGGCCGGGGTGGATCTTTACAAGCGCCTTGGTTTCGTGGCCCAAACAGAGTTTCTCCATGATGATACCAAATACGGCGGAAAGGGGCGCATTTACAGGGCTCTTATGACTTTGCAGCAAGAATAACCGCAATGAGTGTTTTGTCGAAGCTGTGTCAGAGGATCGAACAACATCATTGATGCATAGGGATTGAGACGTAAAGATTGAAAGGGCGCTCCGTAGTGTCGGACTAGCAACTCTACAGCACCCAATTCTATGTTGGGAGATTCCCAAACCAGTCCACTGAATATCAGCAAAAGTGCACGCAGTAGGCGACAAGGTGATGCTCAGTTTGTCGACAAGGCATTGGGGCGCGAGAGACGTCATTCATTTCACCACTTGTCTTGGCAGTATCTTCAGGTGAAAGCTCATTCAATGATCAATACGCTATGATTCTCTTGAAACCTAAGCCAAAACCCACCTTGTTACAAGCATCTATTTTTGCAATGCCTTCTCAGCCTGAATTAACTCAGAAAATCCGTCAATCTGTTTTGTCAGGCTCTCCCCCTCGAGCAATGTACAAGGCTTCCTCGGAAGCCCTCCGTAGCCGTAGTACTCCTGCAATGCTGCCTTGACTGAGACAAATCCTCCTTGGATAGCAGTCCAGTCACCGCGAGCCACAACTGCTTGCAGCTCTCTCGCTTCTCCCAACTTGCCCTCATCCCAAAGCTGCATCAGCTTCACACAAGCAAGAGGTGCGATATTTCCGGTTCCACCGATGATGCCATGGCCACCGACGACGAGTGTTTGCAGAGTAAAGTCGACGCTACCGCCAAATGTCCGGAATGGTGTCGTGTTGTTGTCGCCCTTCTTGGGGGCTGTAGCAGCAGCTATCCGAGCCAGCTTGCCAGTGTTACCGCAGGTCAGCTTGACGCCGACAATGTTGGGGTGACTCGAGAGGTTGATGATGGTATCTGAGTTTAGATCGAGGCCGCTGCAGGCGCCAGGGTAGTTGTAAATGAGAAGAGGAACCGGACTCGCGTCTGCGACTTCGCGGAAGTGTTGTAGGATGAGCTCGGTGGTGAGAAGGCCACCATAGTAAGCTGGCGGGAGAACGAGCGCATAGTCGCCTCCTGATGCACCAGCCTCTTTGCAGAGTTGAATGGTTTCTCTTGTCGACTGCGCGCCGCAACCGACAATCAGAGGCAGTTCAGTCTTTCCTGCTGAGTCGAGCGCGGCTCGTGTGGTGCGGTTGATGAGTTGTCTCTCGTCGTGGTCGAGATGCACTGCTTCGCCGTTGGAGCCGTGGGTCACAAGGCCGGCGACGCCGGCTTTGGCGAGACGGACGGCGTGGGAGCGTGTGGTTTCGACGTCTACTGAGTCGTCGGAGCGGAAGAATGCTACTGTCGGGACGTAGAGGCCGGGAGTCAGAGCCGGTCGTGTTCCGTGCTGTGTGCCGTTGCCGTTGTGACTGGCGGGACCGCCGTTTGCTGAGGGAGACATTGTGGACTGATTCTGCGGGTTTGTGGCACGAGGGAGCAAGTGGTTTGCGGGAGCAGATTTGGGAGCAGCGGTGGGATGTGAGGAAACTTTTGGTAAATTAGCTTACTCGCGAACAGAGCTTTTGTAACAAAGAATCCATACAAAGTCAGAATGCAAGGAAGTCAGACAGGCCAGCGCAACATGGATGATCATGGGATCGACTTTCGCCCCCTTCCCATGTGTCGGTGTAAGTCAGGCACGAAAATAGGTAACATAAGCCGTAGGAACGACCCATGTAACCACGTAGTCCGAACCCCCACGCCGGCACCTCTTCCAAGATGAGTCTAATGGTAGACTATTTCGTGGTCCGAGGCCATCGAAAAGCCTCCTCCCTACCCCCCACAGAACGGAGGAAACGAAGGTATCGGAGACTAAACCCGCGGGGGGCGGTTTCTGGTACCAAATAATTATGGTTTTCCCACCTACCAACCCCATCAAACTCCACTGTTTCTTCTCCACAATGGTTTGCCCAAGCAGATCATGTATCTGGACTGTTCCGGGCCGGAATCAGCGTGTTGATCAGTCGAGATGGTGACATCCGCGGTGGAAACCGGCGTGGTTTTTATTTCCTTACATACGCGAATTCGCTGAATTTGTCGCTGGTTGGAAACTATTGTTTTGTGTGACGCAGAAAAACCAGCATATGCCAGAGACTTTGCTCTTCCCCGTGGGGGTGTTGTCGTTTCTTGTTTGCACGCGACCATGCGAGGTACGAGGCCAAAAGTAGAACAAACCCATCTCGCTTCTCTTGCGCTTCCGCTAACCCTTACCCGGCCTGGCGTATGTCCGGTCAGATTTCATCTCACACTCTGCAAATGGATCGACGCTGGTCCGGCTATGTTCGGTAACCCAACCCACGTTGGCTCTCTCACCCTTTCTGATGACCGCTTGTGTTCCCGACCAACCCCCAGGCGCCCCAGCGGCCCAGGGCCGCTCTCTCAGCTTTGCATGCGCGACTGGGTGAGACACTCAAGGCATCTTTCCGCGGGGATGGGTTGTCATTCCCGACTTCTCGGGCGAGCCTCCCACACTGGCAACGGAAAAACGAGCCCGATGTTGCCACTTGGTCCAATCGGGGAATAGCCCATGATGACTAGTGGGATAGTTGCTGAATTGGACGAACACCCTTCTCTTCCTGGCTCATTTGGGAGCCATGCTGCGCTTCTATATCCCGCTGTATACCCTTCATGGGGACTCGAACAAACAAGGCGTGGACGAAGGGCTCGCTTGGAGCCAGACCCAGAACCAAAAGTGCCTGACTCCCCCAGGGCAGAGACAGCAGATCTCCAAGAGTCCAGAACGTCTCATGAATCTGACAGTCACGGCAATTCCTGACGGCCAATCACCCACCACCTCCGAGCTCGCCCGCGGTAGAACAGATGACCAATTGAATTACGTAACTGGGGGCAAGACTTCGGGCTTCTTCGCCGGAACTTATAAGTGGCTTTTTCGTACGTTGGAGTATGTGGACCACCTGGTCCGCATCACGAGGTTGAATTCTTTTTTTTTTTTCCTGGTGGGTTGTTTATTTTTCCTTTCATGTTCGGTGGTTCGGTCGGTCGGTCAAACAGCATCACTCTTCTTGATATGCCCTCATTTGCCTGACCGTGATGGGCGATGAACGGGAAATCGCAGATATTAGACTTCAACTTTTGGCAAGAGCGGAAGAAATCACACAAAAAGAACAGGGCACGATGCCTTCTACAACACTGGCATCGAGAGTCCGGACGGGAGCAGGAGCAAGCGTTGGTCAGATCAGCTTGAAGACCGCACCAGCACATAGCGGGGTAGGGAATCGCCAAGGATCATACGAGCACAGAGGACGACACAAAAACATCAAAGACGCAGCTCCAGAAACTGCCCAATATGTTGAGGATCAAGCCCTACAACCATCCATCACGCCTACAGAGACCATGAAGATTCTAGGTCCTCTCCCAGTGCGGAGGGCCTGGAGGGTCAGGCCCGGCCGGGCATCACCAGACATCTCACAGGCGCCTGTGCTAGAAGCAGTTATGCTTCATGAGCGAGGAGACCTGCAAGGCTCTGAGGCACAATGCTCCAAATGCCGAAGGGGAGACGGAATCTCATCAGAGTGCGTCAAAATGCCGGGCATCTACAGTGGTGCGTGCAGCAATTGTCTGCTGGCACGCACATTCGATCGGCCAGGATCATCGGCGAGGCCGGTACGGAGCTATTCCGCCGAGCGACGGTCCATCTCCGCGACGATATCACCATCCATACCGAAGGAGGATCTGATTGCTGTGTGGAACCTCATTGCGGGCGTGATCGCAACGCAACCCCAAGAATGCTTCACTGAGGACGGGTCACAGCCACCGGGGAAGAAAATCGAAGACGCCGCTCGACTAGTAGCGAGGTCGGCAGACGAATGGGGTCATACGATCAAGGAGGAAGAATCAGATCCCGGAAAGACACCCAAAACGCCTTCGGAGAGAAGCAGGCTTGTCAGGCAAGCAACCAGAATTCGAGAGACAGCGTTGCAGATTGCGAATTGTGCGAGAATTTGGGGCGAAAAGTTGGAGAGGAAGAGGTCTTCTTCACAACTACGGTGAGACAGAGTTGCGGTTAGACAGTACGCAACCACAAAATTTTCAGTCAAGCATCTAGGTAATTGAAAGCGACATCCCGATGCTTACTAGGACTATGGTCAAATTTAACATGATTCAAAGTCATATATGCCGAGTGAAAACTTCTCTGCGTGCAATTACCTGGCCCGTTTTTCTCGCTGTCTTGCAGCGCAAATCCACCCAGGGGCAGAGTAGACACGATGCTACGAGCTTTGAACCCATCAGTCGCACCGATGATATCATGTTCCAAAGAACAAACAAATGGCTGAAGTCCCCCTGAATACCCCACGGACCCGAGACGAAGGTCGACCGAGATTCACCACACTGAGGCCTCCAATCACGAAAAGAAGGTTCAGTACCGGCTTCCCCGCGTCAGAAGAGGACGATGGCCGAGAAATGAGGGGGAAAGATGGGGTGATGGGGCGTAACGTCGGACACCTCTCCGAACCCCTGGTCACAAGCACCGGATGCAACGCCCGGCGACCCCCATTCAACCCCCAAGAAGTCTCTCCCTCGCCCGTTCCCCCACGATACACGGGCACACGACACAAGGTTCGCCGATCTGAAGGTCACAGACGCTGCGAAGGATCAATCTCTGGGGTAGGTGCCCTGGTGGCTTCTCCGCCTCCGCACCGAACATCGGGGGCTGTGGTCAGTTGCCGGCCGGTATTCGCAGCAGGAATCTGGCGGATTAGTGTACAAATACTAGGCCGAGTGAGGGGGCCATAACAGAAGTGCATACTACAGAGTACAGCTGAACGCCAACCGAAGTCGTTGCGCCACCAGTGAGAATTCACCGAGACGAGGTCCAACGAGCACCAAAGATTTCGATAATGACTGCACAAGGCCAGCAGATCGAGGTCCTCCTCTACGGGTTGGGGGCGTGGGTCACTCACCCTAAAGACCTATTCGGATGAGAAGCTGACACCATCTGCTCAGCATTGGGTCATTCTACGCCTTTATTCTCAGCAGAGTACCGCGGGTTAAATTAACGGTTGTTGCGAAGTCGAATTACAACGCAGTGAAGGAAAATGGAATCGCTATTGCGAGCGAAAACCATGGAGAGCATAACGTTCGCCCTTACAGAGGTATGCACATGAAATCCGGGGTAGCCGCTGGGGAGCGAAATCACGGCCTTAACCCTGTCAATCCAGCTGTTCAAAGCTAATACCCCCAAGTTGTAAGGAATGCCGCAGAGGCGGAAGCGAAGTTTGACTACATTGTCTGCGCCCACAAAGCCATCACGCAGGATGCAGTCCCCGCGGAAATTGCCCCGGCAGTAGATGCAGAGAAATCCACGATCGTCATTATTCAGAATGGTGTCGGTAACGAAGTGCCATTCCGCAAAGCGTTCCCCCACACAACGATTATTTCATGTGTGGTAAGTTGCGGGGGAGAGTCTCCAAGAACCTGGGATGAGCTTATGCTAATGAGACAGACCTGGACCGGAGCCGCTCAGCCGCAGCCTGGGCACATCAAACACACAAAGTCCGAGGATATGCAAATAGGATTGTACCCGAATGACACCGACCAGGCTGTGGAGAAGCAGCGACTTGACGAATTTGCATCTCTTTTGACAGAGGGCAAGACAGTATTCCAGGTGGTGCCCAATATCCAAGTACAACGCTGGGAAAAGGTTGTTTGGAATGCAGCATGGAACTCGCTCACGACATTAACACTGCTCGACACGCACTCATGGCTTAGCTCCTCACCAGACGCTACCCCAATGACCCAACGATTGATGAGAGAAGTTATCGATGTCGCTAAGGCATGCGAGGTGCCCATCGATTACGACCTGGTCGACAAGTTGATCAACAAGATCCTGGCCATGCACCCCATCGGCAGCAGCATGCAAAACGACTTCAAAGCCGGTCGGCCGATGGAAGTGGACATTATCCTCGGTTACCCCTACCGAAAGGGCAAGGAACTAGGGATAGCTACCCCAACGCTAGACACCATCTATGTGATTTTGACGGGCACAAACCTTCGTCTTCTCAGGGAGTCCGGGCACTAGATAGTCTCCCATCTGAAAAGAGTATAGCAAAGCTGAACACGTCCACAGTCTCGGGTCAGTTGACAGACACCATGTCATCCTTATTTGGTGCCAAAGTTAATCCTCAGCCTCTGCGTGGGGGCATCGAGCTGTCAGTCCTCTCACACACCTCTAACTTGCAAGACACCGCCGAGGTCTGTCCAGTCGAGGCCGCACTAGGTCATAATTATCCCATTTGTGTACGGTTTTATGCACGGCTAGTCAGGTAGCCTGCCCTTCACCGCACGCGGACTTCTCTCCATCCCCAACATTCCGTCCCCACCTCCCGAAGGTGGGCAACGTGTGGTTCGTGAGGGGAATTAGTGCCATTTTCGTCTGGTCTCTCCACGCAGTGCCAGCCATGCGTGCCATGCCAACCTACAAACTTGCTTAGCGCGCGGTGCTGGACTGAGGGGAACGGGTAGGTCCCCATGGGGGGGATCCTCTCACACCCGCCTATCTGAAGCAATTATTGGATGAGATGGTATGGGTTAGACGCACCTCGTACGGTCAAATGTTGCTCATGACGAGCTTGGCTCGAGCTTTTCGCCGAACATCTGAGCGACCTACGACGCGGCCGGCGATACGACGATAAACAGGGTCTAGGTATAAGATGGTTGGAGATCGCCGCCCATCTTGGCCACCTGGATGTTTGGACCATCAAGGGAGAAGCCGGTTCTCTCTTCTTGGATTCCTGTCTTCTTTCTTAGTCAGCCATTCATCAAGAGAGCAGCTTACCACCAACGAACAACATGGACACCGCATCGAAGACTGGAGACGGTGTGTCTCAGCTTGAGCATCGCAACACCGAGGACGTCGAACAGCTCAAGCACCAAGGCCAGAACATTGCCAAGGGTGCCGACCGCGCGGCGAACCTCATTGGTGATCAGCAAATCGAGGTCACAGAGGAAGATGTAAGTTGACCTACATTTCAGGTTCTTATCAAATGGAACAAGAGCTGACTCAACTGCTGTCAGAACAAACGCATCCGCCGAAAGACCGATAAGCGAATCCTCTCGATCCTCATCTGGGTCTACTTCCTCCAGATCCTCGATAAGTCCGTCCTCGGATACGGTGCCATCCATGGCCTCAGAACCGACTGCAACTTGACTGGAAATGAATACTCCATGGTCAGCTCCATCGCTGCCATCGCCCAGCTCGCATGGCAGCCCTTCTCTTCATGGCTTATCGTCAAGGTGCCTCACCGCATCCTGATGCCCTCCTTGGTCTTGGGTTGGGGTATCGCACAGGTGTGCATGGCTGCATGCCATAACTACGCAGGCCTCTTGGCTACCCGTTTCCTGCTGGGATTGTTCGAGGCTGGTTGCCTTCCTCTTTTCTCCGTCATCACTTCGCAGTGGTACCGTCGCGCTGAGCAGCCCATGCGCGTGGCATGCTGGTACGGCACCAACGGTCTTGCAACCATGTTTGCTGCCTCTGTCTCGTACGGCTTGGGTCAGATCAACGGGTCCATCCACTCATGGCAGATCCTTTTCATCTTTGTTGGTCTCATCACCGTCCTCACCGCCCCCGTCGTCTGGTACTTCCTCGACAGCGATATTCCCTCTGCCCGATTCCTCACCGAGCACGAGAAGCTGCAGGCCATCGAGCGTCTTCGCGCCAACCAGACCGGCACGGGAGGAAACGAGTTCAAGTGGAGCCAAGTCTGGGAAGCCCTCTACGAGCCCAAGAGCTGGCTGTTCGTTGGCATGGCCGTGTGCCTCAACGTCACCGCAGCTGTGACAAACACTTTCGGCCCCATTGTCATTTCTGGCTTTGGCTTCGACAGCATGAAGAGCTCCCTGCTCAACATCCCCTTCGGCTTCGTGCAGCTGATTGTCATCTTCCCGGCCTCCTACCTCGCCCACCGATTCCGCATTAAGTCAGCCTTCCTCGCGGCCGTTCTCGCCCCTGTGCTTACTGGCGCGGTCATGCTCTATATTCTTCCCAGGAACAGCATTCCCCCTCTGCTCGCCGCGTACTACATGCTTGCCTTCCTCTTCGGCGGCAACCCCCTCATTGTCTCTTGGATGATCTCCAACATCGCGGGTACCACCAAGAAGTCCGTCATCATGTCCCTGTACAATGCTGGGTCTTCTGCCGGTAACATCATCGGCCCCCTTCTCTTCAACTCCAAGGACGCGCCCGAGTACAAGCCAGGTCTCACCAAAGTCATGGGTATCACCTGTGCCTTACTTGCCGTCATCGGACTGCAGGTCATCAACCTCTTCGTCTCCAACAAGATGCAGGAGCGCAAGAGAGTGGCGAACGGCAAGCCGAGAAAGATCAAGGATCTTAGCATGGAGCATCGCTATGTTAGCGCACAGAATGATGAAGCTGGTGCTCAGTTGGGAGATAATGCTTTCATGGATTTGACTGATCGCCAGAATGATGAGTTTGTGTACGTCTATTAAGACGGAAAGCCATAGGGATAGTGCTTAGAGCGTTTCAAGATACCTGGTAGTTGATGATTGACAAAGTGTTTTTGCATCCTGATTACAATAACTTCATCTTCAAGTCTCCGGCCACAATGTTTCAAGTGATCCATGCATCCCGATACACCAAAGCTTCGCGTGTAGCTACCAGTCCCGATCCAGTTTCTCTGCAATGTCGCTCACATGCCAAACTCCGCCTCTACCTACGATCCATAGCTCATTCTCACCGAATGCCATGTTCACAGCCAGATTGCTTCCTCCACCCACACGTATAGTGCCAAGTGCGAGTCCAGACACGGGGTCAATGACATCGACCCCGTCGCCAGCCCCGACAAAGATCCAACCGTTCCTCGAAACCCGAATACCGTCATAGAAATACGAAATCGGGTTGTTCAGGAAGCGCGCATTGGTGAGAACGCCTCCGGCTGCGACGTCATATGCAAAGAGGGCGCGGTTACCATATGGATTCTTCCTATCCACCGGCTTGGCTTCGGAGACACCGGTGTCGGGAAGATACAGTACATGACGACCGTCTTGGCGTGGCGAGACAGCAACTCCGTTGGCGTTTCCTGTTGTAATGTGCACAACTCTCGGTCGCATGGTTGTACCGTTGACCATGTAAACAGTTGGGTTCGTTGGGGGAGTGTAGTCCGTCAAGTCCCGGCCCTGGGTTAGGTCTTGTTAGTCATATATGAGGGATTAGATATTGAACCATAGGCTCTCCACGATAAGTGACGACCTACCCAGCCAGATTTTGAATCTGTGAACCAAAAGTTTCCATCAGAGTCGATTTCAAGATCATTAAGACCTGCGAAAGGCTGCTCGTAGTAGTTGTTCAACAACACAGTTCTCTCTAGAGTTGTTGGTTCGATGCGAATGAGTGTCCCGGTCTCGTTATGGCTACCATCTGTTACGACGTGATACGCTCCATCGTAGTAGACGCAGCCGTGGGCGTTGAGGGTTGGCGGGTTTGTTGTGATCTTTCTGAGGGTATTGTTGTTGGTATCCAGCAGATACTGCCAGCTGTGGGTACCGTCGTTACCTCCAGGGGGTCCCCACTCTACGAAGAAGAGCTCCTTGGTTTCCTTGTTGAAGCATGGTGCCTCGAGACTTTGGAATGCTAACTTTTGAACCTGATTAACTGTAACCTTTGGCCCAAGTAAATCCATGAACCTTTCGTCATAGGCTATGAAATTCGTAGTATTGAGGAAGGCATTTCTGTTTCTTTAGCTGAGTCTCGTCATGAAAGATACAAGTTTGCGGAGGTTTACCTCTTCTGTAACTCTGAATCAGTGGCGTGTCCCTTATAGACAGCATCCAAGGCGGAACGATTGAACCATCCTGATAGAACAGCCACAGAAGGGTCGCCATATGACATGTACGCCCATATTGCGGTTGTATCATTGAAAGCGTCCGGGAGATTAGTAAAATACGCAACGATGGCGAGCGGCAAAGCCGCCAGACTCCATAAAACCAAAAATCTCATGTTGAAAAGTCTTGGCTTCTCTGACTCGTCTGAATAAAGTTTCGGGGAAGTCATTACTGAAGTTATATTGTCCACACCCACCCAGCTTGATAATTGTTCCTTTCCAAAGCGACAATGGGTGCTGTCCTTGTGAAGTCGGGCCAGTACCGAGACCGGACTACTCCGCGTTCTTTGCGGAAATCAACAAGATCTTTACACTTAGAACGTTCTCCTGGTGGACTACTCCGCACTCTTACTTACACAGCAGCCTTGCGGATGGACTACTCCGCGTTCTCGTCAGTAGCGAGGTCAAATGGCAACACGTTAAGGGCAATTGCTTTGCCAGTTACGTCTCTGGGAACTACTTTTCCAGATCGTCAGAGCGGGGTAGCCATTTCTGAAAGACTTGCTTATGCTCTCGGCCAAATATTAAGAGAAGCTACGATGAAGCCATTTGCCGGCATGATCGATGGGGTGTTTGAGATGCAGGTGGATACGCGGAGAAGCTCCGCCAGAAACACCCGGTGGGGGAAATGCGGGGGTCCGAGTTTCTGCCCTTCCGGACGGAGTATCTCCGATTGACACGCGGCGGGCAGGCGGTTGAAAGCGAACCATACCACTGCCCGTGAGATGATTTGTTGTCTCTGAAATAAGAAGATTTAATGAAGGAGAGTAGAACACACTGCTCTGTTCATTGGTTTTTGATTATAGAAACCACAAGTCTATTGACCGGGCAAGTTGCCTAAGCGCTACTAGACCGAGGACTTGAGAAGGATTGAAATACACTGAAGCCTTGCTGATGTCTTCAGACCGCTATGAACTGACCCTTTGTTAAGAACATCATTGTCTGCACTAAAATTTGATTGATCTTCGCCAACTTTGCCCGAGCCATGTTGAGTTGAGCCTTCCACAGAGCTTGAGGATAAATGAAGCTTGATAAGCGATCTGTGCCAAGCACTTTTAGATAGAATGAAACCGAAGTTTTGGACTCTGTAGCCATTGTACTGAAATGGAAGGGATGTTTCCTAATCATCTTCTATCTGAGTTTGTGAGTTCGCGCGAAGGGAATTTCCGTGATAAGTGAGTAGAAAGCAAGGATCAACGATGTTTATTAGATTGCTGACGTAGATCGCGCAAGCACAACTCAGACAAGGCGAGCGCCAAGTTTCTAATGACGAGGGTGCGGGCGAGCTCGCTTTCATTAAGTATTAAACCAATCTCAATGAAATTTTGAGTCTCAATCAACGACCTAGGGTCATCCGAGCAAGGCCACAGTTTCACTCCCGAACAGCCAAGCTATATTATCCACCAGAATATCAAAAGTCTCACTAATGACACAATGTTGACGAGGAATGGCACATTTTCCCGAATACTCGGAAGCCAGAGATCTTCGCTGCTGATAAGTCTGCGTTTTGACACGATATCCTAAGCCTCCCCGTGCTCGCCGTCCGGAATACCACTCTGACGTCAAGTGGGGGAAACGAAAAGCTCGCCTTCGCTTTTTGGCGTTTGTGAGTATCTAGTATTTCACGCTTCCAGATTCGGGGGTTCGGACTGGTCGTTTGAGCTTAAGTCCGGCTGCTAGAATGGTCCTGTCACTGAATGCCAGATCTCCTGAGCTGATGCAGACTGGAAGCAAGTTCCAATGTTATGGTATAGTATAGAGCTCTGGGTTGTTTACGAGGATACTTCTCGTCTGGCAGCTCTACCATACGATGGTCCGGATCTGAGTAGGTTTCGTGGAGCCGGTCTGAGTTGCTCTCCTCAGGAATAAAATTACCATCGAATGGCGCAACACGTTCCCAGCTCGATATGAAGTCAACCGATGGTGACAAACAGTATGAAGTGTTAGTCAATAGAGATGTCTCTCACTACAGAGCCTATTGTAGAGGACATGTTTCTAATCCGACTACCTGTAGGCAAGAACCGCTGAGGAATCGAGTTGAAAATATCCTGCGAGCCTGTTGGTTCAATGTGAAGACTTTGAAGAGCGTCCGACGGTCAGCGACTTTGCAAAAGCGAGAGTAGAATACTAAAAGATTAGAAATGGACTCAAAGACCAGTTCACTTTCTCTCAGATCCTAGTCTGTAAGCCCTTGGCACCTGAACGGCCCAGTTGCGCGGTGTAACATCGACTCTTAGCGCGGAATCTCAAGTACTAAGTCCGAAATATGATTAAGGAGAATGCGGAAAATACGGCAATGTCAAGGATCTCCCGTACCGCTCGGTATGGGGTTCTAGACGACCTTTAAGCTTTTTCTAGGCTCGAACAACGAGGTGTGGTCCAGCTAGGCGTCCTCGGAGAATTGGTGTGGGTGCACAGCCCGGCTAGCCCCTATCACATTTCACGCTTTTCTTTTCCTATTTCCCCCCTCCATGCCCGTTACCGAAACCGAGCACAGAGACACGACAGCTCCAGGGATTTCCCCCAATCATCGGTCTCAACTTGCCGAAAAGGACTATGCTCTCTTTCATCCCCTCATTCGCCATCGTAACTTCGTAAGGATGGCAGAGGTCAGTGAGGAGAACTGATGGGCGATTGACAGGGCTTCTTTGAGATGAACTTGGCTCTTACTCATCCACGCGGCTGGGAATTCTGCTCTGCGCTGGGTTTCAGCTTCTGAATTCCTCCATATGTGGCACTTTGCGAATCTTCAAGATCATCGATGATGCAAAGCGCAACCTTCACCTCAAGCGTGCTAGTTCTTACTCGTGACTAACAACCCTCCATAGCCGTTGTTGTCGAGCACCGCAAGCACAAACGTGCAGAATACCTTTCCCAAGAATTTTGGCACGTTTTTAGCTTACCCGTTGATCAGCAGAGCCGTCATTGGACGCCAATCTAGACTCAAGTCGTTCCTCGAAACGAGGCCTCTGGTAGCTTGTGGGCCTGCCGCCAGACCCCCCGGCCTTCGGTCTCGCTTTCAAGGATCACTGGCCACCTGCACTGCCTGGCCCACCGAAGAAGATCATTCTGTTCTGACTTGTGCGACTTCCAGTCCGTCTCTGATAATGGCATGCAGCCAACTTTTTCCTTTTCCACGTCCTCACTTGTCAAATATACAGCCCGCGAAAGCTGACGGGGCATATGTGATTCGTTTTTCTCGCTTTCATGAATCTCGGAAACGCCTAACGAGACAGCGGATGGATCTACCAACCCGAACCCGACATATTCCACCTTTTCTCTTCCTGAACTATTAGGTCCTTTAGTGTTTATATACAACTACAGGACCGCCTCTTCTCAACTGTGCTGGAAAAGTCCGACTCTGCTTTGTTGCCAACAACACTCATCACCCCCTATCTCTTGCCCTCCAATACACCAGAGCAAGAGAGAATAAACATCAGCATGAAGTCACCAGTCACCGAGTCGCCGCCTCCGGAGGCAGAGAAACTTCCCATCACCGAGACAAGTTCAAGCGCTGCTTCACCGAACCTACGAGGAGACGACGAAGAAGCTACAAGCGCCGAGCCAAATGCGAATAGCGTCAACACAATCGTCGATGATGCTGCCGAGCCGGAAAACGAGTTCTCTGTATGGTGGGCGGACGATCAAGATCCAGAGAACCCCATGAATTGGTCAAACAGTCGCAAACTGGGCATCATCGCGACACTTTCCTTCATCACCTTCCTCACGTACGAAGATCTTTCCGGAAAATGATCCCTCTCCCTTGTATGATTACTAACCCTACTTTAGACCTCTGGCATCGTCAATGTTTGCGCCTGGCATCCCACAAGTCATGGCTGAATTCGGCGAATCCGACGATTCGATCGCGACATTCGTTGTCTCCGTCTTTGTGCTCGGTTTTGCCCTGGGTCCTCTGATTATCTCGCCGCTCAGCGAGTTGTACGGCCGCGTCTACATTTACCACGTCTGCAACGCCCTTTTTGTCGTTTTCTCCGCTGCTTGTGGACTTGCGACCAACATCGACATGCTCATCGCCTTTCGCTTTCTGGCTGGCTTCTCGGGTGTCGCCGTGATTACCTGTGGCGCTGGATCGATTGCGGATATGATGCCTGTTGAAAAGAGAGGCTTCTATATCAGTATCTGGAGTCTTGGTCCTCTTCTCGGCCCCGTCGTAGGACCGGTCTGTGCTGGCTTCCTTGTAGAGGCCAAGGGATGGAGATGGGTCTTCTGGATTATTACCATCACCGTGAGTACCTCCCCTCGACTACTTCAACACTATGAGTGCGCCAACTAACTTTCCACAGTCCGGTGCGGTGACTTTAGCCTCTTTCTTTGTCCTTCGCGAATCTTACGCACCAGTACTCCTGGAGAGAAAAGCCGCCCGTTTGCGCAAGGAGACCGGCAATGAGAAGTACCAATCAAGAATGAAGAAGAAGGGAACTCCACGCCAGATCTTCCTCACAGCCATCATCCGTCCCGGCCGTATGTTCTTCCGCTCGGCAGTCGTCATGATTCTGTGCCTTTACGTCGCGATGCTCTACGGCTTCCTGTACATCCTCTTCACCACCTTCACCTTTGTTTACCGCGACACCTACGGTTTTGGCTCCGTCGGAGCCGGCCTCTCTTTCATCGGAGGTGGTGTCGGCAACATCCTCGGACTCGCCTACGTTGGAACCTTGTCGGATAAGATTATCCAGAGACGGCAAGCCGAGGGCAAGGACCCCAAGCCTGAGGACCGCCTGCATCTCATCCTCACGGTGCCCTCTTCACTCACGATCCCCATCGGTCTCATGATGTACGGCTGGACGGCGGACAAGCAGCTTCACTGGATCCTACCGATGATTGGTACCGGTATCATGGGCTTCGGCTCGATTGGTATTCTCATGACGATCAACACTTACTTGGTCGACGCATTCACGCTCTACGCTGCTTCCGTCACTGCCGCAAACGCCGTATTGAGGAGTCTGCTGGGCGCTCTGCTACCTCTCGGAGGATTGCAGTTGTACAACAAATTGGGTCTTGGATGGGGAAACACCCTGCTGGGACTGCTGACACTCGCTGCTGCGCCAGTGCCATGGATATTGTATACTTTCGGCGAGAGGATTAGAAGGAGCCCGAGATTCCGTCAAGACTTTTAGACTACATAGACCATTGTATGTTGACCATTAGCTTACATAGGAAGCCTTGCTTAGTACTTTATACATTGTGCCTTAATAAAATTGTCACATACCTCCGGTCCTGCGTATTTCTCGCCTTGATGAGGCACGGTACTGCATATACTATATGGGTCTTTAAATAATCTATCAACAGTGACTTGCTCTTATAATTGGTGCTGGTCTCGCTTGCCATTCCTACAATGACTTTGCGTGATTTGATATTGCGGCTGGTGTGAATGTGTTTTTGTGGTGTGCAAGTGTGAGGAAGATTGCAGGTTCCTTTAGCTTTTGGCTGGTTTGCACGAAGGCGTAGGACTTTTTCATTTATGGTTGGATCTCCAATGAGTCGAAAACTTACCTTAGACATTGAGGCTGTTTACAACGTGGTACACCGAGGATTATCATGTGACGAAGACAGTACTTTATGGTTCATGCCGCGGGAAGTGCAAAGTAGCATAGTGAAATAGCTAGGTTTTAGTGTTGCCCATGGCTGGTGAGTCATTCCACGATCTGATCTCAATTGCATCCCAAACTAGATCTAACCCACCCTGAGACCACTACCCTTCATCGGGAACTTTAGGCGGGAACGCGGGCATCGCAACAGGGTTGAAGCTCGGCTTGTAGGGATAGGTCCTCTCGACAGAATTTGCCTCCACCCATTTGGACATGGCGTAAAATCTGTAGTTGTCGGCTATTCAGTGTAGATTGTTAGTTGCTGAGATGCCCTCCATTGTCAACCGAGGAAGATTGGAGCTTACAGTTTTGTTGCGTATACTCGCCGGGTGTGAAGTAACGATCGTAATTGGCTAATTGCTTAGCATTGCCAATACCGTAGGCTTTCCTATCCCCGCGACCGTCACTGTAGTCGACAAGGAGGTCTCTGACGACTGGTCCCGATCCCGACGATGGTGTGTTCATGAAATAATCCATATGCGTCGCTTCGTGCAGCCAATACCCTCCCCTAGCGTGTTCCCAGTTTGTCAAGTTCAGACGGTCTTCTGCAGTCTTCTCCGTGTTCATGTATCTTGTTAGATCGTCCAGGTCCTTCCCCAGGGTGGTGTACTTCCTGCAGACAAGCGCCCGCGTATAGCGGTTCTCGTCCCATTTCCACGTTATCAAGGCAGCGGGACCTCCATCAGAAGGATTTTCCTTGTCTCCGCAGTAGTTTTCGGGGTCTCCGGAACCATCGCCGAGGCTGCATGAGACCTCAATCCACAGGTACTGCCACGAGTCGATGTAGTTGGGAGGACCCCAGTCTGTCCACCAATGGGTCCACATCTGGGAGGTGTAGTAGAAGATGTTCTGGATCTGTTTCTTCTTATCGTCAGACAATGTCTTCTTGTCGCCTTGTCCGAAGAACTCATTGATGCCCTGGCTGTTCCAGTCGATATTGCTCGATAGGCGGTCCATCAAACTGAGGCGGTTGAAGTCACGCCAGCCGTTTTTGATGTTGCTGAACGTCTCAGCATCGCACTGGTAAAATCCAAAGAGACGAGTCTCGCGCAAGTTTTCAATAGCAATGTCGGACTCATCCTCATTCTTGAGAGGTGGATATGGTGGGTTGCTGTCTTGGGCATAGACAGGAGCATAATCCCAGAGGATGAGCGGATCGTTGGTAGAGTATGATGGCAATCCAGGGTCGCTGACGGCGCCATCATCGCCGCCGCTTCCGTTGCATTCGTTGAAGTTGGTGTATGCTGCATTCGTTGCAGGGTCGACTTCGATGAGATCAGCTCGCCCTAGCCCGCCGAGATTCGCGAAGTACTGAGTTCATGTGCGTCAGCAGGTTCCACTCTTGATATACCTCAGTTGCGTTGGTCGAGGGAGCAAAAGCCTTACCAAACATTCTCCGCGGTCAACGCCGCTGTAGAGGACGCCGCGGTTTGTCCAAGAGAAAGAAGAACCTCCAGCGGCACCACCACTCTGGTAGCCATTATTCTTGAAGACTGTGCTGGCTCCAGTGTATTTGTTCATCCAGATGATGTCAGCCCTCCCAGAGTTCTCCACGTCGGCAAAGCGTATATTGGCGCGATCCCATGATTCTGCAAATTTGATCTGGCCAGCATCGAAAAGGCCACTCTGTCTGTTGAGCCAGGCAGTCATGCGGCCACTTATCTCAATGCAAATAGGATCGGCTCGCCCGTCACCACTGTAAGAGAGTATGTTAGCGTCGATTCCAGGCTGTTGAGTAGTGATACTGAGGAAGCACTCACTCAATGTCTGCCAAGCGCATGCCCCTATCAAAGATACCCACGCCCCAGCCTTCTGTGCAGCCAGTGTTTGCAACAACGCCCCGGTTGCTGAACGTGAGTGCCCTTGCGCCAGCGTCGTAATTGTTCTCATACAATGTCAGAGCCCCGGTAGCTTTGTTTTGGACAAGCACATCGCATCTTCCGTTTCCGGTCCAATCAGCCAAGTGAATGCCCGTCCGGGGGCCGGGCACTGTCAGCGTGATCGAGGTATCATGGCCCCAATTCGGCGGGGAATGGATGTTGGTGTTGATTTCATCCACTCGGCCGTCGTAGTAGATCCAAACGAGATCATCAGCGCCAGTACCGCGCATGTCGCAGTAAAAGTTGCCATCACCTTTACGTCTTGTGCCCCCCGACCCCTTGTTTTCAAAGACAATCATGTCAAACCACTCTTCTTCCTCTTTCATGTAAATATAATCAAGCCTACCGGATCCGTAGATGCGGCCAAACTTGATGTTGCCACGGACACCCGTCGCCGCTTGACCGGGATGCGTGACTCCAGCCTTTCGCCAGTCAGGGACAATGCCCTTCCCCGATCCGCGCTGGTTGATGTATGTGTCCACGTTACCGTTGTCTCCAACGTACAGGAAGTCCGCTCGGTAGCTGTAGAGATTATCTCGGTCAGCACAAAGGACACAGACTGGGTATCAGACGTGGCTGGACTTACTCGCCATTCAAGTCGGCAAGTTCAACGCCCGACAACGGCCCACTCCTAGCGTTGAACACAGTTTCCCTGATACCACTTGCAGTCTGGAACCCTTGCCAGAAATGATCATCTCCCTTCCCGCCATTTCGGGAACACTTGACGTCGTCATCGCTGATTAGGCAGAAGTCGACTCTTCCGTCGCCGTCAATGTCAGCCATGCGAACCTCTCTTTGTGTTCTTTCACTGGGGCCGATGATCTGCAGGTCGCGATGATTAATAGCTGAGTGAGTCTGGGTCAAATGATGATGCGACTTGCCTGGCCGATAGATCGAAAGGCTGGTGGTGTGCCACCCTTATTCAATGAAGCCCACACTGCAGCCCCGGGTTTGATGCAGAAGAAGTCATCCAGGCCATCGTTGTTGAAGTCTCCGAAGGCATAACCTACACGGAGGAAGGATGTCAGTGAATGATTATGACTAGAACGACATTTTTGACTCCTAGGCGCATACTAGTAGTCAAGCCACTTACTATCGTCCACGCCACAGTTGAGGTCTGTTGTGAATTCCACTGTTGGCCCAAATGAGCCCCCTGCTCCTAAGTTTCGACGATACATCCATGTAAGCTCCTGACTTTCATCGATGGTCGCGTAGACAAGGTCATCGAGTGATGCACTACGTGGTGAGTTCGGGTCCCCCTTGACGATGTTCGCAAAGAACATATAATCGGTGGGGGATCCTGGGGCAGATGTCCTCGTATACTTGATGATCTTTCCTGATTCGATGATTCCTCGCTCAACACGATCGTGAACATAGTTCCCATCATCGTGGCCGCTGCCTCGTTGAGTTTGAACTCGTCGAGCAGTTCCGGGAATTTTCTGGCATTTGGTCGTTTTGGTGACCTCGGCATCATTGACCGTCTCGACGTTGGGTGGCGGCTTGATTTTCTTCGCGATTCGATTGATGGCAGCCACCCACACAGAAGCAAAGAGCCTATAGCCCTCATCAGTTGGATGCGTTCCATCTCCAATCAGATTGAGGCTTATGGCATCGTGAATATTGGCATAAGAAATCCTGTAGCCGCGATACGTCGTGTAGACCAGGTTGCGATATCCCTGGCTCACGGCTGCAGCGCAGGCCTTGATGCCATCATCCTTTCCACTTTTTACCAGAGACGAGAGGATGACCGTTGTGTCTGGCAGTGTCTCGAAGATCTCATCGATCATTTTCCTCATATTCTTGATTGTAGTCTCTGGGTCCTGGCGGTTCTCGCAGTCATTCCTGCCTGGGGTTCAGTATGGACGGATTTCTATAAGTCTGTAGAACAAGGACTCACGTTCCAGCGTTGACCAGTACGAGATTGGGTTCCTGGTTTGACGAAAGGCGAAATTTCTCATTCACTTGGTGCACCCAGGCGCCCGGATGGCCTTCGTTGTCCTAGAAAGGCGTAATCAGCCATGAGGTGTCCCTTTTGTCAGAACGCTTTGCAGCTCACGTTATCAGCCATAGTGCCATCCTGCTTGGACCCAACCATGTTGACTTTCCAGCCCTCAAACCTTAGTTGTTCGCGCAACGCCTTACGGTAGCCATTGTTGTCGCTCGAGAAAACGCCCCTAGTGATTGATGCACCGAGAGGAAGGATCCTCAAATAGAAATCCTCAGCACGCTTCTTGAAAGTGTGGGTGCCATTGCCAGCGGAGTCCTCGTTGTCTGGGTAGTTCGTCCACGTCTCGTTGCCCGCCAGCATAAGAACGTCCGTGGCGTAGGAGCCATTTCCATACAGAGAGGGGCCGTCCGGCGATGACCAAGAATCAGCCGCGACAAGACAGCTCAAAGAAGCAAGCCAGAGGATTGGGTGTAATCGACACATGCTTAAATCACCTCGCACAACTCACAGCCCAGTGGGAAAGAGGAAGAAGCCACTAATGTCGGAGGGGTGAAGCATCTGTTGCTGAGGTTTGATGGTAGCGGTGTCGTATCCTTCTTATACATGGCGATTTCACGATCAGGACTGAACTAAGTGTGAGGATAGTTACTGCATGAACATGGCTCTCGCTGCTTCTTCTCGGCCGTCTTTTGATGAACATGCAATTTCAATAAATCCCACAGGATTCCACAGACTTCGCTTATTCCTTGAGTTCTACAAATAGTGAGAGTTCTTCGGAGATTGTTGCATAAATGGTAAAGCGTTGATAGAAATCGGAACCGACCATCCTGTCTCGTACGAATATGACCTTCGCCCGAGACTGTTATTGACTAGCGCTTATCATCCGCCCTCACATTCTCACGTACCGTCAGCAGAGCCAAGCCGTTACATTCTCATATATCGTAAGCAAGGAAGAAGTGTTGCATTCTCATGTATGTAAGCATAGCCGAGGAAATTTTCATCTACATTGGTTCCTTTAGTGCTCACTGCACACCAGATAGTCTAACTCATCGTAGTCTATCACTTAGAGAGGCGGGGTCTTAGTTCCACGAACGATTGAGTAAGAAATACAGAAAGATCTTGTTTTGTCAACAGTCCTTACGTTGAGTCTATTGTTTTGAATCTTACACTCCGTCCTTACTTGTACCCAGAATATACCATGGCAATCTTACCGCAGTCCCGCGTGACCTAATGGATTTTTCCTCACGCACATCATAGCAAAGATCTCTCGCTCAATCTGACGCATTTAACTTCTCGCGCCCTCTCCGGGCGGACAAGCAGCTGTGTTTGGCAATACATTGGTAGCCCCTGAGCCATCAAAGTAGCAGGTGCTTAGGTCATTCTGGCAAGGAGAGTCTGGACCAGGGCAGCACCAGCCATATGATTTCCAGTCGTAGTTCTACAATGGCAGCTGTTAGTAGATTGCTCCTAGGTACGAACGCAGAAAGGTAGGTGGATTCTATTGAGGTCGTCTGGATAGCAAAAGACAAGGTGTACTCACATAGCAGGGAACCGGAGATGGCGCAGCACTAGTTGAAGCCGGCGCGGCAGACGTAGCAGTCTCAATGACCTCAATTGTTGTCTCAGGAGATGTTACTGTCACAACTTCCACGATAGATGACCCTGAAGATGACTCCACAGCTGATGTGATCGGCTCAACCGAGCTAGAGGAGGTGCTTGCCGGTATCGAGCTAGTTGGCGTTGGCGGACCAGAGCTATAGGTAGGACTAGAGCTCGTCGTCGTGGTCGTTGAGTCCGCTTCTGGCCCGCCTCCACCTCCGCCACCGCCAACAACAGGAGGAACGACGGGCACACCACCAACTACAGGGATAGCGATCGGAGCCACAGGGACATACGGGTTTCCATTAGCATCCACAGTAGTATAAGTGGCTGTTGTGTAGGTCGTAGACCATGAGACGCCGGAGGATATGGTCAAGGAAAAGGTTTCGGACGAGACAGATGTTTGTGTAGATTCTCTCCTGCTCCAAGTACTTCTGGCACTCGATTCAGTGGGCCTCGAACCTGTGCTAGATACCGAATTGGAAGATGTTTCTGCGGAAGTAGTTCCCGAGGAAGTGGTAACCGCGGTACTAGATGAAGATGTGCCAGAAGTGAGGGTTGAGGACGTAGGCGCGCTAGAACTCAGGCTGGAGCTAATGCTGGAGCTAAGCGTGGAGGAGCTCTGAGAGCTGCTAGCCTGGGAACTCGAAGACGAAGACGCACGGGAGCTACTGCTACTAGAGGACGAGGCGGTGCTGGAACCAGATGACGTTGAACTTCTGCTTGAAGACTTACTGGAGCTAGAAGATCGCTTGCTTGAGCTCTTCGAACTTGAAGACGTTGAGGAAGATCTAGATGATGTCGTATTGCGGTGTGTTGTTGTGGTGTTGGTGAAGAAATGAGTTGAAAATGTGCTTGGGCCCGTTGAGTTGAAAGATGGTGGGGGAGTAACGGTAGGATCCAGGGGACCTGTTTGACGCGGAATCAGGCCATTGTGCCGGTGGGCGGTATGTTTGTAGTGTTCAGCTCTCTCTACCAACTCATGAGCCGCTGCCGCCCCGTCATGGTGTCTAGCTTGCACAGAGAGTGCCGCGACGAAGAATGTCAAAAGAGTGAATATCTGCATTTTGCAAGAATACCAGCAAACAAAAGAGTGACTGTAGAAAATACGAACGAGTGTGAGAGTTAAGCATGCCAAGACATCACGAGTCACTGATCAAAGGGTCAACTTCGCCCTTTTGTATTTTCATACTATGAATTAGTACCTTCCATATCAAGAAGCGTAACGCAGGGCTGAGATGTCAATAGAGTGCTCAAATCCACTTGAACCCACAGAGGTGGCTCAGCATCAAGACATTTATCTTGGACGGAGCGGTAATGGCGGCAGAGCCCCTGATTCACGGAGCCTTCGGTTCGTGTTGGTCGCCGAGCGTGACCAGTCCGCTTTCCGCTTCCGCGGGCCGCCGAGAGCTCTGGCCTAAACCCGATTAATAAACGCGGTAGCATTGCGTCTAGAACTCACCCGGCCAAGCGCCGCAATGCTATGGGTGTCATGTGCTTGGCAGGAGGTAAGGCTGGTGCTCGAGTCAGTGACTTTGAAACTCCTTCTTAATATCGCTGTGTAAAGATAGTGCCACGACCCATTCGCCCCTGTCTGGCAGAGAGGCTCCTCAGAGTGTGTGGATCTATAGCTGCCCTTTTATCAATGTAAATGTCCAAGCGCGGTCGTAGGATGCGGCCAGACTCCGTACCCATGATGATTTCACTGGTTCGGAATTTTAACAATTGTCCGTCATTATCTTCCAATTATCTGAACAATCAGGTGTAACAAGTAAGAAACCTAAACAGTGCACTAAAAGAACAACACCTGCGCCGTTTCGCACTTGCGAATCTCCAGTTGGCCCAAAGAAACCCGTTGAGAAAATGTCATTTTGAGAGAGTTCGCTCTGATACTTGCTCGTAAATTCTTTCTGTCTAAACACCACGCATAATCTCTCTATGTAGACTCGGTTACTATGGTGTTTCGAGCGTGTTGTGTGTCCCAAGTTTTGATGAACTCTTGTAAAACGGTCTCAATCTTTCGAAACAATAATTCCCTTTTACTTTGGATTTCATCGCATTCCTCATTTGACAAATTCTCGCCATTCTCCTCCGCAAGGTTGTCCGAGACGATGTGTAAATAACCGAACTTAACTTCGACATCCTTGGCTGCCTGTGCCATGTGCCATGTTTCGCAGTCGACCCAGGCACGAGTCTCCTGCCAGTGCCGTAACCATTCCTTAGTCTCGCACAACGGAGATGAAACCGAGACATGCCGTCCTCGCAAGACTAGATCAGAGAATCTTATCGACTCCATGTCTCGGAGAGGGTCGTCCCAAACTGTTTCTTTGTCTCGGAATGTCGATCTGCATCCCGTGGCAATTCTCTCGTTGGCGTAAACGTTCTCTGCAAGAGATCCGACTTTGCTAACATAGATAAGGCACTTGGTCTTCGAAAAATTTCGCAGTACGCGGACTAGAGACCCTGCCGCTTCGCCCCAGAGACCCTCTCTACACCCCAGCAGGGTGATACTTTTGCCACCTTCAGACGCAAAGGTATACCAGGCAAATAGCCCATTTGGATGTTGTGAGTCCCATGTAATTCCAGAAACGAGTTGGGTCAGTCTGTGGACTTCACCAAAACCCACAACATCTGTTGCTTCAAGTTCTGAGGGATTCGATTGCCGGAGGACATCCTCGCTTGCCAAATTCGTCGGTATGATTGTTTCCACTTTGGTAGGTCTATTTTCAAATTGTAAGTACGTCGAGATCACTTCGCTGTAGTGTTTAACGAAGACTGGGCAAGGGAAGCAATGGATTTCTAACGTCGAGTCATCGATAATCGTCGCTGTCGGGCGCCGAAAGTTGAACGGTGTAGGCTGCTTCTCGATTTCCCAAGAGGATATTATTGCGGGAGGGTCTCTTTGAAGTGAACCGGTAACTCGAATCGTCTGCCATTCTGGTCGTTTAATATCTTGATGAATTCTTTGATATACGTACTCTCGTAGAGTCTTCCCCATAGAATGCTCATCCGGGATTACAGTGTTGTGTTCTTCCAGGGTATGAGTGCCAGGACTTTCCGGTGCAGGATTATCGAGCTCTTCCCGGACATGGGAAGAAATCTCCATTGCGTCTGATGCGAAGGAGATCTGTCAAAAGAGTCGATTGGCTCATTTTGACCATCAAGTCTTCGAATGCCTCGATACTCACTAAGTCGGCGTTTTAGTAGCTGTGGTTTCATTTCATCCCCGAGCATATATGCGCAAACCCTTCTAGTCTCCACTTTGCAATCAACTGTTCAAAATTCTTTATTTTACTTGGAGGCGACTGTCGCGACACTGATCGGACTGGGCCGAAGTCGCAATTTGGGTGGTCTGGTGGGCTGGGCCACTGGCGGTTGGTGGTTTGCCCATGGCAACATGAGGTCAAAGGGCAGTTTGCTTTGTCGTTACCCCGACCCAGATGGTAACATGTGGCAAGAAAAGGCTTGTGGAGGTAAGGATTGAAGCGCTGTTCAGGTCAATGAAACAACAAAGCCACATTCCTGGGCGCTTGCAACGCCAAGCAACTTGATGTTGAAATCCTTTGATCTGCGTCCTCCCTGCCGTAGACCAAGTCATCACCGCCGGCAATGTTCAGAGTTTCCATTGGAGTAAGCTCCGTGATAGGCGAGAAATTATTCGTAATCCTGGATAGCTATTTCTTGATGCTCGAATCTTTTATCTGCTCCTCATTAAAAGTCGTCGAGGCTGCACTCGCGGACCAAGGCCCGCTGTCCAAGTCGCTGCCGTTCCGCTCGATCGCCGCCTCCAAGTAATAGTGGGATGACTTCCCCTCACTCGGCGCCGAGGACTCTATCTCAAGCGAATCCAGCCTGACGGGCTTCTGTGCCACATCCTTGGGCCACGATTGGGCGCTTGCTTGGTGGGGCCTCGAAGGGTGCGAGCCGATGTTTGCCATTGCGAAACCATGCCGTTGCTGGTGCTGATGAGACTTGTCGCCGGCGGATGTGGCCCGGCCGCTCCATGTCCTTGAAGACACGAGGACCAGAGCTTTGACGAAGAGGGGACGTAGGGCTGGGAGGCTACTGCACATGACGGCGGCGTTCAGCTCGGCGCAGGACCAGTCTATGACGCCGACGTAGTCCCCTTCAGATTTGACACAAGTTAGCATGGAAGTCTGATGCTGTTTTTATGGAAGTTCCTGTGAATGACGTACACGTAGGGTCGAAAGTATGGGCAAAATAGACGAGTTGTTTGAGTCGGATCATGCTGGCCACACATGCACTGGTTCGCCGGCGCGTCAGTTTCTGTTTCTTTACAGGCAATATCATGAACGACGAATACTCACAAGGAGCCCAGGGCAAACATGCCGAACAAAGCGGCCTTCTTTTTCTTGTCTAGCTGGAGCCTCAAAAGCTCCGGAACGGGGAGAACGATAAGGACAATATCCTCAAGAATGCTGCAGGCCGCGCCGCCAGAGCTGATAGCTGAGAGGTTGAGACATTGGCTCGGAATAGCCCGGTTCCAGATGGATTGGATTGGGGTGCACTGGAAGATGACGAGAAGTAGGAACATGAGACTGCGCGTGGTGAGGAAAATTAAGAAGATGTTGATCTTGAGGCGGAAGGTCTTCCCGGTGAAGACACGATAATAGAAGCAGGCGATGGAAATTTTGGCAAATCCTCTGCATAAGAAAATGATTAGTTACTGTCTTCCCCCTTGCTTGGCAGCGAGCCTTTGACGTACTGCACGAAGATGTAGAGCATCTGCAAGACGTAAATGATCTGAAAAGTGTTGTGAGCAAAGAGCAACCGCAAGTGTAAAATAAGTTGCACAATCTCATACCTGCAGAATCGTCTTGCTATTTGCAGGGTCGATATTCCAATAGTGGTGTCCGAACCCCAAGTCTCCATCTAGATAGTTATTCAAGTAAGTATGTATACCTCTCCTTAATGCAGCATGGGGAAGGAGCAGCATGTACTTGCGTAGCCGAGACCGGATATTACTATCAAAATTGCCTGCAAGTAACTTATCAGACTGGTTGTTCTCTTCTATATCCCAAACCAGGATTGAACACTTACCATAGCCATCAAAGCCGCACCGTCGTCCCACCATAACCGACTGGCGACTTGTATGCGGGCAACACATCGAAGTAGCACAACCACGAGAGTCATGGTAGGAAGGGCAACGGAGAAGAACTTGGCAGGTCGTGATTGCTCTTCAATGGGGTAGTCCTTGCACAACTCTTGAGAGACGTTGACGGTGGCTTCATATGATCTAGTCAGCGATAACCGCGTGAGACAAAGCCTCAGCGTCTGACTCTGACATACCAATTTGGTCGTTAAATTCGCATGACTGCTGTACACACTGCGAACTGCGGGCCTGCAATGGGATGTCGGTGCAGACGCAGTCTGTTATTTTGTCAATGGCGCAGTGGGCGGAGTGGTATCCGTCGAGAAGGCATCCTATCTGTGATACAACAGGAGAGTTAGAACATGTTCTCTTGCGATTTTGATACCTGGGTGAACCTACCGCGCAATGTGGGACTCTCGCCATGAGGGCTGTCAGAGAAGACGAGTTCAAGCCGGATGTGGACGCCGAACGTGCCACTGCGGCTATGAACAGCACAATGACGACCCTCATGATTCGTTTCATCTTCGTGATGGAGGATAGGCACTGAAGCGTTTCACCCGGCGTGGTGGATAATCGGAGACCGCCCCTCTCTCTTTCCCACTCTCCAAAAAACAGGATACCAAGGCCGGGCACGTCAACATCTTGTATTGGAGCCGGGGTCAGGGGTTCGAATTGGGAAAACACCAGACGAACGCGGGATGCCTTTGTCGAAGTCCCTAGGCTAGCGCCGTAGAGATCGAACCATGCACTCAGCACTAGTCACCGAGACAAGAACGCCACAAGACGCCCAGCCGATGGGATGAGTGAACGAGCGTCTGAGCGATCTCAGTCTGGATGTGACAGGTCCCAAGAATCGACCCCTGATCAACACGGTCCATGCTGGGAGCATGGGATGGGTGATCTAGTCGGCTCGACGGCCGGAGAGCTTCAGGTCCAAATGATCATCCAAGTATTCACAGGATCAATAAGATAATCAGAGGAGTATTACATAACCCAGGCGAGCTTTCAGATCGCCAGACAAAGATCTTAGCATTCGTAACAAGGGACTTTTGATAGTATCTTAAGAAAAGGTCAAATTGCTCGATGGTCATGACGATGATGGACATGATCGTGACGAAGATATTACAGCTTGGTCCCGTGACGTGACAGCACTGCAGGCCACTTACGTTTGTCTCAGTTCGGTCAACCAGGCGACCAGTTGTATTATCGGAACGCGTTTCCGAACCAAAGAACCTTGGAAATGTAGGTCATTCTGGAAGGGGATAAACGAATCTCCCCTAGACAAGGCTACATCTACACCTTCGATTTTGAGTTTTCGACCGTCGACGCGCCGGCCTATTTCTACACCTTGTATACCTGATAGTGCGGCCCGTGCAAAATTTGGATAACTGGCAAAGACAGACAGTTCTATCCAATAAGAGGCTTCAGCCACAACTCTAAACTTTTAGCCGGTAGAGGTGCGCACGAGTCACATAGCGCACTCACCCATAGCCCGCACGGCACTTATGGCGCAGGCACGGCGATCAGTTGCTGAGGCTGCAGCTGGTTTATAATGACCAAGGCTGTCTATTCTTGGTTCTAATGAGTTCCAGGCGCAAATGTCTGTTCCCGATGATAATTATAAACAGTTGCGATCGTGGTAGGGCGACTGCGACCGTGGGTCGGCAAATATGGCCGTGGGCAATCACGACTTCAACTGCCGTGAATAGCGCTGTCAAGTACGTGGTCGTAGTGTCGGGAGGGTTCGTATGGGGAAGTGGCCCCAGCTCAGAGCTTCCTTGTAGTGCAGTTGCTGGCGATAGTTCAAGCGTTATCACAATAATCACATCCAGACCGTCACTAGCACGCAGCATAAGTAGTTAGGCAAAGTGGCAAGCAAGGCAGAGCTAAGCCCACTGGGGCCAAAATACCCTTGGCAGCTGGAAACACAGGCCTCAAAGGAGTCCGAGTTGACATGCTTGGTGAGACTTGGGTGAGACCTAACCAGGCTGCTGGAGCGGAGGGTCCAACAAAGAAACATGAGCCCATTCGGAGGAGCAAGTCTTTAAGGAATTCAATTCGCAACTTGTCCGAAGCTAGAAAGTACCGAATGTTTCTCCAACTTTAAATCCGATCAAGGCTAGAACGATGTTGGACATGCGCGATATACGTTGAGGTTTGTTGACTTGTTGTTTCGTACAACTCTGCTGGCGAACGCCTGCACTCACCACCAACAACGGCCCAGCCATGGATTATAAATCTGCCACTTTTTACGATTTGCGTAGTCCTACATCTACAGTTCCCTAAGAGCCAAGCTAACTCGTTCTGTCTCCATGCCCGATGACAAGATCGTAGGGTTCATCTACTATACTTTTTCGGGGCTCCAGGCATTGGGCGTTCCTCTAGACGCAGACGCGTCGGACAGCTTTCCCGATTCATCACATCCGCAGCTCGATCTGGGGCAACGCCGCCCCCGCGACCGTATCATTCGAAATTCGCTCCCGCCACGCTGCTGCAATGTCCCCCTGACTTACGCGGCCTTCTTCCAAATGGCATAACATGTTACTGGCCAGTCTCTAATCGATCTCCTGCTCGTGTTCCTAGAAAGGGAGGCATAGCATCTTGCCTCGTGTGCTCTGCTACGCGAAAGCTCTCCACGTTCTTCACCAACTCGATTGGTTCGGTCGTCGACGGGGCAGCCCGAGCAATTCACAGTCACACGAAGGAATGGAAAACTCAATTATAGATGCAAGGCAGCGCGAGGCGACGAGATCCTTCGTCGCGATCAAGGCGCAGCGCATTTCGTTGAAGAGAGGTGATGGGGCACATGTACCAAGAGAGACGACCCTGCAGCGCCAGATACGGACTCAGATGACGATAACAAGATTCTTCATCTCGCTGACCGGCTATTCGAGAGCAGAGTGGGCCGGCATGTATCTGCAACGTGCAAGTCGCGGTAGGTTTCGCCACCGGCGGTGATCGGAGGGTGACATTGTTGCCATCGCGGTCCTCTCACTGAGCGCACTCCTCAAGAAAAGAAGTGTGGCAGAATCAAGCGTCGTTCAGGTCAACTGAACCTAAAGATCAAAGCGTAACACCAAACGATCCCCTAGGCATCTTTGAACGACCTTACATGAGTATCCTTCCGATATTCGTGCCCAAACACTGCAAATAAAGTTGTCTTCCGTGTGCTCATTATGACTGGCCACGAGTACGAGCTATGAGCTGCTTGCACGTTATCGAGATATGATATACATCTTCACGTTAAGAAACTTCAAGAACCTTTTATCCTAGGCAGAAAGGCCGTGGCATTACAAAGATTTGAATAGCTCGAAGTGTTGTCCATGGTGCTTCATGACATAGATAGGTTGTGTTCTCTTCCTGAGCCTTTGCCGTATCCCTGGGCGTTGGATAGTTTTATCTTTTTCATAGCAAGCACCGTTTGCTCCTACCAACTGATAGTTGAGGTGTGATTGAGAAATGCTAGACATATTTCTAAACCTTCTCAATATTTGTGGGACTGCCAATGTCTGATATAGCATATTCAGAAAACGAGGTTCAGAGATGAAAGCAATTCATAGAAAGAAGAGCAATAGTCGTCATACTTTAGCACAAATAAAGTGCGATATCGTATGAATCTCAATCTTTGAGAAAATGTTTGATGTCATTATTTGTTCATGTTTGCTAAATTTTGCGCTAAGGATTCGGGCCAATTGACAATATTGCACTTAACTACGAATACCTAGATGTATATGAATGTTTGGTGAAGTCTGTAATTATTTCAATAACGGGATGACGTGATTCAGTCTGACATCCTTCGATCATCTTCGAAATCCTAACCCCACAGTTTACGCCCGAACCCGGACCCCGCTCGCGACTCGCGATTATTGATGATGCGCGGATTTAACCTTCCAGTCCGCTTGCGCTATTACTCAGCTGCTCAAGCGCCTTCTGAGACATAATAACCACGTCCTACTTGACATCATATTAACGATAGCCATCTCGACAGGCAGATCATTTCATCAATTATCGACAAAATGGCTCGAATCCTCATCACCGGCTCTTCTGACGGCCTAGGCGCAGTCGCCGCCCGTACTCTCCTCAAGAACGGCCATCAGGTCGTCATTCACGCCCGCAACGCGCAGCGAGCCGAAGATGCGAAGACGGCCGTGCCAGGCGCCGAGACGGTTCTCATTGGCGACCTCTCCAAGATTGCAGAGGTCAAGAAACTCGCCGAAGACGCCAACAAATTGGGAACATTCGACGTCGTCATCCACAACGCCGGTCTCTACCGCGGGCCGTACCGCAAGACCGATCTCGGACTGCCAAGCTTGACTGCAGTCAACGTCTTTGCGCCCTACGTCCTCACGGCCTTGATCAACAAGCCCAAGAGGATTGTGTACATCTCTTCCGGTCTGCATAAAAGCGGCGACACTAGCTTCACTGACCCGACGTGGCGCGAGCGCGGTGAGGGAGGCTGGAATGAGAATCAGGCGTATTGCGACTCGAAGCTGCACGTCACGACGTTGGCCAACGCCGTCGCTCGTCTGTGGCCGGATGTGAAGAGCAACTCAGTCGATCCTGGCTGGGTTCCCACCAAGATGGGAGGTTCTAGCGCACCTGAAAAGGCAGAGGATGGAGTGGCAAGCTATGTTTTGCTGGCGGAGGGAACCGGTGGTGGGGATGTTACTGGAAAGTACTTCAAGCCTCCGGGACAGGAAGACACTCCAGTCCCTTTCACAAAGGAGGAGAAGAGACAAGACCAGTTGCTGAAATTGCTTGAGGAGGAGACTGGGGTTAAGATTCCCGTCGCCTAGGTATGGTCAACAAACGCTGGCAGATTTGTCTCGGACCATGGTAATTAATTCAATCTGATCGAGAACCTCGCTCATGGCATGATGTGACTGATTGATCCTATACTCGGAGAGCTCAAGGGTTTAAGTGATGGTACCCCAGCACTGTGGCGTGTGCCTCCCTGATATTGGCTCATCGGCTACTGATCATCGGAATTCTCCCGAAGACGGGTTAGCAATCGACGGCGACCTCCCGGCCGGTCGTCCGAGCCGCGTTTGCGGCTCGGCGGCTATGCGACTCTAAAGGGGACACCGACAGCGTCGCTAACGGGCATCGAACCATGCAGTGAGCTTACCTTGCTCGGATTGCAATGAGCTTGGATAGGAAGAAAGACCGAAATCCCACAACACGGCAGCCAGCCCCACTCAACCCCGGTATGTCGCTGCCGATCTCGGCGCCGATGGCGCGGGGCAACTCCGAGTGCTTCCAGAACAACTGGAGAGAGTAGCTTCTTACTAGTATGAGATCAGCCACGGAATCATGTCAATCTGCGTTTCATCACGTAAATACGAGAGCAGAATCACAAATTGTTGTGGTGCTTACAGCCCGGCGAACGCCAACTGACGCCCGTTATCGTGCGCATTAGTAGCGACCGTCCGGTCCCTGGGCGAGTGGAGCTTGGGTACTTGGGGCCGTTGCTAAGAGCAGATAAGCTAATTCCAAGCCAATGGCGGCTGGGGTTCGCCCATGGGGGAGGATCCAGTGCCTGTTAGTGCGTTGGGTCTTTGAGGAGAATCATTTGTGTTTTGTGTGGCAAGCAGCGGCAGCCGGCGAGCGAGAGTGAAGTGTGTGTGGATATGTTGCCCCCCTAAGGGTGTGCTGCACGCTTGCCATTGCCGTCTTGGCCTTTTTCGATGTGATGTCACGGTCACAACGAGACGCACAGTCTCTGATATCCCTTCGTTTTGCTGCCCAGGGTTCGTCTCATTTGGGGGTGACGACGCTCGGTTGGGGAAGCTGTCACTTAGCAGGTGAATTATGCGGCCAGACTTCGGCGTATTCAGAAGCTCGCGATAGGCTTTTGTCAGATATCTATGCTGGTTTCAGGGTAAGAAGAAACGTTGTTGGCCAGTGTCTTGCAGAAGATTACCAATGAGTGAGGATACTTTCTAGCAGCTTAATTAGCGGGCTTTTTGGTTCTGAGCTGTGTGCTCCAAATCTAAACACCGTGCTATCCCCATGTGTTGGCCAAACTCTCCAGCCCTCCCCTGTGTCCACAAACATGAAGGACGGCGGCATCCACCCTCCCCGGATTGTTGACAACCCTCGTCGGCCCTACATCATTCTAGGTGTATTTGACTCATGGATAACCCCGCTCCTGAGTTAGTGCTCACGGGGTTATGCCGTCGACAGGTCTCATTATTCGTATAAGACCGTCGCGGTGCCGTACGCATTCACGCTGGGTGTGGCAGTCCTGATCCTCAACTGTTCAGCCTGCTTTTGCGACTGGAATCAACAGCTCATCATGGACGATAAAACACACGTTGAACCTGAGAGCCCTCACATCGAGCACCATGGGGACCAAGAGCCATGGCACGGCATGTCCGTTGGCCGCTATCTTGGGACACGCTTCACCACCCTCAAACCGCCTATGCTGAGCGCGCCGAACCCGCTGAGGCTCGTCAAAATGATCAACAGAAGGCAATGGGCATTCTTCGCTGTCGCCTTCGCTGCCTGGGTATGCCTCCATCTTCATGTCAATCTTACCACATTGCATCTTTGCTTACGCTTTTCGATAGACCTGGGACGCCTTCGACTTCTTCACCGTCTCTCTCACCATCACCGAACTCTCCGAGACTTTCGACAAGTCCAAGACAGACATCACTTGGGGAATTACGCTGGTGCTCATGTTCCGATCCGTCGGGTCCATCCTCTTCGGTATCGCAGCAGATCGCTACGGCAGAAAATGGCCCTTCATCGTGAACAACCTCCTCTTCATCATCCTTGAGCTGGTAAGAAAAATAACTCGTCATCTCTTCTCTCTAACTGCGCTACTTTGATTGGCTTCCACCGGCAATTATGTGCCGAGCCTGGCCGGCGCCAGACAAGCTTTCCCCTCTCCCCTCTCCCGTCTTGGCTGCGCCGTTGGGGAATCCCTGCCCCCCTCCGCAAACCCGTTCGTTTCCCTCTTGGTTGATGTTGTTCAGTCACCTGGATGCTAGTGCCATGCGTGGCAGTGGTGACATCAGCGTCCGCTCCGCTCTTTGTTCTGCGCCATCTTTGTTGTGTCGGTGTTGCAAGCTAACAAGCCGATTTCCGCAGGGTACTGGCTTCTGCCAAACCTACGAGCAATTCCTAGCATGTCGCGCTCTCTTCGGAATCGCTATGGGCGGTCTGTACGGCAATGCGGCAGCAACTGCCCTTGAAGACCTGCCAGCAGAGACTCGCGGAATGATGTCCGGCGTCCTACAACAAGGTGTAAGTCTCGATTCCCGAAACCAAGCCAACAAACCATCACCCCCCAGGCCACCAACGCTCGCCCGAATCCTTCATTTGGTCGCATCACAAGACTAACCTTTCTACTCTGCCGATCAGTATGCTTTTGGATACCTACTGGCTGCGGCGTTTGCCCGAGGGCTGGTCAACACGACCCCGCACGGCTGGCGCCCACTCTTCTGGTTCGGAGCCGGTCCGCCAGTCCTGTTCATCGCGTTCCGTCTGATGCTGCCCGAGACCGATACCTTCATCGAGCACAAGCGCATCCGCGAGGCGGCCGGCCGACGCGCTGAGGAGGCTGGACACACGAGCGTCACCTCGACCTTCTTGAAGGAGGGCAAAGTGGCGCTTCGCAGACACTGGTTGCTGTTGACCTACCTGGTCCTCCTCATGGCCGGGTTCAACTTCATGTCGCACGGCAGTCAGGATCTCTATCCCACGATGCTGACGAACCAGTTCAACTTCAATGCCGATATGGTCACCGTCACGCAAGTAGTCGCGAACCTAGGCGCTATGCTGGGTGGTACGACCGTCGGTTACTGCAGTCAGATTTTCGGTCGGCGTTTCAGCATTATGGTATGCTGTGTCGTGGGCGGTGCTTTGCTGTACCCTTACACCTTCGTCACGACCGAAGCAGTCATGGCAGCCGCCTTCTTTGAGCAGTTTTGCGTGCAGGGCGCGTGGGGCGTCATTCCCATCCACCTCATGGAACTCAGCCCCGGCGCGTTCCGCACCTTTGTGGTCGGCACATCCTACCAGCTCGGTAATCTCGTCTCGTCAGCTAGTTCCACCATTGAGTCCCGCCTTGGCGAGAACTTCCCTCTCGCACCAAAGGGCACGACGAAGCGGTACGATTATGGCAAGGTTATCTGCATCTTCATGGGCTGTGTCTTTGCCTACGTGTTGTTGTTGACCTTTATCGGCCCCGAACATTTACGACGCAGCTTTGATGTGGCCGATGATTCGGATATGAGAGAGGTTGCTGGGGATGAGATGATGCAGGATGAGCTTCACAATCGCGAGGGCCGAACCGGTCACCTTTCGCACAGTGATGAGGAATTGGGACACCAGGAGAAGTCGGCTACTCACCGGGAATAAGCTCAAACCACAGCATAAGGTGGTGTCGTAGCTCAAATTGTAGTTGAGATAATCCAATGGTTCAATCCCGCACCAAATCAGAGCCGTTGAAAGCACACCCCGAAGAGAACTTCTCATGTCATTAGGAATCCATTGTGTTGGTAAACTCCGTCTCGTACCTTACCTCACGGTCAGTGAGACTTGCTTGCCTGAGAAGAGACTGCGATCTTCGAGTGTCAACTAGAAACATTTGAGTTTGTCGCAATCGGACCGGCTCGTCCAGATTTACTCCAGCTGCGGGTGTAGCGCGAATCTCCCGCCCGGGGGCTTTCCCGGCTTCAACCCCGGTAAAGTGGATCCTGGTCCGGCCATTTCGCCGAATTCACCATGATGACATTTATGCTTATCCGTATTGGATAATCTACATGTACTCGCCGTATTGGTGCTCATCTTACCGGCGTACTCTGACGGCTCTCGGAAAAGGCCAAGAAATCGCGAAGCCGTTCAGCCGACTTCAATGCGATTGCTCTTTTTCCGGATGAGGGTTCGTCCGCTGCATGCGATCCCGTTCCTTCGGCCAAGATACCATTTAAAGGGTTGGGTCGCACGCGCACGTCGAACACGAGGTGATTGATAGAAGAATATGCAGGAACATGCAGCCCGCAGGCGCCTGACAACGGATACTTATCAAGCCTGGGCTTACTTTAAGCCCTTTGCTCTGACATCTTGCACCCAAGGGTCTCTGCAGTTCATTTAAACCCCAGCTGCACTACATGTCATGAGCCTAATCGCACTCTGAAGTAGGAATGGTGCCATCTCGCGCAATCAGCGACCGAACAGCGCGTTTTCCGAGTCACGCCGTTGGTCGTTATCGAAGAGAGTGCAACACGAGATTTGCGAGATTTCGACTCGCAATTTGCCATCAAACGCACCTTGTTCTTCCAGGGGTAGTGTCTTGGCAACATCTCTTGGGTAGCATCGAGCACTACAGAACGAGTTTACCCCTCAATTGATCTCACAGCATACCTCTCTTGTTTGCTATTCAACGTGATGAAGGTTCATGATCGACGTTCGTAAAATACGCTTCAAATGGCATGCTCATAGTTGCCTTTGGATACGAGATGCTACGCACTTCAGAAGATCAATGTGTTTCTTAGTGGCTATCATGAGATCTTCCTACAACCAGAAGATTGTTTTTGACCGCGAAGTTAAAAAAAGACGGTATGATTGTCACCGTCAGGGCTGCACCATCGTCCGATACCGCGTGCAACCCCGGCATATTAGCCATCCCAAGAAGGAAGCTCATTCCAACAACAATGGCGATATCGCCAGGAATCTCTACGCCCATAGCCGTATCGGCAATGTAACGCTGGAACAAAGAGTCGCAGCCGGATTTCGGTTGAGGCGATGTGAATGTCACCAGGGCCGTCAATAAATCGCGATTATAAGAGCTTCATCCCACCGGTGTGACTTTTGCTATTCAAGAGACAGAGCTTCAAGCGGCGCACTTTCTTGAGTGAACCCTCATAATGCATCTGCTGAGCATTGCCAGTCTCCTTGCTCTTCCCGTTCTGGGGAGTGCACAGTCTTTCGCTACTCGTCAAGCTCCAGAGGGTGCAGATGAGACTAACAACGCTACTGTCCCTATTGCCAAGAGCTACATCATTGAGTATGCCTCGGTATGTCAATGCAATTTTCACTAGGAAGTTCAGAAGCCTGGACTAATATTCAAGTAAAGGGGTCTGCCAAAGCTCGTCGCGATGTTGCCCTCGAGGCCGACATTAAGGTCGTCAAGAACTTTGAGAGCGACATCTTCTCCGGCGCCAGCATTGAGACCGACACCCACAACATTGACAGTCTTCAGAACCTAGCTGGTGTCGCTCGCGTCTGGCAAAACACCCGTGTCAGTTTGTCTCCTGTTGAGGGCCTCGAGTCGATCGAGGAGGCTGCTGCTGGTGACTACAGCCCACACAACACCACCGGCGTGAGCAAGCTTCACGACAAGGGCATTTTTGGGCAGGGAGTCAAAGTTGGTGTTGTTGACTCTGGAACTTGGTACACGCACCCCGCCGTGAGTTACTTGCTCTTATCATCCGCTTCATTTTTTTTTTTTTGGTGCTAAACATCACACAGCTGGGAGGTGGCTTCGGCCCGGGTTTCAAGGTCGCTGGTGGCTACGATCTTGTCGGAAACGGCAGTAAGTCTCATAATCAGGTGGGAGACGCGAGTAATCTGACAGCCATGCGTAGTCTGGCCCTACGAAGATAAGACCCCAGATGATGATCCGTTGGACCAGCTTGGACATGGTATGAAGACATTTGATGACCATTCCTACAAGAGCTGAATCTGACCACCGCACAGGAACTCATGTTGCAGGAATCATTGCTGGAAAGAATGACTTGTAAGGCCAACAAGAAATTCCTTAAAGCTGCATAAGAGACTAATGTTTCCCCTCGACAGCTGGAGCGGAGTTGCCCCTGAGGCGTCGCTTTACTCATACAAGGTCTTCGCTCAACTGGTCAGCTTGACATCTGTGCCCCTACACACGTGCTATTGTTTTCTGACTTGCGGCAGGATGCTACGGATGATGCTACTCTCATCGAGGCTTTCCTTCGAGCCTACTCCGACGGCGTAAGGATCCTTCAAACCTTGAGAAAACTCACGCAAGCACTGACATCGAAGCAGGTTGACATCATCACTGCCAGTATCGGTGGTCCAGGTGGCTGGTCTACGAACGCGTGGGCTGAGATCGCTTCTCGCTTGGTCGACGAGGGAGTTGTAGTCACCATTGCCAACGGCAACTCGGGTGCCGCCGGTGCTTTCTTTGGAAGCAGTGGTTCCTCTGGCAAGAACGTTCTCGCCGTGGCCTCTGTGGAGACCGAGAAGTATCCTGCCTCGCCATTCGAGTTAACATCGGTTCTCGACGGGAACACTGAGACCGTTAAGGTATGACCTCCGCCTGCAAATCGTGTAAGGTCTCTAACACCAGACAGGCTGGATACTTGCCTTCGACTTACTACTTCTCATCCGATATTGTTGACTGGCCGGTCGTTCCTCTCAACTTTGACATTACCGACCCAGCGGATGGCTGCGAACCCTACCCCAACGGCACGCGCAGCTTCAAGGGCGTCATTCCCTTGGTAAGAAGAGGCACTTGCACTTTCGCAACTAAGCAAGCCAACCTGGTCGCCCTTGGTGCCGAGTACATCTTGTTCTACAACAACGAAAACCCCATCATCACACCCGGAACCGATGATGATGCTGGTTTGATTGCCCTCATCACCGCCGCTGCTGGTAAAGCCATCATTGAGACGGTTCAAGCCGGCGGCAATGTCACCGCGGACTTTTCTCTCAATCCCGAGCAAGTTGTTGGCTTGGAATACCCCGCTGGTGGCCGACCCAACACTTTCACTTCTTGGGGTGCTTCGAATGACCTCGATATCAAGCCTGATATTGCTGCTCCTGGTGGTCAAGTCAGTCTTAATAGTCCCAAAATCTCCCTGCTAGACATCCTAACATTGCCCTAGATCTTTAGTACCTATCTTGATGACACCTATGCATTGCTCTCCGGTACCTCGATGGCCACGCCTTACGTAGCCGGTGTAGCTGCCCTCTTCATCAGTGCCCACGGCGGCCGATCTGTACATGGTAAGTCAACCCAATTAGCCAGAATCCCTGGACCGAGGCTGATCATCGCATCTTCCAGGCAAGGGCTTCGCCAAGACACTGCACCAAAGAATCATCGCCAGCGGAACCTCTCTTCCCTGGTCCGATGGAACCGCAACCGACTACGGCTTCTCGGCATCGGTTGCTCAAGTTGGCAACGGTCTCATCAACGCCTTCAAGATTGTCAACTACACCACCGACATTGCCTTTGAGAAAATCGCCCTCAATGACACTCACTACTTCAGTCGTTACCACGACGTGACTGTAACCAACAACGGTGCCAAGGATGTGAGCTACAAGCTCTCGTATGAAGCTGCCGCAGGAGTGGAAATCCTTGGCTGGTACCCATTCGTCGCACCCTGGGGTGGCGAGAAAAGACTCAAGAGCTTTACGGAGTTGACGCCCAAGAGCCTTCCTGTTGAGGTCTCTTTGCCGAGAGACTTCACTTTGAAGCCGGGCGAGAGCAAGACTGTCAGGTGAGATGCACATTATAAAAGGGCATTCTATGTTGCAAAAAGTTAACGGAGTAAAGTGTCAACTTTCCCAACCCCGACGGCCTTGGTTGGAACTCGTCTGCTCTGCCAATCTACAGCGGAAAGGTCATAGTTTCTGGCAACAACGGAGAACAATTTTCCGTGCCCTACCTAGGTGAGATTGCGCGGTGATTCCAACGCTCTGATGACTTGACTGACTCCAATGAAGGCCTCGGTGCGAACCTAAAGGCAGAGATTAGCCCGATCTATCGTCCCTCGTACCCCTTCACCACCCAAAGAGACTAGTAAGTCGATGCGTCCAGATCGCGGGATAAGTACCAGCTAACATTGGCCAGTGTCTACTCTTTCAATCTTGACCCATCCGTCGCCGATTTCCCCATCATCTACTCGAAGCTCATTTGGGGCAGCAAGGAAGTCCGATGGGATGTAAGTCCTACTACAAAAATCGGCTGGAAGTGACAATGGCGTCTAACTCGTGTTCAGATTTACGAAGCTGGTTGGACCGATAGACAATGGGAATACCCGCCCGTCCCCGGTCAGAACGGCTACATTGGCCCAGCCACCAGCCACGTTGTAGCTGGCAGCGTGTCATACTTTGACCCCACTCGTTATGACCCAGATGACACCTGGACCTACCCTCAGGTTGACTTGTACCGCAATGCTCAAACCCAAGCGTCGTACCATGAGTTCTGGTGGTTCGGGAAGCTTGGCAACGGAAGCCAGATTGAGCTTGGAAACTACACGTAAGTCATGATGAACCCTTTTAGCTTTGCCAAGCGTTGGCTAACAGTATTTGCACATAGCATGCGATTCGCCACACTGAAGCCTTTCGGAAACCCTGCAGCTGCTGACAACTGGGATGTTTTCCAGACGCCGCAAATTCAAGTCACTGGGAAATACGAGAGACGAGGATAGGCGGAGCATAGTAGATGAGCTGTTTCGAGAAGCTACGTGCAGCGTGCTAGTGAGAATGGGTCCTATCTGTGTATTTCAGATACAAGCCTCGCCCTATATATCTAGGTGTCAGAAACTCTCCAGAGAGCTCTCAAGATGAAGTCTTCCAAACTTACTAATGCTGAACTCATTCGGACCGCTTCTTGTAATCCTCATCGGTGACAGCCTCATGCCACTTCGTTTCTCCAATGCCAACAACAAAGTGCGTCATGATGCTTCCATCATCGGCGCCGTGCCAGTGCGTCGTGCCTGGAGGAGCCCAAACAGTGTCTCCAGCGTTGATTCGCTTCGCCTCGCCGCCCTTGTCGCAAACCCAGCCGCTACCAGCCAGCACTCTAATCATCTGTCCTCCGATGTGGGTGTGCCAATGCGTCCGAGCGCATGGGGTAAAGGTAACGTTTGCGATGACGGCGCTTTCGTCGCGGTTGATGAGTTCCATGTAGACATCGCCGGTGAAAGTAGCCGTTGGCTTTGCTACTGGCGTGGCTGAGGCCGGAATGACCTTGGACTCTGGCATGTTGGAGGTTGTTTGGTGGGATTCTGTTGATTTAGGTTGATGCTGGAAGATTTAAGACGAGGAGGTTTCTGCTTCAGACCGGCGGCGGGTGCGGTAGTTATAATCACGCCATTAAGTCTCCGCTATGTTGATATTCCATGGCAAGTGGACCCGAGGGTATCATGCGAGGTTTTTGATCTGATGTTCAGTGGCAGAACTCAATCTGAGCTGCACCGAAAACAAGATGAATGAAATGGCCTTATCCGCCTCTAGACGCAAGCAAATACCTCCATCAAGATAACTCGGCATCAAAGGCAACTGGCATGGACACGGGCGCTCTTAGATGCGGCGGAGATCAGCCGAAGTGGGGTTGGCTGACAGCTCCCCCGCATCTTGAGTGATAACTCCGTGTGGTGGCAACTAACTCCGTCACGATGTACTGCTCCAGGGTTCAAGTCATGTCTGAGCCGGGAGCCGAATATCCGGAAGTCGACCTCTCTCACGATGATGTTTGAGGTGCCGAATTACGGCAGTGGCTGGTGGTGGTCTTGAACACCTCTGTAAGATAAGTATGGATCCATCATGGTTCGCGACATGCTGAAAATCACTTGGATTACTCAGCGCGCCCAACTGTATCATTGACTCCTCTAAGACGGAGTAGACATTGACATTCCGTGCTTCATTTTGGGTGAACAGAAATCTGAAAGTCGGAGTTGGCCAGATGTTGAACCCTTAACCGCAGAATAATCAAGTAGCTCCGGATCGTCAACTGTATGTACTTAACATTCTCATGATTGCTCAAGCATATCCTTCCGGTTCATGTAGAAATTGTCCATAATCGTCTCTTCCACCGCCGTCATATCGATGCCTTCTGCCTTCTTGTTCAATCTGCTCCGGCTTTGAATCAAATTCCACGCAACATCCTTCCACGTAATGCTTTTCCTGTGAAGACCGAGGTCACTCGCACCCTCCACTTGACCGGTAAATGACACAGGTAGCAACTTTCCATTCTCCTTCCGAATGACGCCTCCAACGATGACAGTTTCCACGTCTCTCTCACTCGAATGCAGAACTACAGCTGCAATGGGGTCTTCTTCGGCAGCAGGAAGCATGGAGGGGCTGTCAGTGCTGAAGACTACTAGGTCTGCCTTTGCTCCAACGCGGATCTGGCCAACCTCACCCTCCATGCCAATCGCCTTTGCGCCGCCAATTGTAGCGAGATTGAAGGCTTGCTCAGCTGACGGACCGACATGCCGGCTCCACTTGCCCTGTCTCCGGAGATTTTCTTGACGTCCGAGTCGGGCATACTGTAGGCCGAGTCGCATCTGACTGGGCATGAAGCTGCTGCCACAGCTGTGGCAGTCAACCCCGAGACTAGAGTTTGCTTCAAACTCAGGCTGAAGGGCGACTGGCGGCCATCCCATCTGAAGCTCTGTGTTGGGAGTAGCAGAGATGTAGACGTCGTGCTTCTTGACAAGCTCTGCGTCGCCATCCTTTGGGAAATTGGCGTGAGAGATGAGTATATCTGAGCCTAGCAGGTTGTGGTTGTTCAGGATCTGGACGACAGAAGGACCATCGCCGAAGGCTAGGCCGCCGGCACCGTGCGATGTTATGACCTTAGCCCTTGCAGCGCGAAGCTCCGAGTAGAGGAACTTCATTTGGTCGGGCGACTGATACAAGTTGTCCACCGCGAAACCAATCTGCACTCGCCCATCTCCGTATGGGCCCTTTGTCGCTAGTGATTTCCATTCTTCGAGAACATGTGAAGATGTATAGTCATCTGCTGTAGAGAACGGGCTCCAGCTGGTCGTTCTGGGAACGCAGTAGCAGTAGACAGAACGAAGCCCGGAGGCTATGAGCGCGTTCACCATCGTGGAGGCTGGTTTTCGATGTCAACGACTAGCTATTATTAGATCGAGCAAGGGTCTTTAGGTCTTACGGAATTTTGGGCCAACATTTAGACTGGAGTGGTCCACAATGGTCGTGGTCCCGCCATCGATAGCTTCAAGTGCGCCGCCAAGTTCACCCCAAAATGCGTCTTCGGTAGTGAACAATGACCCAATGAAGTTTCCTCGCGGCAAGTACTCAAGTAGAGTGTGGTCGACATGGCGACCCTTCAGCGCGGTTTGCCATACGTGATGATGTGTGCTTATAAAGCCTGGAGATACGAGCTTGCCCTTGCAGTCAAACACTTTGACATCCTCGCCGGTTGTCCTGGCGTTTGGGCCGATTTGTGAAATCGTGTCTCCCTCGATGAGAATATCCGACCGCTGAGGGTTCACTCTGCCATCCTCTCCATGGATAAGAAGCACACCATTCTTCAACAAAATCTTGGTTGGCGAGACAGTCATGGTTTGTTTTGGATAAGGTAGAAAGACACGCAGCGAAGCAAAGGTAGCTGCCTCATCGTGATGTCTGAAGAACCCTGTGGCTACTTATGGCCTTTCCCACCGGCCGTATCTGGAGGGGTAATTAGCAGCACAACGGAGGGCTTCTTGAGTCCATTGTTGTCGCGCTAAGACGAGAAACCCAATCAAATTTGAAGAAGCGCTCATTTCTAGTATTCGCGCTCTTCATCTGTAATCATAAACGCGAAGAGCGACGAGCTTTACGGCCTGTGAGGGAAGACATACAACTTGGTCCCGGACATTTCGGAGGCCGGATGTAGATGTGGAGATAGGCCTAATGTCCGAACGGTATGAGAGCCAGACGCCACCCAATGATAGGATAGCGTACCTTATATAACTTCTCATAGCTTCCTAGATACTGCCTCGTATCATTCCGGATCACTTCATTCATTTAAAGGTTGTGAATATGTGAGCATTTCTCAGACAGCACGGAGGGTGGAGAATCTAGCAGTGCACGAGTCCAGTTCTCAACTTCTATTATTGGTGAGTGAACGGCAAGTATCAACGAAGTCTGGAATTGGATGAGCATCAAGGACACAAGAAGGGAAAGATAATAAAGGACTGGACTCCACGTTCTAAACTGAGAAAAGGAAGATTTCAATCTCAAATCTAGCTTCAGATACAACAGCTGTGTCTTTGATTCTGCCACGCCAGAGATGTCGCCTGGCCCCCTCCACACGTGCTTCTTTTCATCTTGCCAATATTGTAGGTATGAGGATATTGGTACTTCTATCAAGAGGCAGCAACTTCACACAACGCTAGAGAAACCTCATGATTCGAACCAATTCTAGCAAGTTTCGAAGAAACTTAGAAGTCAATACGTCAACTGGCCGCCATTCTCAACACGCATCCTATGTTAACGCAAAGTTGGGCTGCTCATGAATGAGGACTACTGTTCCAAGTTTAGACCGACGGCATTTGCTTTTACGAGCTGAAATTCCAAGCAATGCCTCCATCTACTACATAGCCCGGAAAGCACAAACAACTTGATCCAAGTCGATCAAGATGCTTTGGGTTCCCGCCCCAGAATGGGGTTCTCTATTGGAACCTTAGAATGTGTTGACCTGGTAAAACGGTGATTTCGGCAGAGGTATAAAAAAGCACTCCAGCCATGCATCAATCAAGTAAGCTGTTCTGGGCACTTAAATCACATTCCATGACAACACCTCAGCAGGAGGCATCGCCGAACGTTAATCAGGGATAACCCCCCAGGCTACTTAAGTCTTCGTAAATATCTGCCTAAATATTTTCCACTGGACTGTCCTCTGGCTTTAGTTGACCTACCTTATAGAGATTTCCTTGTGCGTCACTGCCCAAGGAGCTATGAGTCATTGGTATGTTAAGTTGATAGTGTGCAATTTCCAACAACGGAAGACCATGAGCGCGCAGAAATCTCTCGAGATAAGCTCCCAGCGTCATGTTTAAATACTCGCAGGACGTTTGAGGTGGGGATATGGAAAGAGGGGCTCACTCCACATGCATCAACGGAACTTTTGTTGGAGCTAGACGTCAACTGGAACGTAAGCTTAGTAGCCCGTGATAGGACGACTCGGACTCCTTGAACACACAGGGAATCCACTCCCAGCCATACACGGACCGTGTAGACATAAGAATAATGAGTCGGCTCAGTCATTTCACAAAAAATCGATATCTCAAATTTTGAGCAGTACTCGGAGCAGTCCCCTTTATTATCAATTGTTTCGAACAGCCATATTTGTTGCGGCACCACGAGTACCCCTAACAACCACCATGCTCACTGACGACCTGAAAGGCGCCTATCGCTCCGAACGGCTTATTTTCCGGGCCGTGGAAAACAACGACGAGGACAAGAAGTTCCTACATACTGAAATCGAGAATGACCCAGTGACTGTCGCCCTTTCGAACCCGATGGCGCTGATGCCGAGGACGAGCAAGCACAGCGAGTGGATGGTTGAGCAAATGGCTAAATCTGTTCTCTCTGTCATGGTCTGCCTTCCAGCAGATACTTCAGGCGACGGCGACGAGGAAGTTGCCGAAGCGAAGACGGCTGCGCCGAAGCCCATAGGATACCTAGCGATCGGCTGGGGTGGGGTCCCTCCGGCGATGGCCCATCACCGATCAGTCGGCCTCGGGATCGCGATAGCACCACAGTATCAAGGAAAGGGCTACGGGGCCGAGGCTATCAACTGGGCTCTCGACTGGGCCTTCCGGTATGGGAACTACCATAGGGTTCACCTTGGCACTGTTTCTTACAATGAGCGAGCTCAGCACCTGTACAAGAGGCTTGGTTTCGTGGAGGAAGGCCGCAGCCGTGAGTCTTATTGGTTTGATCGACAATGGCATGACATGATCAGCTATGGAATCCTAGAAAGTGAATGGGAGGCTATGAAGGGCATCAAATCTGGGTAAGCAATTTGCATTTGGACCTAGGGACAAAAGCTCTTTTATCGAAAAAGATAGTAGCTCACTTAATGTCTGCCCTCGACACTGCTGCGCTTCCGACACGTCAAGCAGTAGCTTTGCCTAGTTACAAATGCTGATTGTGAGAACGACCAACGGGATGGTCCTGGAACCAGTGCGCCTCTGCGGTGTGCCAAGCCGTGTATCTAGGGTAACTTGATTGAAGAATCGTACTGGGACCGGTACACTTGAGCTCACCTTCCTGGTGAGGTATCCTCTGTAGCGAGTAATCTGAAATGTGGCTATGATGTTCAAGGACCCTGATAACCACTTTTGAGAAGCTCAAGATTTCAACTAAAAACACCATCGTACAGGTAGCAATGACTAAACAAACAATGAAACGATAGGAGATAACAAAAGCCAACAGCAAAGCCAACAACAAATCCGTAGTCCCGCCAATTTGTTGTGGGATTTAAGTTTCTAAGGCTCAACAACACTCGCTTCGAATGTGTTTACCGTGCCTACTCCCAGGCGTCGTCATGGTATGGTTGCCTCCGTCTCTCAACCCATAGAGCAGCCTTCTTTTTCTCTTGGTCATCAGGGGAAAACTGGAACAACACATGTCCAAGTGCAGTTTCAAACAGTTGTCGGTCGTTCCCACGTAACCGGTTGTAGATAACTTCTTCCCATTTGTCATCTGACGCCAGTTCCGGTATGATGGCTCTCACGGTGTCTTTGATCCTATTCCATTGCACTCGATAACCATCAACAGCGGCGGGCGTGTTTTTCCATGTTCGTTGAGGATGAACAAGATAAGCCTTGATATGGTCGTCTGCAATCTCGTCTCTGTCGAGCCTAGCCTGCATTGGCCTGCCTTTGACAGCGATTCCACTTTTGAGGCCATCAATGACAGTACGTTCGAAAACCTCAGCATTGGTTTCGCCTGGGTTTCTCCATTCTTTCTCGGGCGCAAATGAGATACTCTCCCAATAGTGAGTTGCATACACCCCTTTTCTGCTGATGATCCACAGTGAACTGCACCCACAAAGACCGTTCGTTCCGAGGCTAAAAGAATTCCTTCCAAATTTTCGGAAAATTGCTGTGTTGGCGTCGGTGCCTGGGCTGACTTCCCAAACAATTGGTTTCGTAATTTCCGCGCGTTCTCTCATCCACACATCCATGTCTGTGTCATCACCAGGGACTTCCAAATTGACCCTTCTAGCCAAGGAGACATTGTATCCTTGAGCATCAAGGCTGTTAATGGGCTCATGGAAGTTTTGAATCATGGAGAATGGATTGCAGGTATCTTGGGTATCCTGATCATCATCGCGCTTTGAGTATTGGGTGAAAGGCTCGACATCTCGCCGGACAGGAGTAGACCGTGGCCAGTCTAAGGACGACAGTCCCATGAAATGAGAATCTAGAACCCCAGGTTAGTCCCAATTGCAAGGCATCTAGCATGATGAGAGGGGTGCTTTACGGATCACGTACCAAGTGACCACGCCGATGGGAAAGCGCTTACTGCTACTAAGAGCAGCAGCAGGCCGAAGAGCGGGACAGAGACATTCGGAGACATTTGAAAGTGAGCAACTCTCCTTGGAACAATAATAATTTAGTAATTATGTTCGTTTAGGTGGATATTTGGGTGCTTCTGAAATCGTGACGTGCAAAGAATTCAAAAAGGTTTATGAGTTGCACGCAAATTGCGGCCACTGATAATTTGATGTTGATATGTTGAAAGAGAATTTCTTGTCGTCGAAATTCAAACTTTACAAGCAGAATTTGCATTGCACTTTATATCTTGAGCGACATCTTAAGTCGCATCCATCTGTTACGGCGACTGAGTATTGAAATGGGGTAGTATGTATCTAGTGAAGCCTCACGTGGCCATCTTTGCGACCGGCACTATCATTGTCTGTGGGGGCTTGTTGGACAGACATTCTACCTCGTTCTTTCTGGTTCATCAAGGGGCAGATACTTCGGGGGCTGTATCTGTATTAAGCAGATTATACATATCCATGTATTCCAACTCTTTGGCTGTGTCGGCCGGTGTATCGTCCCCGTACTTGACGCTGGGATCTGCCCCTGCACTCAGCAGAAGCTGAGCAATGTCAAGTCGGTTTGTACCAGCGGCAACATGTAGAGGAGATCCTTGCCAGATCTTGTAGCCTGTTTTGATGTGGCGGACATAGTTGAGTTGAGCCCCTTTGTCAATGAGATATCTGACCATATCCATTCTGGTATCTGTGTGATCAGAATCTATGGCAGACTGGAGTATGTCTGCTGGCAATATAGCACCGTGGTCAAGGAGGAGCTGACAGGATTTCAGCGATGGCTCGGTCACAGCCGAGTGAAGTGCTGTCCATCCCTTCGAATCTTTGACATTGGGGTCTGCTCCGTGTTGTAACAGCACCTCCATCCACTCAGTGTGTCCGGTGGATAGCCTGTTTGAGAAGATCAGTGTCATGTTTCTCAAAACCTGGTACTATGGGAGGTACAAACGTCAGCAAGGTCACGCCCGGCTCTACTGTGTTGATGTCATACCCTCTCTTGAGGATTTCCTCCAACATCGTTTTGTTGTGGCGTTTAGAAACAGCAAGGACAACTGAATCGGTGATACTAGCTCCGTTGTCGAACAAGAAGGCGACAACATGTGCGTGATTCTTCCAGGCTGCCTCATTAACTGCGTGCCTCATCAAAGTGTCAGGATACACATAACGTTTCTGCTGTGCCTTGAAGTCGCTGTGATCCTGCATAATGCTTTGAGCCAGTGGTAAGTCGCCGTTTCCGCATGCTTCAACGAAGCTCTGTTTGGGGGTGCCGCTCATCTCCGTCTATGGGCGGCGAACTGCCTTTGGGTCGTGTCGGGGGAAAATGAAAGATTGGGATGTGGTCTGTTATTTGGGTACAAAGCTGGTGTTGGAACATGAAGTGAGGGCACCAACCACGTATTTGTACCCCAAACAAGCCGCCCGCACGTTGGCCGCGGTTCAGGCAATGGGGGCCATGCTTGGTCATTATTGGCATAGTTGGGCCCCCAAAGCTGGGCAATCTATATCTCCATTCGAATTGGCTACTTGTAGAGATACATACTCAGGGTTGACAGATACATTTAGCCCGTGAGCCGCTTTTAGCTAGCAGTCAAATGAAATCAACTGACATGAATACAAACCAAGTCATCCAGCAGAGCTAGGTTCCAACCATTCGCCCCCAACAGGCAGTGATATGCACAGGCACCATTTTTGTACCAACAATCGACCGATCATTGCTCAAACTTGGTGGGTAGGGTCAACTGAAATAGCACAATGTGAAGTTAAGAGTTTGGCCGTGCTTCGCCAGCCATCAACTCCAACAAAAGCGTCAGAATGACAGCCCAGGATCGTGATTATCGAGCTTCATCTCAAAAGCCATCGTGTGGGGGTTTTGGGGCAGCCCCAAAGCCAACAGCTCACCACCGGCTTGAAGCTGTAACTGTACGGAAGAAGTCCTCCGGAGATTAAGGATGGTTTTCTTCAATTTTAAAGACGGGGGAGATGGGGAAGACATAAATACTCGCACTTGCATCTCCTCTGAAGTCGTGCAGAATTCAAATGTACTTTAGTCAATGAAGACAGACCACCAACATTTTGTCAAACATCGCTAGAGGACCTCTCTCTCATCAAAACCCCACCGCAAAGAAAAGCTTTCAGATATTGGTTCTATCTAGAGATTTCTTTGATATGGGCTCCGCAGTCGTCCGTTGTCTTTTCACCTGCATCATTGTAGCAGTCTTGGCTGTAGCCCAAGAGGAAAAGGTTTTCGATCTTGGACAACTCAGTCAATATCAAGGAAATGTGAGTACAACTGTTGTTGCCCGGTCTAACTAAGAAAGCTGATATCTTATTTCTTTCAAAGGGAAAACTTCCGGATCTCAGTGGTAAAGTGATCTGGATGTCGGGCAAAGAGGGTGCAGGATTCCATGTTGCCCTGTCGCCTGATACTCAGGACGAAGTCCGGAAGACGTTGATCGGCTGCGAAAAGACTGATGACAAGTGTTACCAAGACGTACGAGAGGTGATCCAAACAGCCAACTTTGTGATCGATGCCGAAATCGAACGTCGCCATTTTGGGCATTTCCTCTCCAAGACTTTCAAGTCAAAGGGCTCCGCGTTCACAACAATCGCTATGTTGCTTCTTTCGGCCTGGAGCTTGAAGCATGCCGAGCAGCCGACCATTCAGTTTGCGGACAGTATAATTCCTGATACGCAGGCCAGTAACGCCGCCGATCTTGCGGACACCAAAACGATCATATTATCTGCAGAAGGGAAGGGCGTTGCTACACTCACCCCTGTGCCGGATCCAACCAGACCAGAAGGGTAAGTCTTCTGGAATTTTCGTCTTGAAATATGCTACCTTACACATAGGATTGTGCTGACGAAGCGATATGCAGTACTGCCACACCTTTGATCACGCCCATTGCCACCGCTATTGCCGGTTACACCCCAGGGGATCTGATGGTCACCATGGACGAAGGACTAGCCAAGCGGCTCGAAGAAATTATACGAAGGTCTACCGACTGCCTTGATGGCAGGCAGTTCGACAGTGATGCCAATGGAAAACGCGCTGCTCAGTTTGGAGCCGCCATATGTGGTGCTCAAGGGGCCATCGGCATGGCAACTCCTGGTGGTCCACTGGAAGACCTCCTTCTCATGAATCCCCCAAACTTACCTTTCACCGTCGGAAATGTCGCCAATGCCGCCCTTGTCGTCACGAATTTCGTCAGAGACTTCGCCCCGCTAATGAATGTCGGAGAAAACGTCGCTCAGAGCATTGGCGAAGTTGTCTTCATGATGGCTTACAACACCCTCATTGAAAATCTACCTCTTGGGGACAAGAATCCGATCAAGCAAAAGCTATTGTCGGGCACTATCACCACACCGCCTGCCTCAGCCACAGCAACTACTATGTCTAGATGTTCACGAAGCACTGCATGTGAGGCGTCGTGTGAGGGCGTTGGCATTATGTTTCAATATTGCGAAACATCGTGTGGAGCCGTGTCCGGATGCCGAACGGATGCAGGGAGTCAGACATCAACGCCCATTACCACAGTAACGACGAAGGCGTGGATACCTCCACCAGCAGAGACTGGAGTCCCGACGACGACTTTGACCCCATCTGCCAACCCAAGTTGCGCAATGGATAAACCTGCCGAGATTCAATGGGATGCATTTGCAGGGTCAAAGTACAACGTGGCAGCAAAGTTCTGCCAAGAAGTCGACGCCCTGGCTTCACAAGCGCTTTCATGGGTTGTCGACATAAGTGGCAACAATCAGGAAGCTAAGCTGCAGGCCCGAACTCCGCCAGTCACACTCGACCCGTACAAGGGCTACATCGTGAATCTCGATTGGAAACCAAGCATGGTATTTGACGCAGGCTCTTGCCAGAAAAGCTGCCTAGACGCATACAAAACAGTTGCTAACACATGTGAGTCCATGCCATCTCCCAATCTTCATTGGATGGCATTGACTAAAACACGTTAGGCGGGCACACGGGAGGCGAAGGCAACGTCATGGCCGAAAATGGCCAATACGATGCTGGCTGCGGGACGTACTCATACCACATCACTAACACGGCCCCTCGCAAAGGCGAACTGCGTTGCAACAGCGAGAGCGACTTTCCAAAACACAAAGATGTCCACGAAGTGACAGTCAAGCAGGGACTCAAGGCTATGTGCAATGAGGTCTTACCTGATGTCGTGACACCCGGACATGAGGCAATAACCCGGATTTACTACTCGAAGTATTTCAATGCCGCGAAGTTGAAGTATACCGTGGCTTGGAGAAAACAGTGCTCGCCTGCCGTAACGGAGCAGAATCCCAAGGAACCTTGGGGTGGGGGTACGATTGGATGTCGCCAATTATTCTACCAACTTTGGACCGATTGTAAGTTCGCGATTGTCACGGAATCCTATCATATACCAAACGGGTGGCCTTCATGTAATTTCTAACTCGGACCGACAGGTATCAATGGAGGTGTTGCTGGAACGCGGGATATTGGGTGTTTGACATATTCCTTGAGTCCTACGGAGGAGTGAAGAGACTACTTTACTTAGCACACTTTCTTTCGCAAAACACCGCTCAAGGGGGTCTATGCAGAAAGGCTAATTAACTAAAGTAGAATGGAATTCAATGCCTGCATATTAGTTGGCGGGTATGCAATGCTAGTCGCCAGTTTTGCGCTCTTGGCGGACGAGCTTTTCCCATCAACGCTTTCGTGAGAACGAAGCACCGCAAAGCTATTTCTCTTGCTTCGCTCGTGCAAAAGGACTAGCACACTTTGGAGGCCTAATGGCTAGCATTCGCCTCTCAGGTCGGTCCCGCTAAAAGTTGGTCTATGGAGGCTTTTGGATGCTCCTCAAGCGCGATGCAGTTCAATACTTGTTGATCAAAACTTGTTTAAGGCATTGTTTATTACTAAGTGGACCAGATCTGACTCGTGATTACTAAGTCACAAACTCTTTTAGATGACATTGCTCTTCTTTGCCGAGGGTTGTAATACTAGATATATGAATTAGAAGACAATCATATTCTCCATAAAACGATGCGACGACGGGCATCTTGAGTCAGCGTACGGCGGCTACGAGATCTTACCACAAAGAGTTATTGAAGGCCAGGTATTAAAGTATGGTATGGCCAACCGCATGACAGTTTTGCGATCCTAGGTCAATCGGTCCAGTCAATGCCTTCTAACCCATCCCCTCGCCGCCTGACTCATAACCACCACGCGAAGCTACCATTGTCGTTCCAATCATGCAGAACTGGGCAACTTTGATTATGGCGGCTTTGGTTGCTGGCTCTGCGGCCAAGGACTGTGCTTTCTTCTACGACTCCACCGTGTCGGATCCCTTCATGGCTTCCATCCCTGCTTCCAACGCCCAATGGTATTGCAAAAACGACATTGGCGGTACGATGGAGGACAAAGAGTCGAATATCTCCAACTCGGCAACGAACCCGAACTTCAGATGCGGTATTTGTCGGGGAGCTAGGAGTTCGACCAAAGACTACGACATCCCTGATAAAATTGGCAACTATGCAATTCGATGCGGATATTATGCTCCTGGAAAGTGCACGGCGAGTTAGGAGAAAATTGTGAGCCCAAAAGTTATCAGGTTCTCCAGTAACTGATCCCAAGCTTTCCCCTCCCTTTCTGTTTACTATTATTCTAACAACGTTTAAGTCGGCCCTTCATTGGCCTGGAAGGCGAGTGGAGGTCCTAGGGACGGTATACAGCACAGCATCGATGCCAACTTGAACGAGACTTTTGTGGAAGACCATGCTTCGAGGACAGGCCCAGGTGCTACAAGGTCGAGAGGTCGTGTTAATATGGGTAAAGACATGACTTCGGGATCGGTCACGACATTCGGTCCGGCATCTATGAACTCAACATACCGCGCAAGTATCGAAATAAATGTCGAGTTTCGCAAATCAGAAGGTGCCTACTCTAGATTCTTGCTTGAGTTACTGTTTATGACTTTTTCGCTTCAATTTATTGAGAACAGTTCTCTCCGATTTCAAGCTGAAGCCAGGCTTGATGTGTTCGTTATTCTGATAAAGTTGTAGTGTTACACGTAACATAAGACTATCCCTTGAAGTACTCAATCTAGACTTCGCCTGCTGATTCAAATAAGCTTGATTCTATGTGAATGTTGATTTTACTTACTTCCTGTAAGGACTAATGCGTGTCGAGTCATCAAACTCTTTGAATATGCATGCCCCTAAAGAAACCGTGCACGTGCATTCGTTCACTTTATTCGTCGGCAGAACTCATAAATGATCGAGTGAGCATATAAATTCGGCGAGTTCTTCAGTGGGAATCGCATATCATTGAGCCTCAGTTCCCCAACGTATCATTTTCCGCTCGAAATTCATTCTTAGCGCCTGTGGCGTAGGACAAAATGATAAAGGCGATGCGGCGCGTCCAGTCACTGGTGAGATTTTCGTCGCGTGTGCGCACTCGCGTTAAGGTGTCACATATTCTAAGGATTTGATAGGCTAGCATGTGTAGGATATGAGACACAGCTGTTGGTTCTGCCTAGTTGCCTCGTTGCCTCGTAGCCTGCTGATCTGGCTTACCTATCAATTACGTCCCTTATGGGCTGACTCCGCATCAAGTTCCGCGTGAGATGCGGCTCCAAAATTCTGAGCCACTGCTATCTGAGTCGTTGGGAACCAACAACATCTGACAGTCGTCAATTTTTCTACTGATCAATCCTCACACAACGTCACGATGAAGCTTCTTAACTGCTCCACCCTTCGCATCGAGGAGATGCATTGGGCAAGAAAGCAGGAACTCGAAGACCAGGGGATTTCAACAGCCTACGCTATTCTTTCTCATAGATGGGAGAGCGATGAGGATGAGGTCACCTTCGAAGACATGGCCAGTTCCGACATGAGGTCCAAAAAGCTGCTTGGGTGGTCGAAGATTGAGAAAACTTGCGCCAAGGCACTTAAGGTCGGGATTGGATACGCCTGGATAGACACTTGCTGTATCGATAAGCGAAACCTCACTGAGCTTACTGAAGCCATCAACTCAATGTTCAGGTGGTATGCAGAGGCGGAGATTTGCTTCGCGTATCTCTCGGATGTCGGTCCAGGAGGTGACTTGGCAAAATCCATGTGGTTCACCAGAGGCTGGACCCTTCAGGAGCTCATCGCTCCGGGCAAAATGGAATTCTACGACAAGAATTGGAATGCAATTGGCAGCCGGCTCAACCTCTCACGAGAAATCCAAATGCGAACATCCATCAACGCTGAAATCTTGAGACACGACTCATCGACGCACGAAAGTATTCAGGATCTCCTGGCCGGTATTCCAGTGGGCCGGCGCATGTCGTGGGCTGCTGATCGCCAGGCAAAGAAAGAGGAAGATCGCGCTTACTCACTCTTGGGCATCTTTGGCGTCAGTATGCCTTTGCTTTATGGGGAAGGCAACCGAGCTTTCATTCGTTTGCAGGAAGAGATCATCAAGGAGACCAACGACTTGTCACTGTTCGCTTGGTGTGATCCCACCGTCATTTCCATAAATGGCTCGGATGAGTTTCGTGGCATCCTCACAACTACTCCGGATCATTTCCGCGATTGTTGCAATCTAATATCTCTAAGCGATCCAAGGCGTGGCCCAGAGGTCCGTTCAAAATCACAAGAATTAACCGAACCAGATCTCTATACTAACATGTATACACCAATACCCGTAGTTTTCGATGACAAACAAGGGTCTCCGCCTTGAATCCAAGCTTTTCACAGTTGACAAAGCTCTTTATTTTCTTGGGCTAGGTTGTCGAAAGATTGAAGGTTCCATCCATGAATTCCAGGGCATTTTGCTCTATCAGCTCAGCAATGAGAGCTATGTCAGAACGAGACCGGACAAGCTCTATGCTAGCAGCTGCGCATCCGAAAGCCGGCCATTCGAAAAGAACGTTCTCTTCATCGCTAAGCAACTCAATATGGGCCTACAGGCAGAGAACACGTGGATTCCTGGCCGTAATCCTGGCCGTAATATCAAGTTCTGCATCGACGATAAGCAGCCAAAATTGCATGTAATGCTGCGCTGGAGCTCACCGTTTTTTGCTGCTTGGATCTCGTCTACACACACTATTGAGAGCTGCGAGCTTTGGAAATTTGAAGGAGAGGTGGAGATCAAGTCTTGGAATGGAATTAAGTTCACATTGATCTGTGGATTCGACACACAACATGACTTCTGGATTTATCGGGATGAAAAGGATCTCAGCGGCCATTGGATGAAACCTGAAGAATACATGCCCGCAGGGCATGGATTTAAGGTGGAAAAAGGAATGGAAGACGGTGTACCAACTACTTTCGTCCACCTGTTCCGTACCGAGGCTGTTGTAGAGAGATCTATTGAAGTGACATAGAAGAACCTTCGACAAAGGAATGGCGAGCAGCCCAACGGCCAAATGGAGGCCAACTCGGGGCAAGTTTCGATTTTGTCTTTTATAAAGACAAGTTCGATTGTTGAAGATCTTGGTGGGAAAGAGGTAATTGGGGAGGAACGTGAAGAAACAAAAGCTAATCGCTTTGAGAGAAGTCTCTTCAACTCTGGGAGGTCCAAGGATATGAATACCGTATGTGGGACGGATCACGTGTCCCGCTGTGAGCACAACCTCTTAGCGACCCAAGCACTAGCATGGCACGGAATATGATTTCTCTCATTTGCTGTTGAACAAAATTCAAATTGTCATAAAGTAGCAAACATGCAATATGGTACTATGTATATCGAAGAAGTGGGCGTACCACCCACTCCATTCAATGGAAAGAAGCTCCAGGCTTTGCAACCATCCAAACCAACCTTTCGTCTGTTTTTGGTAAACCCCAACCGTTAATGCGTAATTGGTATAAACGTGATCCCTCAATCCTTCCCAGTCTTTTTCCGCCTAGTCAAAACAAAACCACGCCGCAGGACATTAGATGAGAAGTCCACCGACAACACCAGCGGCAGCCATGCCCAAGCTGAGCAGACCCCAGCGCACGTCGCCGCGGGCCTCGATACCAGCGCTGGGCTGCGACGAAGATGAAGCAGAGGGAGAGCTCGAAGCAGAGCTGGGGCTACCAGTGGCCGCGGAGCCGAGGGTGCCGCCGCCAGTCGCGCTGGGAGCGACGTTGGACTGCGCGGCGGCGGCGGCCTGGGCGTATTGCTCAATGGTCCTTGCACCGCTAGCACTATTACATCAGTTAGCGACCTTGATTTCATACCTCTGAATGAAGACAGAAACTAACGGAGCGTTGATAACACCAACCATACCACCCTGGCAATGCTGCCCGGTAGCACAGTAAAACCACTTGGGATTCGTATCCTTGACCTCAACAGTAAACACCTCGGACCCAACACCAGACGCAACCTGCACCGGACCGCTGAAGAAGCCCGTTGTGGACCCGTTGGTCAGCGGCTGGCATGGCGAGTCAAAGGCCGACTGGGCGACGGAGTGGGCGCGCGGGTAGAAGTGGAACTCGACGACCTCGCCGACTGCGGCGGTGATGCTGTTGGGCTCGAAGGTGAGGCCGCCGTCGCCGACCTTGACGACGTGGACGCCGGCGATGCTGGAGGAGGAGGAGGCGGCGGCGGAGGCGGTGTTTGTGGAGGATTCTTGTGCGCCGTAGCCGTATTGGGCGAGGGCTCCTGCGGCGGGGAGGATGGTTGCGAGGAGGGTTGATGTATGCATTTTGGGTGTGTTTGTGAGGTTGTAAAATGGGTTAGGTGGTGTCGAGTAGAGTAGTTGATGCTTGCTGGTGTAGTATGTGAAGACTTGTTTTGTTTGATGATGAGCCAAACCCAAATTTCACGGGAGGGACGTTGTCTTCTTATACACGGAGATCCTCTTGCAGCCTTCAGCTCGAGATGATAGATTCCCAAGAAACAACACTAAACACCACCCTCAAACGGTTTACACCCCTTGGAACATCCCAAGCCTCCATCTTCAAGCCTACACCCCTCCACCTCCCCCAGGCAACATCCACGTTTGATCCCATCACTCCCAAGCCTTGGTCCCCAAACCATGTGGCGGCGGCCTCCTTCAACAAGTCCGTCTCGGAAGCAAATTGACCCTTGGGCACCAGACCCCACCTCGAACCACCTACCAAGACCAGAAGAAACAAAATTCGGCTAGATGGTAGCCCCCCAAGTAGCGTGAGGTAATCACAATTAAGCTCCGCCTCGCGGATGGGATAGTTTCCATGGTGGCATGGTCTCCATCCCCAAACCCGCGCCCCAGCCGGCCGGGTGTATCTGACATCCGAGGTGGCAGCAGTCAGAGAGTCAGAGCCAAGGGCCAGGGATCAGGGGACTGGTTGTGGGAACAAACACGAACAAGCGTGCAGGCCAAGCATTTTCCTGACGCATGCTGATCCTGGGGGAGGTGGGCAATGGGAGGGAAGATGGGAGAGGAGAGGTCCCTCGTCTGAATGCAATTAAGTCTATTTCGAGTCCAAGCTTTTCTTGTCTTGTCTTCTTTTGGGCTGACACTGGCCGTAGCACCGGTGACATTACAAAGTACACGACCAACAGCTTGGTCTACAAGAGTTGACCCTAGGCCGAATTCGACCTAAATTAGCACAATAGCACGGGGTCCTCACGGAGGCGGACAACGACGCCTCCAAGTTTAGCATGACGAGCCAACGAGGCCTTCCACGGATTGGATGACAGCAAGTCTCAGTGTGCCCCCAGCTGCCTGTGCTGTAGCCATACAGCTAAAAAATGACTGTCTGCCGGGATCCAACACAGCCGCTGTGCATATCCCGTCCTTCCCGCGCCAATGTTCGAATCATGTTTCGAATAGTCGTGGCCCCCAGGCCTGCTGTAGTGTAAGCGCCAGGGAGCAGTACATCATCCAACGTGCAAAAACGTTGACAAAAGACGCAACAAGATTGTATCGTTTCTAGCCCCCATAAGTAGCCGCTAAAGCCGTGTTCCGCCTAGGAAAGACGGTTGCTGGTCAGCCAGTAAGCAGCCCCCTCGACCGGACCAACCATTCAGGTCTACAACCAAGCCAGACCAGAAACAATGGCCAAACCTCGTTCATCCCAAACAGAAACAGGGGGATCTTGGATGATAGGAGGGGAGCTGTGGTCGTCCAAGGATTACCGGTAGGTACGGCAAGCTTAATCCCCTTTCACTTCTTCCCCCTTCCATGTACTTACCTCAGTGTGTCTATCATCCAATTCTAACAAAGTACCCAATGGATACACACTAACTCACTAGAGAACTCCCCAGAACAACGTTTGGCGCTTCTCGCTTCGAGTGCCGAGCGTTCCATTCCCAGACTTGGGGTGGCAGCATAACCCTGTCGCGACCATCATCCGGGGTGATGATTGGACCGGGGCCCGTCTTTCGCTGTGTTGGCGCCGCGAAAGTTTAAAACGTCTTGAGCTTGAAGATGCCGCTTGTTCCAGCCCTTCACTCTCCCCCTTCTTATTCTCATCCAGGGGTTCATCTTTCGGGATTGAGGAGGATTACTTGACTGCTTTCACATCTAATGAGAGGGGATGAATCAGAAAAAGAGAAGAAGTGAATCCCAGTCTCGATTACAATTCATAACCCAGAAGCTCATCAAGCTGTGCACCAGAAAATGGCACAAGCCTAAGCCCCTGTTCAGAGCCAACATCAAGTCAGCTTTCCCCACGCCGTTATTCCCAGCTGGGGAGGTCAAAAGAAGACTCATCCCATCCCAAGCAACCAAAAATAAGGTTCTCCTAGTGTTCCTCTGCAGGCGGGCCAACAAAAACTACCATCTCCTCCGCATTTTTTTCTGCACCAGCGGACACCACAGCCACCCTCGCCTAGCACCCGAGCCGGCAACCGGGACAACTCACTCCCCCAAGCGCTTGCACTTGTTCCTCGTACTTGTAGTAGATGCAGTAAATGACCGCCAAGTGACGATAATGGGGCCCTCTCTCACGTCGTGCCACAAGTCCTCGGCTGAACCATCGCACCGGAGCCGGTCACGGAGATTCAATCGCTTCCCAAGTATTGTCATTGCTCACACAATCTAACCTGTCCTGGTGCGCGTTTCCACCCAAGTCGTCGAAGTTGGTAATTGGATTTGCCTTCTTCAACACGACGCCTCGCCTTATTACAAACCATGACTGATGTCCGACGCCAATATTTCCCTGACTCGTATCCCAAGTTGCCAAGTTGCCAACTACCAGTGACCATGGTACCCGATATCGAAACAAAACAAGTTCGTAACAGCGTGACATGACGTGACAGCCATAACATGTACAAAGTCAATTCAATAAAACACACAGCGCAGGGCCCCCACCACTGCCAGAATCATCAGATGAAAGCTCTTCACTCTTCATCACTCGAGCTGGAGGAAGCTGCCGCGGCTGCTTCTTTGGCGTCATCGCCTGCCTTCTTCTCCTTCTTGTTCTTCTTGCCCTTCTTCTTATTCTTCTCCTTGCTGGAGGAGCTCTCGGCAGGCTCACCCAGATCAATCAAGTTGGTCGAGGCCTGGCCATTACCAGCATTTCCAGCCGAAACAGCCTTGGAGATCTCGACCAACATCTTCTTGAGCTCTTCAACCTCGCTTCGCAACTGTTGCACCTCGTAGATTGTAGGATCGTGCTCCAGGTTGGTCTTGGCGCTTGCGCAGACCTTGTTCCATCCATCGGATTCGAAGTCGACCTGGTCCATCATCTGCTCCCACTCCTCGATCGTGTCGTCGTCTTCCTCGCCTCTCGCCCGGTTGCTCCTAATGTCAGCGGCTGAGCGAGTCTCGAAGATCGCGGCAACAACAAGGACTGGCGAGTACAAGATTCCCATGATGACGTCGCTCATCTTCTCGAACTTGGATTTCTCCATCCACCAGAAGAGGCAAATGACAATCATCTCAATGAGGTTGAATGGCGGGATGTAGACGTTTTCATCGGGGGCACGAACGAATTGCATCGTCTTTTGAGCAAACAGCGCGAGGTACTCGTCGTTGGCGTTGTCGTAAATGTCTTCGTATGCAGAGTTGTACAGCGCAATGAGGATGTTGAGCAAGACGACCTGCGATCCGAATTAGCAAATGACTCGGAGCTCTCCTAGAACCATCACTTACCATGACAATGAACGTGAAGCAGTAGTAGAGGATGATACCGAACGGCGGCGAAAACCTGTCGAATCCGTCAAAGTCGGGGCTCTGCATGATGGCATTAGCCATGGCTGACATGATGAATGTTATATCATCAGCCACCAAGTCGTCTGCCAAGTCGAGACCAATAAAGGCCTGGAGGAATCCAATGATCAACACAGCAAGCAGGGCGAAGAAGATGATTGACTCCTTCATCATGACCTTCAGCACGACTAGCATGGCTCCAAAGAAGCGGAAGCTGTCGAGATAAAGCAAAAGGCGAGACCAAATCATGGGTGCGCTGAAAGCCAAGAAGTTGTAGCTCAATTCACTGTACATTTTCCGCGCGGGTTCGCCCTCGTCGTGGGTAAGGCCGATGATGCGAAGAATCAGGGATAACGTGATGAAGGTGTAGAGAACGCCGTTGAAGGCGTTCCAGAAACCCAGAATGTGGTAGCCGGCCTTCCAGAACTTGGTGACCTCCTCGCAGATAAAGCCGAGGGTGAAGATGTACAACAACACCTCAGCCGCGTCCAAAACACCCTTGGCGTTTACCGAGTTGATAACGGCAGTGTAAAGACCAATGTAGATGAGGGAGATGAGCACCTGGGTGGCATTCTGATACATGGGAGCGCGGATGCGGTCGGGGTCCATATGTACGAGGAAAGACGGGTTCGTCTTGTCCTTGTAGTCCACAAATACTGCAGGGTCGTCCTCGTCCTGGACCAGCCATCCCTTCCACAAGTATGAAATGCATTTTTGGTATCCCGAGGAGCCAATGACTCTGACGGCGTGGAGATCGACGGCCTTTTCGATAGCGTTCGCGGGCGGTGTGGCTTCGCCGTCGACAACCACAGAGTACCGGCGGAGGAGAACTGAGTGCATTAGGTATTGGAGGTCGTCTTCGGTTTCGATGCTGTATCCAGCTGTTAGTCTCCCGGGAGTCTTCTCTTGAACAGTGGCGTTGTGAGTACATACATCTGTTTCGCAATAACCTCACAAGCGACGGCGCGCACTCTGTGTAGGTCGGCGTCCCAGAGCTCGGCCAAGGCCTGGTGCTTGAACCATCTCTTGCAGACAATCAAGCAGAAGACAACACATGATCCATAGTGCGAACCGCCAGCTTCCTTGGCGGCCTTGACGACCTTGGTCGTGATGATCTTGCTATGCGCCTTTGTGATCTCGACTTCGTCCAATTCGCAGGGGACTGCCAGCTCGATCAGGTGTCGAAGCTTGAGGGCAATCTTTGTTACTTCGGGGGCAGGAATTGCGGACTCGAGGTGCTCGCTTCGGTATTGCGGCAGGACTAGATCAGGGCAGCAAGCCCAAGTGTAAGCTGTTGAATCTGACTGAGGAGGTTCCATGGCGTGCTGAAGAACAACGTCGCTTTGATTGGTAGGGTCTAACGTTTCGAAGGAAGAGGGCATAGACTAGCAGGAGTACGTACGGCGTCTTCGGTCATCGCGGATCCAGTCCGAGTGGAAATCGTGGTGATGGCGGGGATGCCTATCCCACCCCAACATACGGGACACCCAGTTGAAGTTGGCCATGGCGACCACGATTGCTTCGTTTTTCCGGGAACACTTTCGCGTGACGCTCTGTCCGTTTGAACGAATAGCCGATCAATCGAAGGAATCGGTGCGATCGGATCGTAGAAGCAGGTGTCGAGGAGCAAGAACAGGTTAACAAGAGCTCACAGGAGGCGGCTTCCTGGATGAGAGCTGGCAATTGACCGAAGAACAAAAGGATCAAGAAGCAGGAAAGAAATCCCAGGTTCGGCTCCTGGCTCTGAGGAGGTGCAGCAGCGGCCGTCGCATTCTCGTCTCCTCTCCGCGCGGCCGGGTTCCCTGTTTTTGTTGTTGGCGCCAGAGAGAAGGTCCGACAGGAGCTTGTCCTCTTCCTGCCGCAGGTGACGTCGACCGACAGCGGGGCATTCCCTGTGCAGTGCCGGGGATGAGGTGGATCCTTAACAATTCGCTGCCTTTGATGTTCGTAGATGAGATAATCAGCGACTTTGAAGCTTCGATTTACGCTAGTCTCTCTTTAGCCGTCCCCACATCACTGGCGTGGGAAAGTTGGCTGCGCTGCCACGCTTCCCCAGCTGAATCCTGCCCGCCGTCACTCACACACTACCAGTCTCAGTCTCGGACTTTTTTTTCTTTCACTTCTTTTTCACTCAAGTCTTCAATTTCATGATGAATCCTTCTAGTTCGGAATAAGAGCCCTTAGCTTGGTTGTATACCTAATATTTCTCGACCATGTGTCATCTCACACTCGATTTTGTGCATCGAAAACAGCTCAGAACCTTCACCATCAGCTCACTGTGAGTGAGCGGGGGATAGCATGAGTGCATGAGTGACCGATCTCATCATTTTTATTCATTTTCGGTCAAATTTATGTTTTATATACAGTCTCCAAACGAGACCATCCCGACGCTGATGATGTCTCACGCACACCCGTCATCATCTTAATCCAAGATTCCCCGCCATTCACCAAGCCACCTGACTGACCACGAAGGGTCTCCTATGTCCCCATTGGCTTGCCCTCTGATTTCTTCATCGTCATCTTCCTCATCTCTCCCATTGCCCCATAATCATTCATGAGAGAGATGGTGAAGAGATAGACGAAGTGAGCGATGCTTGTCCTCCTCATCACCCGCATGCTGGCCGTCTCATCGCTCAGCCCTGACCCCTCGCGAGACGCGAATGACTGCGGTTGGCTCATCTCCCTCACGTGGTCAGACTAGGTCGTGAGTCCATCCGGATCTCTCGCTGACGATGATATCCTCTCATCATCCATCACGCCGTCGCCCCCGTTGTCTCCTTCCATAAATCAATCACCATATTCGCAATATTCTGAATAGCTTCTGGCGCATTCGGCAGGTGATGGCCCCCTGGATACCTCACAACCTTGCGCGTACTCCGCTCAGAACACTGCTCAATCAACATCTCGCTCGCCGGCTTCCACGGATCAAACAAGCCCACCACATGAACAGTCGGCAACCGGATCAGCACATCATCAGGCACAAATGGCGGGTACGTCCCGCACAGAAACACCCCAAAGAAGTTGTACGGCACAAACGGCTGCCGCTGCTGCTCAATCAACAGACTCGACGCCGCCCGCGCGCCCTGCGAGAACCCCAGCACGCCGACGTAGGGCCCCGTCTGCTGCACGTACACCTTGAGCATCTCCATCGCCGTGTCCTTTTGCTGCTGGAACTCCTCGGCGGGGATGGAAGGATCGTCGCTGACCCATCGTCGGTACGGCCCGCACCCCTCGAATACGGGGAGTACGCCAGGCCCGGCCTCCGTCTCGATCGGCCCGTCGAGGTAGACGAACTCGAAGCGCGGCTCGAGGACGCGCGATAACCTGATGAGTTGTATCTGGAAGATGCCTGCTGAGGAGCCGCCTCCGTGCAGGCAGAGGATCTTTGGCCGTTCCCGCGGCGCCTCATTGACTGCGTACGGCTGATACATGGTCTGACTCTACCCGTGTTGCTGGCGCGCTAAAAAGAAATACCCGAGAAGCAAGGAAGGGGCGTGGTGTGTGGCGAGTGAATGTGACTGCAGAGAACGGACGAGGTAGCGAACGACAGATACGGCCTTGCGTGAGGACTGAAGAGTGAAGTGAAGGATGTTTCTTCCAGAGACCTCCTCACACAGCGTGCGTGGTGCGACTGAAGTGAAATGCGACTGACGGGGATGCAGGTGAGATGAGAAAGAAAGTGGATCATATGCTCGCTCCAGCCTCCAGTTCCCAGGCCCCCCACGGCCCCCAAAGCACTCGGCCGTTTCGGGCTTCTGCCATCTTGAACCTCCGACGCCCGGCCCCTGGTCTCATCTTTCCAGTTCGCCTTACATAAGCGTAAACCAAACTCACATCTACCATCTGGCCAACCAAGTTAACTCTGGGAACTCTATCAGGCAGCATCAAAATTACACGGAAACGTTCTAGTCTGACTCGGGTTGTTGGCGTTGAACTTTAAGCTGTGCATTGTTGGAAGACAATTCAACACTCGCCCGGTTCGGATCCGGCTTATCCGTTAATTCGACGCGTAACCAGAGTCTCTTTAGAAACCGTAAAATTTCCAGTATTATAAGACGAAAGAGGCGATGGAATTATTCCAAGCTATTACTGCCATCACATTAATATAACATTAACTGCCTTGATCTAGTTGAGTCACTTGTTCTCCACTACCACGTCTTTTGAAGTATGTGTACCGTTATTGGTCTTCATAGTAATTCTTGGATCTATGGAGCGTATGTAATAAGCGTTCTGCCGCGTAAGGATCTTGATGGTTTGACTACCACTCTACTATCTTTGGAAACAATTGCAGCTTGGAGTGCAATTCTTCCGACTCAATAGTTTCCACTTCGCAAATCAATCGTAGGGCACGGCGATCTGCGACCTGTTGCCACGGCTTGAAAGCCCCCTCGCAAATCTGCAGTTGCCATGTCGCTGCAATTGAGAGTTTCGCGGTCTTATCTTTCCCAATGTCGAATCGGAGGGAAAATGCTACTAGCTCTGTGGGACTGAATACTTCCATCATTTCAAGCTTGGGCATTTGCGTGGCTGCCAATCCTGCTGCCAATATCAAGAAATTCGTCCCCGCGGCGTCTTTAAGAAGTCGAAGAACATGATTCGTCAGGGCCAAATGAGTAAGGCACGGCCAACAACGTGGGTGTTCTGGATCGTTTGCCGGGGCACCAGTAGATGTAGCTTTGATGTGTTTTGCGAAAAAGTCGATAGCGTCGATGACATTGGGCAATGCGACGCGTTGACGCCGGTAGCTCGCCCCCAAAGCCGCGGGAATAACATTGTAGCTGAACGATCTGTATTGACTGAGGTCCAAGGGGAATGTCTCCATTAGTGCGTTCCAAACGGTCAACGTTTGTATCCTGTGGCTATTCATCACGGCTCAAAGGATTTTTTCGCTGACCACATCCCGAATGCCCTGATCGTTTCGGCCAAACGCAGGCCAGTACATATATCCGAAATACTGTATACAGGGCATGCTGGCGATTATATTTTCCCAAAACTCCTCTGGAAAGCTTCGGTAGTGTTGCCGATCCATAGAGAATCGCTCAATGATGGGAACTTGTGGTAATTCCTGAGTTTGGAAATCGGGGTATGAGAAAGTGCTGAGAAGACGCTTCTTGCCATCCAGAGTCCGGTTTCCCTGTGCTCGGTGACGAGAGTATCGATGAAAGGCGTTGCAAGGGGGCTTGTTATGGTTTTCAGCATTAGAGCCAGCACAAAGTTCCAGTGCGATATGGTGTTCAGGTGTTGCTTTTCCCCATTGTGAAAGCACTAAAAATAGGGCTGTTAACGCTTTTGTGACTACCACATTGATCGCCGCTACCGTATTGACATTCTCTTGCTGATTATATTCTGCGCCGGTGAACTCCGCTGTTCCGATGAGGAGGGTGATATTCCTGACAAGCTTTGTCCGGTAGCCTCTCACAACCTGGTCCATTCGACCGATTTCTCTTCTGCAGGGCCGGATGCTCAAACTTTCAAAAATTCCAGGTTCAAAGAAATACTGCCATTCCTTCGAGACGCTGGACCAACGTGCCATCTCGTGTCTTTCCGTAGCCAGCGGCGGGAGCTTCTCGAGTACCATAAGCCGGAGCTCTTGGGGCAAGGCCTTCCACAATGGATGTGCGTTTCGAGGATTGGTTTCGGATTGCTCATTTGAGCCGATGGCAAAATCTGAACACAGCTTCATTGTTGATTGGGGCGGTCGTTCAATTAACTCTGTGACGAATAATTACTTTGAAGTCGGAGGCCGGGTTTGGCGCTTGATAGTCACATTCTGGTGTTGCGTTTCCCCCATATTTGGGTGTTTAGTTTTCTGTTTGTTCCGTTGCATAATGAGAAAACTAAAAGCCCGTCACTAACTTATACAACGCATGGAAAGCTGTCAGTCCGATACCCGGAAGGGCAGGATCTTGATATAGTTCGACACCTGGGCGGACCCCTGGGACCTGAACGGCCAACCCGATCTCACCTTTAGCCAGGCTCCGGTGTTCAGACATGTCCATCATATTTTACTCGCTTCATAGCTCTCAGCAGATCTGATGCATTAGCCTTCTGAGTATAATAAAACAGTTAAACCACCTCAACATGAGCAGGGAAACGCTCGACATTTTTGATGTTCTGATCAATCAGCCAGGTACTAACGTACTTAGGTAGAACTCCCAATCCCCGTTCGCCCTCTGTGAAACGAATAAGTTGACTATTTGCCCTGAATAAAAGGCGCCTTCTCGAGAGCCTGTGCCTGGATATGCCAAACTCGCCGACCCTTTCGCACGAGCTGATCACCAAACTTATCAAGTATCTCCTCAACATCAGGCGAGTTCTTTCGCCTAGCCTCATGAAAGTCTTCCTCAGACCCGAATGTGGCCGCTTGCCATATGTCTTTCCAGCGAGAGACAGCTTGGATGGCCAAGGGGCTTTGGCTCTGAACTCTCGTAGCCATCATGTAGAATGACGAGCGCTTGTTGTGACCAGTTGTCGGCTTGAAGGTCTTGATATCGGAGAAATGAGAAAAGCAGTACAGCTCACGAACTGTGCCCCAAGCCTCCATCTTGTGGAAGAGTACAACCATGGTTCCGCCGGGTCTGAGCCTTTCGAGACCGAGCGCAAGCTGGCTGGTGGTCAGTCGCTGAGACTCTGTCTCATTTCGATACGAGGCACGCTCTTGCTTGTGCACCTTTGTTCCTCCACAAATGACGAGATCGAATTGTTGGCCAGGCGTGAACTGGCAAGGGAGGAACTTGGCAAAGTCTGGGTTGTTGGTTGGGATATCATTGGTGCCCATATCCGCAGCGAGCATGGTAACGTCGACGTCTCTACGGTCGATGTCGATATTGTCAGGTATCATGACCTTATGACCTCCGTCAGACTCGGGTAGACTAAAGCCCATAGCTTGAGCACCTGGATTCAGATACATGGCCGTCGTGAGGAAGCCGCCGGGCGCCATGCCCATGTCAAGGATCTGCGTCCTGCCCCAGCTAGGAGTTTTGACTTTGAGGGCGCCCGTGTTTCTCTGCATCTCTTGACCGATTCTGTTCATCATATCGTAGAAAGCGATTGTATTCCGCTCGCTGGGGTTCTCGGCAACGCGACGTTGGTTCTCGAAGAAAGTGTCACCCGCAGAATTTTCCCATCCCTGTGAGTCGCGACCGGTGGTTAGTGCTTTTCCAGCCAGCAAACAGAACTACGTACGAACCTTCTTGCGCAAGTCGCGGACTTTGACAAACTCTGGGGAGTTCTTTTCAAGGTAGTCATGGATGAGCTTGCCCCGGCTTTCCCAGTCTTGGTCGGATTTACCACACTCTCGCTGCTCGGATGTGGAAGCGTCCATTACTGTGGGCGAGGGGATTTTGTCCTGACTGCTGGTATTTTTAGTGACTGCCGCCACTCGATGGGCCGCGTTGAGATGTAGTCTTGAGAGATATAGCAAGTAGGTTGGCAACGGCAGGAAGAAGAATGATGTGCAAACCTGAATTCAGAGGTCTTGATTCAATTCATGAAGCCGCAAGTGATACCTGTGATGTGCCATCTCGTGCCTTCCAGCGTGTTCAAGACCTTTGTCTAGGTAGAATATACTGAGGCCTAAAGGGGGTCATCGCAGCCTGATAGATCAGACACAGCCATACACCCTGGCTGTTGGCAGTTGGGGTTGACGGCCTCCTGCATCTTGTTCGTCTTCATCCAATGAGGCCCGATTCATGTTCAAACAAGTTACACATCACATGTGAGACCTTTACTTGTAGAAAGCGGTCAAGAATATGCACAGAAGTCAAGAGTTCGTGAATACTTGCCATGTTCTTGGAATTTAAAATCATAGGGATCTGTTATTGACAAAAGCCGAAATTTGTCTCTCTAATTGCCATCCCGCACTATCAGCGTACCGACACTTCAAGAGTAGAGGTCATTTTACGCTTCTCTTTACTAGAAGACTACTCGAATTTGATGCTCATTGGGTTGTCTGAGTCGAGGACATGCAAGCTTGGTTTGCACTCTCAAAGCTACTGGGAGTTTGCTACCAGTAAAATACTTTTAGTAGTCAACAATAATGCTGGCTTAGGCCTTTTCTAGATCTTTAAACTTATTTTAGATTTACCGCTTTTTAAAGTCAATGCTTAGACTTCAGAAGGCCCCTACTCGAATGCCAAACGCCCTTGGCGCCTCTTACAATCTCATAGCGTCCATCATACAGAGGGTATACAACAACAGCGAAGAAAGCAAAGAACTGCCAGATGATCGCCACCGTTGTCCAGCTCTTAAAGAAGGTCTTCTCAAAGATGTAGTCGCGATACAGCGGCATTGGCCAGAGAATGAAGGTAACGAGTACGATGGCGACGAACATGTACCAGGCGATGCGGTACCAGCGGTAGAGCAACTTGATGGTATCGTTGTCGAACGGGTGGCGAACATCATCCAGGTTGACTTCACCTGCCAGCGAGGTATCTTTAGAAGAAACCGCAGGATCGAACTTGTGGCCTGCAGCAGTGGCGGTATTCTTCTCCGAATCACCCGATTTTTCAGGGTCAAATAGGGATGATGCGGGTGGTTCTCCTTCCGAAGTCGACGAAGTATTCCCATCGTTGTTCGCCTCCTCATTTTCGGTACTCTGCTTCAACTGATTCTCTTCGGCAATCTCAGCAACAAGGAATCGTCTCCAATCGAACTTTTCGGGTTTGTATAAAGACAGAAGCACTGAGTAGAGCGCAGGCGAGAAGAAAGATCCGATTGCTCCGTAAAGAGCTGGTAAGCTGCCTTCTGTGGTCTTCATGTTGATCTCGCCGTAAATGACATGTGCTGTTCCGAGCCAGATGCCCAATCCTGTGAGGAAACCAAGGATCGGGGATGCAATCGCAGCTAGGCGTGTCTGGCCTGACCAGCACAGAGTCAAACCAAGCGGAATGATGCCTGGGCAAGAAAGGATAGGACGGAAGTAGCCAATCCAGGTCATATCGGCACCTCCGTAGTTCAATGCGAGTGAGATAGCCGTGATAAAAACGGCATGAAAAACCACTGTAAGGTGGCTGATGTGAACCAATTTCTTATCGGATGCTTTGGGGTTGAGATAGGTTTTGTAGACGTCGAAAGATAAGATGCTGCTGACTGCGATCATCGATGAGGAGACAGTGCTCGTCAAAGCCATGAATACGAGGACGAGGAAAGCGTCGATACCCTGGTCGCCGATGAGAGCTTTGATGGTGTATGGCATGACAAGTCCGGCGTTGACCTGTGCCGACGTAAACTCATGGGGGTAGCCCGGCCAGACCGGAGTGTTGTGCAGTGCTCTTGCAGTGAGACCGATGACGGTACCGAGGCCCCACGGGATACCAAAGATTGCTACTGCAGCCAGGTTGTATCCTGGAACAGTTGCATTCACTTCCGTCGCAAATGACTTTTGCCAGAAAGCGGTGTCCTGCCATTTCGATCAGTATCAACCTCTATGAACACATGTACGCAATAACTCACCATTACGACAAGAGCCAAGTTTCCAAACTTCAAAATTAACCCCCAAATGATCGCATCCCGAGACTTCATCGTGAGCAGAGAGCCCTCGTAGTTTCCGTCAATCAAGTTCTCTGAAGCCGTGGCCACGACCTTATCGTACAGCCCACCAAGACCACCAACGGCATCGTGGGTGAGGACTTTGAGTGTAAAGTAGATGATGAGGATCAGCGCGATGAGAGTATGCAGATAGTCTGTGATGAAGGTTGCTTTCAGTCCACCAACCGCGGTGTAAAGTACGACTGAGTTGGCCAATGTCAGCTCACGTTTAGATTTGGATCAAAGATAGTAGCGCAACCAACCTCCAAGTGGGATGAGAACTGTGGCAGCGACAAAATGCATGCCCGAGATACCGTAGATGAGTTGCGACCCGGTAAGGATCATACCAGCACAGCCGAAAACGTTGTTCGTGATGTTGAGGATAATGAATACAATGTGACCGATCCAGCCGTATCTTAATCGGATGATTTCGAGTGAGGTGTGTGCGTAAGGAACTCGAATCTTTGCCAAGACGCCGAGTGCTGCCATCAAGGCAATCTGGAAGCAGAGGCCTGTTGACCACCACTGCTCAAAGCATCAGTGACGCCTATCGTAACATTGGGGTAAATGCACTTACAAAAGGCACAGCAAGGCCAAATTTGTAGCAGAATGCTGCTGAAAATACCGTCTCATTGATCCACATCCAAGAAGAGAAGACAGCTGATGCTGTCAGGCCTGTCCCAACCGACCGATTGGCCACCATGAACATCTCTGAGGTGCCGGAGTCTTCTGCCAAGTATGCCTTTTGGATCTTGACGGCTGCTAGAATAACGCCGCAGAAACCGATACCAAGGCCGATGAGCATGCCATAGCTGGTCGACTGAGGAATCAGGGTCTCCCCTGATACACCTAGTTGAACCGACATTGTGACAAGATGTTTGCCTGCGAAACCCCCTGTGTACGAGCAGGCCGATGTGCGAGTCGATAAGATGGAAAGCAGACGCTCAGAATACAGAAATTATAAATCGTTGAGAAGGCCAAGCAGAACTATTTTAAGATAAGCCGCTTCCGCAAAGCTTGACTTCGAACCGAGATCGGTATCACAAGGCCCCAGTTCTTGGTCACATCTTAGCTGCCCCGCATTGCGTTATGAACTCAACCCATGTCGGCAACTACGATTACTTACTTGCGGGCCGGGAATTGATAACATACGCCTGTAAGGTGGTATTTGTAGTGTAGACATACTTTAGACTTTTGTACGAATTTAAGCGATTCTGCCGGAGACATTGCTCGGAGGTTTGCTAGCTTGGCAGATCGCAATCGGTTGCGTGCGATGATGCAATCTGCAGATGAACCACCCACAACTCATCGCGACAAGGCTATTGGATCACAGCAGTTACAACAATGCGCGCTATCGGCATTCCTTCGACTTGAGATAAGAGCATAAACTTACTTTGAGCCGGCAACATTGAAGCAACCAAATGGCAAATCAACCGTTTTTTCGAGGCCGCCATTGCTAGAAACCAGAGACTACGACACAGAGCATCACAACCGAGTCCTTGGAATTCTCTCATTATGTCCGACAACTCAAATCCAACCATAGGCCGGAATGGTTCTAACGGCAAGAAACAACTCATTCTCAATGCCTTTGTCATGAACACGCCTGGTCACCTGGCTCCCGGCCTCTGGAAACACCCCCGCAACAAGACAGACCAATACAAGAAGCTCTCTTTCTGGACCGAGCTCGCCCAGTTACTCGACAATGCCGGGTTCCACGCAATGTTCATCGCCGATACCCTGGGACCCTATGATGTGTACAAGGGACCGGCCAACGTCGTCCCAGCCTTGGCCTCCGGCGCACAGTTCCCAGTCAACGATCCGCTCTACCTCGTCCCAGCCATGGCGCAGGCTACGAAGAACCTCATTTTCGGAGTGACTGCAAGTTTGACCTACGAAAAGCCCTATTCGCTGGCGAGACGCCTTTCGACGGTGGACCACCTGAGCGAAGGGCGACTAGCCTGGAACATTGTCACCTCATACCTGGACAGTGCGGCTCGGAACCACGGCTTAGAGGAGCAGATCCCGCACGATGAGCGTTACGCGATTGCACACGAGTATCTCCAAGTTCTCTACAAGCTCTGGGAAGGCAGCTTTCGGGACGATGCGGTCTTGGCGGATCGTGAGGCTGGGACGTACATCGCCAGTGACGCGGTTAAGCAGATCCACCACAAGGGCAAGTACTTTGAGGTGCCTGGACCGCACTTCGTTGAGCCTTCACCTCAGCGGACACCCTTCCTCTTCCAGGCGGGCGTGTCTGAAGCTGGAAACGGCTTTGGTGGTAAACATGGAGAAGCCATCTTCATCGGCGGCCAGACCGCGGAGGGCGTCCGAAAGACTGTCGATAATCTGCGCAAGATTGCGGCGGAGGAGGGGAGGGATCCTAATCACATTAAGATCATTCTCGGCATCAACGTCATTGTGGTAGCAACAGATGAGGCGGCCGAAGCACAGAAACAAGAGTATTTGAAGTACGCGGACACCGAGGGTGCCCTAGCTCTTTTCGGCGGGTGGACAGGAATTGACCTTTCTGGATATCCAGATGACGAGGACTTCTCAGTGGCAGACTCTCCTCGGATTCAGTCCATCATCCGACGTTGGTCAGATACCGTCCCGGGCACAGACAATCTCCCTTGGACCAAACGAAGAATTGTGGAATACCTCAGTATCGGCGGTCTAGGTGCCAAGATAGTGGGTAGCCCTACCACAGTCGCCGATGAGCTGGAGCGTTGGGTCGAAGTTTCGGACGTGGATGGGTTCAACCTGGCACACGTTACCAACCCCGGTACATTTGAGGATATCATCGAGTACCTGCTTCCTGAATTGCGCAGACGAGGAATTTTCAGGTCGGACGTTGAGAAGGAGGGTGCTACGGCGAGAGAAGTATTCATTGGCTCAAAACGACTACCAGAGGATCATCCCGGAAGCAAGTACAAATGGCGCGCTGGTGAGACGGAACCACCATTCCTGAAGTAGAATGAACAGCTTTGAGGAGTTTAGGAATGATGGCAGAGGCGCGATTTACTGTCCAACTAAATTCCTCAGGAGGGCCTCTGTGCTTAGTGATTCTCGATAACTACTGCTAGCATCCATAGAGCATTCAGCAAGTCGTCTGGCTGTGAACAAACTCCTTGGGAGCGGATGATGGATACATGAACCCGGAAACGCTGATCAGATCTGTGATATTACCTGCAGGGCCATGCGAGGGGAAGAAGCTGCTATCTGGTCAATTTCTGATGATCCCGTTTGAAGATACTAGGTCGAGTTGAACTTACTGCGCATTGCCTGGCACTTTGTCTCGAGTGAGGGAGTTGAGCAGCTCCTGCACGGCGGCGTGATCAAACGTTTCAATGAACGCCAAGTTCCCATGATCCGCATCAAAAACCGCCGACGAGCTTGTCTCAACTGGGCAAGATGGCATGATAAGGGCGTAGCCATGGTCCTCGGCGTGAATAGTGGCTTCCATGTCAACGAGAGCAAGCTGCAACTTGCTGTCTTTGAGCACATAGGAACCGCCACGTCTTTGAGAAACATAGTTTTAGTTGAGGTAGTTTGCTAAGAGAGAAGAGTTGAAAACCTACGGATAAGAGATCACCTGCCCTCTAGGAACGGTAATGTAGTATCCCGCGGCGTGCTCAGGCACAATGAGCTTTGCGCCTTGTGCGACATAGTCTACTACACCGAAGGCATGATCGTGATGATGGTGAGTAGGCTGTTGTACTTGAGTCAGCGATCCGGCGAGGAAGGCTTCCGAGATAGATTATTACAAACCCAGACATGTGTTATGTTCTTTCCAAGATTCGACTGAACCCACTCAATGACGAGCTTGCTCTGATGCGGTGGAGCATCCAAAACAATGACAGAGCCATCCTCAAGCTCAACCAAGCCCTGTCGCATTCCTAAATCACCGCCAGGGCTAATGGTCCAGAATCCAGGTAGATCTTGGAGAGGCTGAGAAATCGAAGCTGCTATGGACTCCTTTGTTCCGGTATAGGCACCCGGCCAAAGAAAGTTTGCAGATGTTTCTCCAATCTCTGAGAAGCTGTATTGAACGTTTCGATTTGGAACGCTGAATTCGGGGACAGTCCCGTTGCCCGATACCGCAAAGAAGTCGCTCGGTAGACTATCGTTGACGATGGTTTGATCAGCGCGATAGTCTCCAATGAGATGCTTGCCGTTGTAGATGGTCTTGAATCGTTGAGGTATTTGGACCCCGCTGACTTCAGCATAGTCGTGAACGAGGAGGTCATGTGTGGATTCGCCGAAAAAGGGGTGGTCTTCGTAGGATCTAATGATGTAAGGGAGATTCGTGGCAGGATCGAACAGGACTGTTAAGTCAAGCGTATCGTCATGAACTGCGATGCAAGTTACAGTCATATTTGTCGCAAGTTCGTGGAAAATATCTCTTACCTCCCGCTAGTGTTATTCCTGCTCCTGTCTCTCCTTGCCGAGATGTGAAATTGTTGTTGGAAAGGATCTTAATGTAGCGATTAGGTAAGTGATCAAAGTAATCACGACGAAGACATACCGTGGAAAGAAGTAGTGGATGCCATTTGTACGCTTCGCTAATCAAATAGGACGCAAGTAGGCCTGAGAAAATGATCAGCATTGGCTCTTGACGAGAATCGAAATCAAATCTAATGGATAGACTGCTACTGACCGTCGAGGTAGCCCTGGGGCTCGCCGGAGGGATTGTACAAGTTGTAGCTGCCTCTAGTGACAGCTGCGTATCCATTTTCACCACCCTCGGCAACGATGGAAAAGTCCATCGGCGCGAGGTTTGCTCTTCCAAAGGTCCACCCGGCTGGCAAGAATTAGGTTGAGCACCATGAATAGCCTTAAGAGGTAATACTAACGCCCAAGTACCGCGATCTTGTCGATGCGCTGCTTGACGTGTGTTTCGTCAAAGGCAAAGGAAATGTTTTGTCGGCCTGCTGTTACGGCAGCGTTATCCACACCCGCGACGGAGATTCCCATCATCAAGGTTCTTCCTCTGAGAATCCTACGACCTGTTAGTGGATGAACAGAACTTAGACTACGACTCAGCTCACGTTTCGCCGACGTATGTCAGGCTTTGGAGGGATGAAATTGCTTCACGCCCGCCGAGAGCTTCTATTCCCAGAGCCAGAAGTACCGCGGGATCCTGAGTCGTGCCATTTTGTCGAGAATGAAGGTGTCCCAAGGTGTATTGCGCAGCCGCCAAGAGAACCAAGCTTATATGTCGAACGAACATCTTTGCGATGGGATGAAGAACAGACCAGCAGAAAGCTTGAACAAGGTACGAAGCTTGCTTAGTAGTTATAGATCAGTCAACTCTAGTATCATAATTGTATCTCAATCAGACTCTGTTGATATGTGCAAGGTATCTTGATTGCTCTTCACCCCGCTCAAATTTGGGTTGACAGAGATGTTGATTTCAAAGCATCGCCATCGTGATTTGTTGCGTCGCATCTAGACAACGTCGATGGAATGTCTTGGACGGAATTTGACCAAAAAGAGCGCTTTCGACCTAGTCACATCCGTGGGTGCGACGTTTGCTTCCGCTCAAAGTATACCCTAAATGAAGCCTATCACGTATGATAGCTCAGCCTGGGACGGGCTACTCCGGGCCAAGTCTTAATCGCAGCACCAGCAGGGCGGATAACTCAAGTCGCCTGACTGAAGCATCCCGCAACCCTTGCAATATTCCAATGGATGATGACTAGTAGAGCCACCTTCGGATCTAAGATCTTGGCAATATGGGGAATTAGACTTAAGGGGGTATCACGATCACGGGCTGTCTGCACCGGAAACTAAGTCCGAGGAGCTTAGGGCCGAGATACTTCTCGGCCGGAGTTACCCAGATCACCGTGCGCTACCGACCCGGAGATAAGCCTGCTTACTGACTCCCGAATAGTGACCTGAACATGATGTAGAATTACTCGAAGGACCGATCGAAAGCCACCGGACGTGCCCTTTGAAGGAGGGATATAATGTTTTTCACATTTGCATACGGATGAAAAATATACCTAATATCTTAATGGATTACGTACTAATTTCTAGGTCTCGTTTATGCGTAAGTCACAGATTGTGATGTCCCTTAAGTCGTGTTTCACCGAGAATTATTTCCACAGTCTATGTCACGCCTCCCCAAAGGTCTACCAAAGATGTGATGTAGCCAAGTTGAATACCTCTACACATCTATCTCTTGACACCGGTGCCGGCGGGGAGCGCCTTGCTGCAATCAGTCAAGTCGTTGATGTTGAAGACACCAAGGAGACTCAAACGGAGATACTGCTTGGCATATGCCTGCAATCTGGTTAGCTGTACTCCTGCAGCTGATGGGATCGAGGGTAAACTTACTCCACCCCAAAGCGGTGCGTTATTAGCAAATGCCTGGAAGGCCGGGGCCGAACGGGGATCCTTGGACAGAACCGTGTCACTGGGGAAGGTCACAACCTCGGCAGGAGCTCCCGCCAAAGTTTGTCCGTAGAAGTCAACATCCCAGACGTTAGGCGTGGTGTCCTGCGGGGCGTTGACCTTGGATGTGTCGAAGAAGCGTTGACGGCTAGCAGTGTGCGCGCCGACAAGGGCAGCGAGACCAGGGGCGGTGATGGTCTTGTTGCCAAACAGCTCGATCAGCTTGTCGGCGGGGTCCTTCGGGTCCGGAAGTAAACCATCGGGAGCAGCCACGGAAGAGTCCTTGCGGCCGACAAAGGTCTTGATTCTCGGTCCGCCAGGGCATGCCACCGTCGCAGTATTGGCGGCGAACTGGATCAAGTCTGCCATACCGGCGCCGTGATCCTTGTATTTGGCGAACCACGTCTTCATCTGCGATACAATCTCCTCCAAGCCCTTGTTGAGTGGGCGCCCGATCTCCTCGGGAGCGAGAACGATGGATCCATCGGCACCACCGAGGTCGCCGGTGTTCAAGCTCCACCCAGCAGCGTCATGGAATCCGAGACGGATAGCGGCGCGGGCAGGGTCGGTGCAGCCGTTGTCGTCACGGAACGTGGGCATCAAGTCCGCAGCGACATGTTGCCACACGCAGCACTTGTCCGCGTTGCAGTCAGAGCTACCGAGCTCAGGGAGGTTGCCGCTGGCGGCATCAGATGTAGTTGGCGATCCGGAACCGGTGAGGATGCCCTTGACATCCTTGCCGACGTCGGACAAGGATCCGTCGGGGATCTTGAGGAGATCACCGAGATTTTGGTTGTCTGCGGCACCTTCTCGGCTAGCGAGATGCGCCATCATATCTCCGTGGCTCGTTCCGGCGCCGCCCCGTCCCATGCCGGGGTAGGCAGTAGCAACGGCTACGAGTGCCGTGAGAGCAATGAGTGCTTTCGACCCGGCCATCTTGCTGAAGAGGTATGATGACTGAAGGGAGAGAAAGAGAGAGTGTCGTGAACGAGAGTGTTGCCTGGATTAGAGCGAGTGACTGAATGCTGAATGCTGGAGCGATGATTGATGGCAATGATGGGATCTCAAGTGTCTAATTATACCTGCACTTACCACAAGATAGATGGTTGCAAAGATGCACTCTGTATGCAAAGAAGCAACTCATATTGCCTCATGTCCGCCAGCTCGGCCCCGAAGCGGGAGGCAGGAGCCATTAGCTTGCTTCAGACATCGAGAGCACGGTTGGGATGTTTCGGTCTGTACATGTAAGCATGTCAATCTCAAGGATAGAGCGGGCACGACAAGCTGTGCGTTGGTGCAGAAGAAGAAAGCCAACAGAGGATATTGACGGCTTGGCCCATGTGTCAGGTAGCTCTTTGGTGAAATTTCTGGCTGTCCGTCCGAAATGTCATCTTGCGTGGCGTTGTAAGCGTCCCGTCTTCAAATATTAGTCTGATGCCAACCTCCAAGTCAGGGCACCTAAAGGCCCGAGAGCGTAAGCAGACAACGCCTCAAACTTTCCTCCTCGTGGGATTATTTCCCAGCCGTTTCTTCCGGCTCTTCGGCTTTTGCATGAGCTGAAAATGCCGATTTCCAGGTGCAAAGGCATTCCATGATGTTCGGACGCCGTAAGTTGATGTTAGCCTCAAGTCAGCGATCGTCCCAACCTCAGCCAACCTCGACGGAGGCTTGCTGCGACAATACTTCTCGGAAATAGATGCCGTCGAAATATTGTCAGAGAGGATGAAGGTTCTATGCCGCCCCGCCACTCTTCCTGGATCCTTCCAAGAAGATCGCATGACTAACCCTTCGGCGTGGGGCAAGACACTGTTCTGGAGAATGCGTGTTTCTCCAAGAACCTTGGCTTAAACGTCAATCATCGTTTCATACCTTAAAGGAATGAGTTTGCCTCGCAAACGATGCCAAGGAAAACGACGGGGGTGAAAGCTGCGGGAACTAGCTACCAAACGCGCGCCATGGATGTGTCGAATCTGGCGGCTCACGCTGGCCAAGATGTGGCTAAACGGTCGTTTCCCACATCCTGCCAATGAGAACAGACTGAAAATAATCAAAACGTGTCGGCTGTACGGCAGACTATTCCCTCAGCGGCTCACGGTCTTCACTCGGCGTCGCTAACGTGGGTGCCGGCCGTGCTCCAGTTTCTCGGACATCCGAGCTTACATGTCTGTGTCGGCGGCATCCAACATACCCAACCACACCCAACTCTCATTCGATTCCCCTTCAAGAATGGAAGAGAAAAGAAGAGGTGGAAACTAATGCAGATGTCGGCCTTCGCCACAATTCCGGTCTTTTCCAAATTGGCCTAGGACGCCGGCCTCCCGAGATCGATGTTGCACCAATCTAGCCGGCGTCTGTCGGTGGCGTTCTTTGACAGGAGCGCGAGGACCTTGGATTATTTCTCAGACGACCGATGACGCGTCTTGGAACTGGAGGCCGTCCCTGAGGCTCGTTACCTTAGTAGCATCATTTGCTCGGAGCTTACTAAGGTAGCTGGGCAAACTGTTGAAGCTATTTTTTGCTAGTACAATGTCTCATGTTTGAGCAGCCGGTTGGCACTGGGCTACTGAAACGGCCTAGATCTTTTGCCCCAGCTCCCGGACCGGCATCGGGAAGAAATAGCCCCCGACACTAGCTTGAAGTACCCAGATCCGCTCCGGGTGGATGTGTCGGAACTCTTCCTCCACATATACCTGTGGCTAACCGTTTGATCCGTTAAGATAGTTTCGCTCCATAGGTACGTGATGAAGTCAGATGATCGAGACATATTCGAGTCTCTATAGACTGGAAGCTTGGTGACCTATGCCTCCGGGTATTTCGGCGACAACGCCATTTTTCTTGTGCGTTGCAAGTGTCGCGCCGACATACTTTTTCGCAGAAAGCTTCCTGATCAAAATTTGTCGTCGCTGCTCAAATTTCCTTGCAAGTTTGCATTCCTTCTTGTTTACACACCATGGCGGTACTACATTTCCTATATCATCGTGCATGCGGCAATGGGTAAGTACGGGTACGTGGCTTTTCGTTGAAACTTTCGATATGTTTAATTGAGCATTGAGTTTGTCAGAATTCCATGTGTACAAACCCAAACCAAAAACTGGGCGCTTTTTAACCCCAAATGCCGGAGTAAACCATGGCGCTCAAGTTCGACTGGGTCGCCAAGAGCTTCAAAGCAGTCAGCTTACGTGCATACGATCTACGTACAGCTATGTAACACCATGTTACTATAGGCTGTGCTGCTGTATGATTCAATGCTACCTTGATTCACGGCAGAAGCGCTGGGCGGTTAGTCTAAGCCACAATGGGCGCAACGTCCATGTCTCGATTGGAGAAATGGTCGCTTCTTGCATGCTTTTTGCGACATCAACATTCAAAGAGGACTAGGGTAATCTTCGAAGATAACGAGACAGGCGGTAAGAGGGCCGGAAAGTGTACACAAGAAAAGCTTATAATACGGCGGAGAGTTAATGTTATTTGTCCCTCGGATGTCAATCTGTTCAAATCTGCAACTTGAATCAACAATGGCGTCTGTTGTAGATACCGACAGAATTGGAGCAGACGCGATCGGACGCAGATTAGATGGTGCTGATGAAAAGACATTGATCACACATTCTGAGGAATATGGCGAACACCAGAAGTCATCTGGTCTCGAGGTCCTCTAACCCAACTTCTAAGCATCTGTGTTCGAAGTCTAACAGTCTCGTAGCGATACATCAACCATTCCTCTGTTGTGAACTTTGGCGTAATCATACTCGCATCATGGGAGTCATTCGCCGTAACTTTCCAATTCGCACTAGCGAATGGTGGCCCTGCTTCAATGTTCTACGGCTCAATCTTGGCTGGCTTCGGAGCTTGTGCCGTCGGATTCTCACTCGCTGAGCTCGCGTCGATGTAGGCCAATTCGCCTCGATGAAGTATCAAGATTCTAGCCGCTAACAAAGCCGAATAGAGATCCGACTGTCGGCGCGCAGTACCGCTGGTCTGCAAATCTCGCCCCTAGCGCTAATAGGTTCTGGGGTTTACTTCAAGGTAAGTACCTAGTTGTATAGCTCCCTTGGAGTATCAAAGTCTCTAGACTAACTAAGTATCCAGGATGGATCACTACTGCTGCGTGGTGCTTCGCCTGTGGAGGACCACCGTCAATCTTGGCAAACATCATTACCTCCCTGGCCATCTTCAACTACGATAATTATACACCAGAGCGATGGCATACTAGCCTCATCATGATTGGTACCCTCGTTCTACCTTTCTTATTCAATCTCTGGTTTCGAAAGTTCCTCAACGCGTTCGAGATAATGGGCGGTGTCTTGCACATCGCTTTGTTCGTGGCCTTCATTGTCATTCTCGCTGCTCTCGGACAACGCAGCAGTTCCGACTACGTTTTCAGGACGCTTACATCTGACGTTTCGGGGTGGAATAATCCTGGAGTATCATGGGGCCTGGGACTGTTGACGATCACATTCTCCGTAACGGGATTTGATAGCGTCATACACATGAGTAAGTTGCTTAGTTCAAAACTACTAACTCTAACCAAATCTTCAACTGGCAAATGTTAACCATTCGGATAGGCGACGAGGTCAAGAAGGCTAGAACACGCGTTCCACGAAGTGTCATCCTTGCCTGCGTCGTCAACTCAGTGATGCTTTTTGCGTTTGTCACGATCTTACTCTTCTACATTGGACCTCCAGAGGACCTTTCCACAGCTCCATTACCACTCATCTACGTAACTTACAACGCGACTGGATCGAAAGCCGCCTCAAACGCTCTCGTCTCACTGGTAGCAGTCATTATCTTCTTCGCCTCCTTCAATATGTTGGCTTCAGTATCCCGTCTAGTATGGATGTTTGCGAGTGACAAGGGTTTGCCATTCTCCCGATTTTTCTCACACGTAAGTCAATCTGACTCCCAGCTCTGCTGCCAAAGCTCTCAACTTGACATTTTATTACAGATCAGCCCAACTTTCAAGTTACCAATGAATGCTTTGCTCCTCATTGCGGGCATAGTCACCTGCCTGTCCTTGATCTACATCGCCTCGGCCACAGCGTTCAACGCTCTGATTTCTCTCCAGGCTTTAGCTCTCCACTTTTCCTACTTTTTCCCGATCCTTTTCCTCTTACTACGAAAGATTCGCGGTCCGCCACCACCGTACGGACCCTTCAAGCTAGGAGCTGCAGGCGTTCCGGTCAACATTTTTGCGCTAAGCTACTTGATCTACGTTGTCTTATGGATGCCGTTCCCGCAAATTTTGCCAGTCACAAAGGACAACATGAACTACGCAGGTCCGATCTTTGGAGCAGTCTTGATAGGTGCGCTCGTCGATTGGTTTGTGAGCGGAAGGAAGAGGTTCCAAATGCCTCTGAGGAGATATGAGTAGTCGACTTCATACATCGCACCTGGTCTGAATAGGTACTTTGTAGCCGATGCGCAATAAGTAAACCTCAATCTTTAATCTCGTCTCTGGATTTCTGCAGTCAAGTTTCTTGAGTATCCAACTTGCTGGACCAGGCTGCTAGCCTCGAGGCAGCTTTCATTCAGAAGGCAATTCCATTACCGGGTACATTACATTTACATGCTCCACCCGACTTCTCCATTTTGCTCACACACGTAATGTGCTCAAAGCCCCAACACCGAAAGCAAGCCAGGCACCGAGATCAACTGTAACCATGCGCAACCAGTTGGCCTTCAACCACTCATCCAAGATTCCATTGACGTCGTCATCGTCTTTTGCCTCGGCCAAAGCCTTCACGTGCGGCGCAACAGCCGGAACATAAAGCAAGTGTCCCGCCGACATGGCCGCGCCAGCAGCGTACCACCAATAAGTGCCTTGCGACCTCAAAGCAGCTGGCTGGGTGTAGAGATTCGCGATACCTGTGCTCGTCGATACGGCAATGAAGCCCAGGACAAAAAAGACGCCGCGTGAAAAGAAGGTGTTGAAGTACGGCTTCAACATAGGCGCGCTCTTCTTTCGAAGCTCGGAGGTATCATTGAATAGGCTGAGGAAGAAGTGCTGATCCCAAGCGAACAGCAGAGTGCAAGTCGATGAAACTAGAGGCGCGACTCGAAGTGCGACTAAGGGGTCGAAGAACTGGCCCGATGCCATGGTGTCGGTTTCGTACAATTGACTGGAGGATTATTTCGTGAATATCTGCCGAAGATATTTGCTGTAGTAAGAGACAAGACGCAATGATGGCGCGCTACTCTGACCTTAATTGTGCGATTTTGCTGCCAACACTAGGAACGATAATGTTGTCACGGTTATTTTTGGGTGATCAACAGAAATTTCGCTTACTTCTCAGCTTCTTAAAACTCCTAGCAACGGGACTTTCGGCGACTTTCCCCGCCGAAGGATTTCGTGGCGCCATCTTCAACTCTGTGAAAGGCGGGGAATCGCCCCATCAACATGAGAATTGTAAGCGCCGAGCCTTTAATCAGATAGGTCACTCTCGTGTTCGGCCGACCAGTCCCTCTATACGTTTTGAATCCGTTGAAATTCCACGACCGAAAAATTTCGGTTCACCTCCGCAGTCGGCATGGCCCGGTATCTCCGAGCATACCCCACTGCTCGACAACAGCCGGGGGGTGGGGCCGATGCCGGTTCAAGCAGTATCAGAAACGATGCCCCGAGACGTCAAGCATCGACTCCAGGAGGTCTGCCTTGTTCTTACTTATGGCCAATAGAGAACTCATCTGCTTTCTCGCGTCAAAGATTGCGTCTTCCAGCCACAACCACACAAGGATGATGAACTCCTATTCGCGGGCATGGGCGCCTCACTCTTCCAACATCGGGGCTAAGCAACTTGGCACTGCTATCTGCCATTCGTTTGTATGTTGCCCTGCGCCGTCCAAACATGCATGCACATGCAAGACACCCAGAACAACAGTCTTAGTCGAGTGGTCACACAAAATGCGGAGATCCAGTAGCCCGGATCGTTTGCTCATCGGGTGATGTGGAAAAAGCACCGAAGCCGAGGAAGAGTAAAATTAGGCAGATAAGGCGTTCGTCCGCTTTGGACAGCAAACGGTTTGCGTCTACACCCTCATTTTTTAGCGAATGAAGGCCCCTTGTCTCATTTCCTTGGGATTATGAGGCTGATTTACGCTGTACAAACGGTTCGCTTCGGCCGCAAGGCCGGTAGGGTTGCTGACTTTGGTCGCATCCGCTGCCTGAGACAATTTTAGGCAGGATGAAGGGCGGAGAGCTATGTTTCTAGGCATAACTTGCTGGTGAGGCAGACTTTGTACGTATCATTCAAATGAAACGAATCAGCACGATGCATAGGAGTAACATGGTACATCTGACGAATTGCTTTTGATTTCCGACTCATACCTAGCACAGGGAATACGTAAGAAGGGTGAACAGGTGTGGGCACCATTATCCTTTGACCGTTTGAAGGCATTCTTTATTGGCCGCAGATTGCTGCCTTAGTCTGGCTTCTTGCCAGCCTCAAAAATTTGTATCGCACCCTGAACGTAAAGCGCAGCAGGATGATTCTGAATCTGAACGGGTGGACGGCAATTGCCTCGAGCCTCCAAAAAAGTCGGAGTCATGATGATGCTGCCTAGAATTAGTCTCTAGGGCCTTCTAGCTATGTGGTCAAGGAAGACGGCCATCGAGCTGACAGCAGCTTTAGGCCAACGCGGTGAGTGTCATGTGTTTGCCTTGTCTGTCAGAGAAAAGTAGATAGGGGTTGGCGCAACCAACAGGATAGTGCACGCAAATTACCTGCATGGTGCAGTGCTTTCCTCCAACGGATAAGTAGACTAAAGTAGCAGAAGGCTGTCATACATTCACTCATATTTTGCAGGGATCCAGTAGTAACATAAAGAGACGAGTCACCCGATTGCGGCTCCGAAGCTAGCAAGGAAGCCTTGACTGAGATGCTTCTAGGTGCTGTCGAGCGCTTCGATATTCCATCGTCACTTCCTCTGGGCTAAGGTTCCTGGAAAGACCGATTTCGCACCGTCTCGTGAAGATAATCTTTATCTCTCTCAAACATACGTGTCAAAGGTGAATACCATCCCAAGGCGAAACAACGAACAGCAGATTCAACTTCCCCACGACCTGCCCCAGCAGGCAGCATTCCTACGTAGAATCGTTCGAAAGTTCCATGCCAAGAGTACCGTCGCCAATTCTAATTGCATATAAAGCCTTTCTCCGCTGTAGAGAATTTCCTCACTCCTTCCACCGCCTCATCTACTGTCAATTCCTACCGAGTCATACATCAACACGTCATCAACCCCTCACCAGGCTTCATCGGTATGGCATCTGCGGATCAAGGCCTGACCGACCGGCCGTCAGACATCACGCTAGCTGACCCTGCCATCGCCAACATGGACGCAAGCAAAGACTCTACCACGGTCGTCGTCGCTCCAGCCTCATCCTCACCAGGGAAAGCATCTAAGAGCGCGAAAGCGGCCAGGAAGGATAAGAAAAAGGCTGCCAAGTCTAAGTCAAAGAAGCAGCTCAAGAAGGCAAAGAAGCATAAGACAACAGTCGACCTAGACACTGATGACTCATCTGACGATTTGACTGACGACAGCGACTCCGAGGCTGAAGAAAACTCTTCCGATTCGGAGGGCAGTTCTTCTGAATCGTCCGAAAGTGACAGTGAGAGGGAGCACAGCAAGTCTAAGAAGAAATCCAGCGGCAAAGGCAAGAATGGCCGATCCTCGAAGAAGCAAAAGCACAAATCACTTCGGAAGCGCACTCCATCCTCCTCTTCCTCCTCTTCTGACTCCGAATTTTCCGAAACTGTCGAAGACTCGGATGATGATGCACCTGGAAAAGGCGGTGGTGTTACCAGGGTCGCAATGACACCTCATCAATTGGCACTCTTCAAACAGATCCAGGCTGGCCCCCAGCTCTATCCAAAGAGCAACAGCCTCGATGATGCTGGCCTCATTCACGGCTCTTCCATGCCTGGCCACAAATTCGCAAAGCGCGCGAAGTTTCCCCCACCGCCTTTGCCTCCAAAGAAAAGATCCTCCAAGCTGGACTTTAAGCGAGTTGATCAGGTCTGGGACACCACGGTCCACAACTACCGACTTCAGGAGACATCGGCGACCACTTCGAACTCGCAGTACGACGGGTATGTGCTGCAAGTCAGGCGTACCTTTGACTGGGAAGGCAAGTATCAGACCACCTATCTCGATGTCAAAAGCAAAGTCCTGCGCGAGTGCCTTCAAGAGGTGATTGGCAACATAAAAGGAATCAGCCTAGTCGACGAGACTCCCAAGCTCAATCCCAACATGGTTTTCTTGTGAGTTCCAACACCCAATGTGGATTTTCCTTTGAAGCTAAATAAACCTTGCAGGTATTTAGAAGACTTGCGAAAGTACCGCAAGGCGTTGAGCAAGATTTCGACCACGGAATTGAACAAGAAAAAGCGCAAGAAGTTCAAGAAGGACATCGAGACCAAGCGCCAGCATCTCAAAGTGCTTCTCATTTATCTTGACAAGGACTATGCCGAAGTCAAGAAGAGGTACAAGTTCAAACCTCCATCATATTAAGAAGTCATTACTTACCACTTATTAGCCTCTATCCCATGCTGGAGAATGGTCTCATCACCTTCGATCTTCTCTGGGCTCTTTTCAAACCCAACACGCTCATCTACACTACCACGTACGGCCCCTCCGATGAGCCTCGAGTCTTCAAGGTGGAGCAGGCGGAGAAGATGTGCAGTATGACAAAGGGAGAGTTCTACCTTCTTGATGGCAAGGTCAGTACTTCTCTAAACATCTTGCATTCCTTAATGTACAGCACTAATCGTCTCTCAGTACTTGGAGTACGATGGAAAGCAATTCGGGTATGGGACTCTCTGTGAGGAGATCCCGGAGTTTCGAGGCGCTCGAAAGATCAGCAGCCTTAACGCCTTTCCTCTTGACTACCATAAGGAGGAGGAAGGCATCAAGGCTACTCTTATCGAGCGTGGCAAGAAATTCGTCAACCTCGGCGGTGTGCACTACCGAAGCCACCACGGCTTGGCGTACTACAAGAAGAAGAAGAGCATCATCAAGGTCAACATCAACGGACGCATCATGGTCGACCCCTCTGTCCACCGCAGAATCAACCCGAACTACCAAGTCTCTGCGGTTAGGCCTAAGGACCACGACCTTCTCTCTGATTCAGAGGATTCTGAAGACGGCGAGAATCTTTGCGAGAATGACGATTCGACCTCGGAGAACGCATGCGGTAGCGACGACGATGCGGGCTGCGGGAAGATGGTCACAAAGGTTGTTCGCGATGCCAAGGGTAAGATCCGCATGCTCCGAATTCCCAAGTCCACGGTCGAGGACTCTGTTGTACAGGAGAAGCCGCTGGAGCGTGTCGACGAAGCCAAGACCGGCGAGGGGTCCAACGAGGAGGAGGATAGTGACACGACGACGAAGGCTCTGGAGTTCTCTGACGAGGACTACCTTATTGCTTCTTCTGTTGTGTTGGGATTCTCCTTCTCCGAAAAGCTCTGGCTTGAGTTCACCGTCTCCGGAGTCAGTGACATTCAGTGGAATGATGGCGCGTATGAGTCTCTGGTCCTTGAGCCGAAGCAGAAAGACATTGTCAAGGTAAGTCATTTCATACATGGAGGCGGTGAGAAGGAGATGGCTAAAATGTTGGCAGGCTCTCGTCGAATCGCACAAGTACCATGCTGCCGAGAGCATTGACGATGTCATCCAAGGCAAGGGCAAAGGTCTTGTCGGTGAGTCCTCCTTTTCTCCCACATCAAGTAATATTTCCTTATTGACGATTTGCCAGCTGTACTCCACGGACCGCCTGGAACTGGTAAGACGCTCACAGCCGAAGGCATCAGCGAGCTCCTCAAGTGTCCCTTGTACATGGTTTCTGCCGGGGAGCTAGGTACCGACTCTCGATACTTGGAGACGGAGTTGCAGAAGATCCTCGACATCTGCCACGCCTGGGGCGCCATCCTCCTTCTCGACGAGGCCGATGTGTTTCTCGAAAAGAGAAATCTCCACGAGATCTCACGCAACGCATTGGTTAGTATCTTTTTGTGCCAGCTCGAGTATTTCCAGGGCATCTTGTTTTTGACAACCAACCGAGTCGAAGTAAGTCACGCGATGCCACTCTCACCCACCACAACTCCGTATCCACTCGTTGCTCACACTCCTACAGACCTTTGATGATGCATTCCAATCACGTATTCACATCGCCTTGCGATACGATAGTCTCACACAGAAGGCTAAGAAGGCCATCTTCAAGATTTTCGTAGAGCGGGTCCGTGTTCTCGAGAAGGTTGACCTCAAGCCCTTCACCGAGGATGACTATGAAAGTCTTGCGAAGCATGACCTCAACGGTCGCCAGATCAAGAATACTGTCCGGACTGCCCAGGCCCTGGCCGTCAACAAGGGTGAGCCGCTTGGTATGGAGCACATTTCGCAGGTCTTGGATGTGCAGAACAGCTTCGACCTCCATCTTAAGGGTGGGGAGTCATACAAAGATGCCATGAGAAGCTACTATTAAGGTATTTGACACTGTAGGCGTGGACTGTGGAGAGTAATGCTTAGTTGTAGAGAAGTGAGGTAGTTTGCAAACATTGTTCATGTTTCTTCTTTCAGTCTAACGTCACGACAAATATATTCTGTATCGCTGCACAACCAGCAAAGCCTATCATTCTGTTTCGTGACCATTCGACTTGATGTATTGACTGAGTGATGTGCATTACTTCCCATCTACCTCATGGGAGAATGGATGGCCTTTTTCCACTTACATTATAGATTTATTAAAATATCTTGGCGACGAGGAGTAGCTGCAGCCAACAACAAAGTTGAACATTCACGACGGCACTTCAGAACATTTGCGATTTAGGAAGATGAAATATGAATATGAATTTCAAATGGTTGAGGATGATCCTCAGAGAAGAATGATGGGGTCACTAGACTAGAGCTACTGGCTAAGTAATTGCAGCTTACACCCTTTCAGCAATCTTAAACGCTGCCCACCAGGGGCCTTGAACAACAAGATTCGTGTTCCAATCCCCGAAGCCGTATACGAGCATCGATGGTGATCACATCTTATGCTTGAAACCCGACCTCGCGCTTGGCGGCCGGAGCAGCGGCCGGGGTAGAGTTGGTGGCGGCACCGCCAGGGGCAATCTGGATGGGCACAACACCTCCGAAGGGGCCGGCGCCGTTGTTGTTGGCAATCTTGACCAAGCAGACGTTGCTCTGGCCACCCATAGTACCAGTGCAGGTGGTGCCAGCGGGCACGGAGAAGGCCATGGGCTGAGGATAGTTGTGTTAGTGAATGGTATCCCAACATCGAGTACAGTGCCACTTACGAAGTCCTTGTTGACGTTGGAAGCACGCTTCTCAATGACGCTCATGGCCCGCTCCCAGAGGGAACGCTTGCCACCAGGAACCTGGCCATTGGGCCTGATGTTACCGTTCTTGCCGGGAACTTGCTGAGTGACCGAGAGCTCAGTACCCTGGGAGAACGCGCCGGTACCGGTGGGGTCGAGAACGGCGCGGAGAGGACCGGCACCGTCGGTGGTAACGACGTGGAAGGTACCGGAGATGCTACCGCCAGTGGAGGAGACCTGAGGGAGGGTGTCGCCGGACAGAGCCATGGCCTGGGAGATATCGGCAGCCTGGACCTTGCCGCCGCCGGTGGTCCTGCCCATGCCGTCGGTCATGATGTTCTTGCTCTTGAAGACAGTGGTGTCGAGCTCAGTCTGGGTTGGAACAAGTCAGTCCTCTGAGCTCATGAGTCCTTTGGCTGAGATGGGTTCGTGAACTTACCTTGCGGTTGGGGCCGGGGCCGGGAACAACACCACCCTGGATAGCGAGAGCAGTGCCGTTGCCACCGAGATCACCAGTGACCTGTGCAACCTTGCCGTGTGCGGCAACAGAAGTAGCTGCTGCGAGAGCGAAGATGATCGTCTTGGAAACCATTTTGAGAGAGTTGTGGGGATTTTGAAGTATGGGTAACTTGATTAGAGCGATGATTCGGATCCGAGCCGGATTAGATTGGAAAGAGAGTTCTGAATAGAAGTGAAAGAGTTGGAAATAAGTTTAAATCCGCACGAATCAATCGGCGATGAGATGAGAATGGAATACAAACGAAGAAGTGAAGCTGCTGAATAGAGAAGCGGAAACCACAACCTAGAGGCGGACAATCATTAGACTTTATACTTGACTCTCCAGACCTCGACGTCCATGATGGAGAACGTCGGCGAAACAGCAGTACAGGCAGGCCCCAAAGGCGTACGGCGAATCTCCGCGGCTATTGTTCGTATGGGTTCGGGTTGGTGATGGCCATGGCTTGGGACTGCGTTCGCTAGCCAGACGTCGTCCCAAACGCGACCCTATCCCAAAGCAGTAAAAATCCAGGAACGAGACGAGCAGCCCCATCGACGTCTGAGGCAGGTGAAACGTCGCGACACCTTCACCTCCCTTCGCGACGTCCAACGTGTGGTGGGGCGGGGGGGCGGCAATATTCGGTGTAAGGCTTCAATAGTGACCAGGTGTCGGCCAATGTCCGCAGGTTCGGCCAACATTGGACGACATCGATAATGACGCCCGACGTAAGGAGCAACTCATTGGATGACTTTGACACTGACAGGGCATAACACTTCGCTCCTATACGGCTTGACCTGACAACTGCAGGTCTGAGTGTTGAGGAGCGAAGCCTCTCTCCCGCCCTCACTCACTTGGGTGTGTCACTCGGACTTAGAAACATGGAAATAGCGACACCGCGAAAGGCACATCTTCGGTCGATTGCATCGGGAGGTTTTCCATCACCACGACTCGTTTGACGTAATTCAGTTGCGAGCGCGAAGAACTCGAACCAACTTGTGCGCATTTCACAGAGTTTTTCCCGACATGTAAACGTATGCGTCGCTGAACTCAGTCAGCAAAACAGATCTACCTCAAGGATCCTCCATCTTGATCTGCCCCCGCTACTCACGGCGGCTGCACCACGTGCCCAACCGAACCGAGAGCATCACCGACAAAGACACAGTCACCGTCGGCTGGCATAACCGACTCGGGTCGCAGCCGCCTAGCATGTCGGCCGCGGCCACCGCGCAGCCATCTCCCCTGAAAAGAAGGGGAAAAGTAGACCGAAAAGCTTTTTGAAACCCGTCTTGATCCCGTCTGGACGTGGGTCACCGCTGCAGCGACCACGCCGTGATAGGCCCGAACGCTTGATGTTTCACTTGCCAAGGATAGGATCTCCCTGCGTGCCTGGTTCGCGTCCGCCACTTGCGGCTGATGTGGCTGTCAGTGGTGAGCGTTGCGCTGACACATGCATTCGAGATGGGATGAAGCTGAAGGCGATGATGAAAACGAAGGTGCAACGCATTACACGAGGGGAGGATTGGACGGCGCTCGCGTCTGGTGTCATCTGTCACCTGCCATCTGTCATGCCCAGAACTCTGTGCAGGCTTCTCCTTGAGATGGCATGCTCTCAGACTTTTCGAAGAGTGAGACTCAGCGGTAGGCTTCGTAAGTGGTCGGACTCCTCCGAGGCTCGAAATGGTACTGGCGTACTGGCGATCGAGTGTCGGGGCGGTGACACGCATCATCTAAAAAAGGGAATTTCAACGTTGAAGAAGCTGAGCGGACTACCTAAGATTGAAGAAGCAAAGAAACTTAGAAGCCAAGTCTTGGTGTTTGGAGAGTTCCCAACCAGCTTGCCACTCCCGTGTCTTGCCAAGGCACGGGAAGCTCATTGTTTCCATCAACTTGGGAATTCAAGAAAGGCTTGTGTGGTTTTGTCTCCCGCATTCGCACGCTACCTCACATTCTTCGGTTCCCATGCGGCTGATCCCCGAATTCATCCGCCGATCTCCCAGAGGAAGAAGATCAAAACACCAGTATCTTTTTCCTTCGTCTTTCCAATCGGTAAGACTTACCTGCTTGAATGACTTTGCCCCACCCTTGCCGCGGATGGATCGGCAACTTGATACACGTGGAGACAATTCTGGTGTAAAACACGACCTCGCGCCTCGCGCTCCCTTGCGGAGAGCTATGTCGGCAATTCCGCCCATATCATCATCGTATCGGCCGGGGGGATGAGCCAAAATCCTCCTTGCAATGCTATAATAGCTGCGAAAAGGGGGTTAAAGCCATTGGTCATACTCGATGGAGGAGGTTCTAGAGGATGAAGAGAGACCCCCAGTCTCTCATCCCCCGCAACATGAAGCCAGGGGTCGCATCATTGTCCAGCGAATGCAAGACAACAGCCAGCCAGCGAGATGAGAAATTCAGACGACTTTGGCGCACGCATGAGACCAAACAATGTGGGCTGTCTGAATTTCCCCTGGTGATGTCGCTTTGTCCGTGCAGGCCATCTCTCATCTGCCTTCTGAGTCCTGGACTACTGGGCTGTTCTTCATCGCAACGCCATTTTCGATGACCATCTCTGCCGGCACTTTCACTTAGCGCCGCATGCTCCCGACTTCGTCCTCGCCCAGTCTCCTGCAATCTCTGCTTGCGACGTTAGATCTGTCTGATCAGCCACACCGAGAGGAAAAGATAATCTTTCCAAATGGCTGGCTGATTTTAGTACCCAAGGAAAGGGAAATTGTCCCGGTAAATTGGGTTGGAAAGGCCGGGAGCGAGCCGCGGCAACAGCTGAATGCCCTAAAAGAAGGTCAAAGAGTCAGCAACTCAAGTTGGTGATCCAACGCGCCTTGGAACGACCTGCCGCCCTGCATCGCGACCATCACAGGACTATTGTTTTAAGTTCACCGCCTCCGACCTACAAAACCTTCTGGATTATGATCTCGTGAAGAGGGTAACATCCAATTCGGGATTTGGCTGTGGTCTCAAATGATGATCATCGGCAACCCTTGCCAAGCAACCCGCGAATCCGCTGATCTCTGGGGGGGTCCGAGCCTCCGAAAGCCACGAAAAGCTCACTAAAACATTGTTTCCGGCGCAGAAAGGCTCAGCGACAATCTCGAAATTGGGTTTGGTTGCTTTGGTTCACAACGCGGCGCTGAGACAATTGCCCACTAACAAAGTCGACCGACTTTGACTTTTTGATTTGACAACCAAACTATCGACTTCAGGTGCGGATAAGCAAGGGGAAACTTTTCCTTCTAGTTTTTACTTTGGGCTTGCAGGACAACGGTCGAACGGCACCTAGCAAGCATGCCAAGCTTAATTTCATCGTGTCTCTCCCTACATGTGGCTAACGAACGTTTTGACGTCGTCGCGGAGCATCCGTGGAGTAAAGATCGTCAACGTCAAGGGTTCTTCATGGGGACGTCTCCCACTAAAATCCCCGAAGCAGAATAGCTGCCCTGCCAGGTCAGCTCTGATCGTCAATTTTGGATAATTGACTAGCCGGGGCACGGGAGGCTGTCTGCCGCCATGACGAACTTTCGTCAAGGGTTTGGAAGGATGATTAGGAAATACAGGCAGCCAAGGAGAGGCTGATGGAACACACTAGGAAAAGACCCATGAACTTGCACCCAGAGGGATAATTTCGAGCTGCATTTGGAAACCTTTTGGAGGTTTGCGATCGGCATCTTCGGGGAATTGTTGAGGGTCGTGATCCTCTCCATGAGGATGTCATGATAGGTGTTGTTCGTGCATCGACCTCATGTCCTCCAGGTACTTAAGCCTTTGACAACTCCGCCAAAATAGAGACTCCTCTTCATCCAGCTTCAGCATTCTCACTCAGTCACTCTTTTCAGACTATCCAGCTCTTTCAGCTCTGTCTCTCCGTCACTCTTTGATCCAACTTACACCACACTCTTTAACTAATTCAAACCAACTCCCCAACCGCAAAAATGAAGTTCCTCAACCTCGGCCTTGTCGCCATCTCCTCCCTCTTCGCCACTTCCCTCGCGGCGCCTGCCATCCCGGGCCTCCCTACTGATGTCACCGACGTCGCCAAGGTCCCCGTCGTCCACATCCCCGTTGCCCCCGAGACCGACGTCCTCGACAAGCGCACTGAGGTCGTTTACACCAAGATCCAGTACACCATCGTCGAGGTCAAGAAGCACTGCTCCACCATCAACTCCACCGTCGACGGTGTCACCAAGGGCCAGATCGGCCAGAAGAAGGCCGACATCATCAAGCTCGTCAAGAGCGAGGTCACCATCATCATCAGCCTGATCCACTCCCTCGTCGGCGACATTGTCGAGTGCCTTGGCGAGACTGTCGAGATTGTCGGTGAGGAGAAGGAGAAGATCATCTCCTGCGTCCTTGAGCTCATCTTTGACATCATCTACTGCCTGAAGCATGTCATCCAGGTTCTTGGCTGCAGTAAGTTCACAAAACAATCCACGACCCTTCAGAGTGACTCCCGCTAACCATTCAATAGGCATCTTCGAGCTCCTCGGCCCCATCGTCTTCGTCCTCCTCACCGTCGTCTTCCACCTCCTCTGCTCCCTCAACGGCCTCATCGAGGGTCTCTTGCAGCTCGTCTGCTCCGTCCTTGGCGGTGTCATTGGCCTCCTCCTTGAGGTCCTTGCCGGCCTTCTGCCCATCGTCCTTGGCCTCGTCGGAGGTATCCTCAAGGCCATCAACCTTGGCGGCCTTCTCTGCAGCGTCGGCAGCATCTTCTAAATTTCTCTGCTTTCTAGCAACGAAATTTGACAACAAACGCTCTTCGATTGGTTTAGTACATGGTAGCCGGCGAATATGGATATAGAGCACTCAGGTGCAAACACTTAATATCACCTTTCGAGTAAATATTTCATGTCAAATATGTTGCTTGGAATGGAAAAATATACACTTTTACAACTTACTCTGCAACGTCTCTTTTTCCGTGGTGCTACAAATTTTGTTTGACCGCCAGAGCCGTAAGGTAAAGTCATCATTTGACCAAGTGCTGTGTCGGTTAGCAGCGTAGAATCAGGGCGGCAGCTTTGGGTATTGGGGCGGGTCTCAATTATGGTCATCCATGATCTCGATCGTGACTGGCATTGACCTGCGCCTCGATTTCATTGTAGTAGGCTCATTGCGAGAAGCCCAGGTCAAGAAAGCTATGACACAGGACACATATTGTAAGGTGATCAAATAATAGAAGAAACAGGATGCCGCATATGTTGCATTGCCACACTTCTAATTATTTCGGTGACGGAATTGATACCCAAAACTCAGAGATGTTTGGAATAATCAATCTCTATTGATATAATATCAAACCCTCCTCATCTCTTGCCTCCCGCCTCATCTCCTCACTCGAGCAAATACACAGCTCCCAACTCGTGGCATTGGGCTGCCCCCCGACGCCCCAATAGTAGCACTCATCGGGATTAGAGTCCACGATCGCGTACCTACGAGCAATTATCCACGGGTCAAGGAATGTTGTCGTAGGCTCTTTGTCACGGACCGCCGCGTCCTCGCACTCAGAACATGTCCGCGGTAGATCAACGGGCGCCATACCCAGATCCCTGGCTCTCTTCTCGAGGTACTCAACGTAATAGTTTCGGTTGGGGCTGTCTGGGTATCTCGGGCTTTGGGGAAACCTTGGACTTCGTTCCTCCTTCTGTGTTGCCTGGTTCAAGAGTTCTGAGCATGGTTTTGGCGCAAGTTCATCCCAGAGGTCTCTGTAGTCGCCCGCGATGCACGCCATAGCGACTTGCAAATGCATATCAGGCCGACGGTGGACCAGTTCTCTCAACGTCACCTCGGCAGGGAGCAAGGGCCACCAAATCAAATGTGGCATAGCGGCTTCAGTTGAGTTGTAGGGCGAGATATGTGACAGATCGTTGACCATTATGAATCGGGCGAGGGTTGCTGTCTTGATCGCATAGTCGCCATATTCTATCTTCTGGAGAGACCACCACTTGGCAAAGGTGGTGTTGTGGTAGATGCCGCGGATGACGGCCGCTTGTTCGTCATGAAGCATCTTCGGCCGGCGGAGGCGTACATAGCGCTCTATGTTGCCCTCATACGCAGCCATGAGGATCAAGGCGTCCTTGTTGGTAGTTGGTAAGTGCGAGAGGATTGGGGTATAAAAAAGCGCGATGTGCTCGGGAGCGAGCTCCTCGACGTTGGTTGACTCTGATGAAAACTCATCGATGTTGAAGTCCTCGGTAATGTTGAAGTAGTGTTTTCCCCACTCCTTGTAATCTTTTAGCCCAAGTCGAACGTTCAAGGAGGACCGAACTGCCGTATCACCGTTCATAAACGCAGGTGACAGTGGGTTCTTTGTGTTGCTTGAACGCGTGTAGTCGTTGAGAATGGCGTAAGAGACAGGTTGAAGCATAATATCGTCCAAAATGATCTTGGATCCCGTTTTCGAGGAGTTGTCCCTAGCTTCCTCGGCAACAGAGATCTCGGGGAGAAGACCAAGCTCGCTGTACAGATCGTCGTACCCGGCGACTGCACAGGCCCGCCCAACGAGATATCGCATATCGGGGTACTGCGTCGACAATGCCCGGTAGGTGGCCTCGCTAGCAATGTCTGGGTACCATATACAATAAGGCTTCTCGTCATCGGACGTCATGTCCGGGATGATGTTACTCATGATCAGTCGGGCGTTGCGGGCGCGGGCAAACGACCTATGATCTGAATCCAAGCAGAGCTTGCGAACTGGGTCTGACATGGCAAACGCCTCGTTGTGACGGATGCCATGAATCACGCATGTCGACATCCATATTCCGTCGAAAGTGTCCGGCAGCCTCGTACCGCGGAGTGCTTGCAGGTGGTCGTCGCCCGAAGGTGGTTGAACGTGAGCCTGGTAACGCAGAGGGGTGTTTTTATCTTCTTGACAATTATTTTCCCCCTCTAGGTGTTGAGAGGGAGACGACATCTCTATCGTGAGTGGAATGTTATTGTTAAAAGGAGGAAAATTGGATAGGCAATGAAATGAAGGGATTGATAAGGTAATTGTAATTCTGCTAGCCCTGCGGAGCCAAAATGGCCTCAATACAGACCCGCTGTAACTGTCCCGCAGGCAGGGTTCAGAAGTCACAACCAACACGAGGTGACGTCTATCAATCCCTGTCAACAACTCAACTCAGCTTTCTCATGCATCCTTATGGACACAAGTGTGGGCAGTTGCCATTCCCCGGCTAGCCAAAGATGAACCATGGTTCTATTGTTGCCCCACGGAAACTACATATCACGGAGTCAATCGTACGTCATGTTGTAATTGGACGATTCTATCAACTGTTAGGTTCAAAGTTGAATAAGATGACAGAACAGTTTGAAGGTCAAATGATGTCGAAGAATCGCGGTCAGAACTTCCAGTTTTGTATGCAATAAGTTGATAAAGACAAGGTCAGGGGATTGTGCGATCCAATTACTTTCTCGTACACAAACAGCTACCACAAGCATCAACAGCTCAGCTGGCCCAATTAATTCACTATCAACCCTTCCTGTATACATCTTTTGGCCGCAGTGCGTGGGTCGAGGTTCCTTATCCACAAGCAAGACTCCTGTCGTTGAGTTGAACTCGCCTTAAGCAACCTTGGCTCATTCGTTGTTGCCTGTGATTGCTATCATCAGTCAAGGTTACGGCTCATATGCGTCGTCTGCCACACAGCATCGTCTCGATCAATATCCAAAACGACGAATCCCTGCCTTTCCCAAAACTTGATCGCTCCCGGTAGGAACGGATGAGTATGAAGATACAACTGTTGCAGGCCCGCTTCTCTCGCCGCCTTCTCCAAAGTCGAAACTAATCGGGATGCCAATCCGCCGCGCCGCCAAGCCGGGACCACGAAAAGTCTCACAACTTCAACGACACCGCTGGGTAGTAGAGTGAGCTGGGGAAATCGGTAATTGTAGTGTTGATATCCAACCGTCGCAATGATTTGGTTTTCTGATCGCGCGACGATGAAGGCGCCATCTGGGTGTTCGAAAAATGTCTTCTGGAACGTTGCGAGATCTTGCTCGGCCTTCATGGCACGCCACTGCTCATCCAGATGCGGGAACATGTCCACGCGTGCTTTCTGGGCGAGTTCCAGGATTTCTGGGATGTCATCTATAGTCGCTGGCGAAATTTGGATATCCATGATGTTTTTCTGGGTGGGCTGATCTTGTCGGCTTGTTGGGGCCAGTCGAATGAATGGATGCTAGACTGGCGATCGGCGGGTTTGTCCGAAGCAATCCGCGGTCGGTGAAGTGACAATGAGGTGTTTACGTGTAGGAGAACTCAAGACAAGACATGAATACAAGTCAAAGAGATCTACAAGCAGATAGGCTTTCTCTTGATATTTAAACACAGTGCTTAGTAGGTGATTAAGTTTGAGGGATTGATTAGATATAGCGAGATCGGCGTCCTCATTATCTCGGCGTGCCCCACAGACTGTTCGCTTGACCTCGAATCGCGAGATAAAAGCTGACTAATAATTGCCTCACAAGTTTGCCAAGGCGCAACCAATGTTGTTGAACTAGGTTTCCCTTGCGAAATGCTTTTGTTCTCGCAACGAATAATTTCGCGATATTACCCATAGAAGTCTTTCAGAGAAGAACAGATCATATCGTTCACACGAGTGTGAACCTTTACGGCTGTACTGCCAACTAACTTTGAATGCATAATTCAGTATTTGTGGCCTACGTGTGATCCACCGTTTCAGACTGTAACGACTTAGAGACAATAAAGCAGCCGATGGCGCCTCCCCACAGTGCCGTGATATCGCAGACTACATGAAATAGTGTTTAACGAGCGAACCTCTTATGATTAGAATAATCATTGACAACAGACCTTCAGTCTAGGCATATCTTCACTGCTCAGCTTCCATCCATCCTGGCTCGGGGTACATCCTAAGGAACCTATCATCGGATTCAGGAGGCGTGTCAGTTGTTGTTTTGAATGTTAAGTTAGATGAGATACGAATCAATGACCTGTTCACAGATGACTTCAGTAGCGTAAGCTGAGTATGTTGGAGGTCTGTACCATTATTATCGATGGACGCGAGATGAAAATCCTTCATTCAAGTCAAGCAGCAGTCCTTTTATTTGCAGGCCATTTAAGGTCAGTCTACAATTCAATACCAGCCGACATGACAATTATCAGTTGACTTTCCAACACTGTGGCTTTGGGGAAAGCAGATGTGGCAAGTGCAATTAACATTGTCGATACACGTTGATCGTACCGAGGTATAGTGTACATGAGTGACGTTATGTACAAGTATTTGATTGAAGAAATTTGCATCGCCAAGTAGGCACAATGTGTGGAAACTCCAAGAACCGACAAGTCTTCATGCCTTGAAATATCCCCTCCATAGCGTTTCCAACAGTCTCTCCGGGTCGTAGATATCGGAAACCTTTTTCAAACGGTCGTGGTTCTCGGAACCATAGCCTCTATAAACATCCTGATGCTTGCCCGCGTAGTTCATGTAAATGTACCCTGCTGCGAGGCCTCTGTCCTCCGCAAGAGCATCAATCTCATCAATCAGCTTTGCGACGCTTTCCTCCACATGGCAATCCAACTTAGACGTCTCCCAGTGCGTGACGACCTGAATATGCACGAGCGGACCTTCTTCAGGCGCGAGCCCGAGGGCATTGCCGCCATTCTTCTGCATCGCCTCGATGATGTTGGTCGAGATCGGCTGATACACGAGCAGAGGTGACAGTGTTGTATTTGTTTTGCCGGCGGCAGCCATGAGATTCTGGGCATGAGCCTGCCACAACGATATAATGTCCTGAAGAAACTGGGCCGAGCCCTCTTTGAGGTAGACAGAAGTACCTGACCACGACTTGCGCATACCATAGGGTTCTGAAAGGTTGATCGAATGGGTAGAAATGTTGGCCACTACGGTCGTTGTTGAAACAGCCCCGGGGACGGCTATCGCGTCAACAAAGACGGGTGGCACATCTTCTGCGACCACCGGAGGTTTAGAGTGATACATGTAGTTCGCAATGATGTCGCCATAGCCTGGAAAGTTCGCAATCACGAAGAACGTGTGTGCATCGTGGTCTGATGGTAGACCATCAACAACCAGATCGACGAATGCCGGCACGAGATCTGAACTGGAAGCAAGAGTGTAGATGGGGTTGTAAAGCCACACATCTCCCTGCTCGAAAGCGACGAGGTCGAACCGGGTCACGACGCCAAAGTTGGAGCCTCCACCCCCACGAAGTGCCCAGTATAAGTCGGGGTGCTCAGATGGGGAGGCGTCGACAATCTCACCAGACGCCAGGACGACTTCGAAGTTGCGCACGTTGTCGCAAGCCCATCCATACTCGCCCGAGAAGAAAGAGATACCGCCTCCGAGGATAAGCCCGCTGACGCCAACATCGTTCACTCTGCCCCCGACGACAGCGAGACCCAGTGGATCGAGCGCTTGTGAGACATTGTACCAGCGATTTCCAGGTCCAATGGACACGGTCTGGCGGTCATCTGACACAGTCACCTCGTTGATGCGTGCGAGGTCGATGGTGACACCGTCTTCGATATTCGATCCTCCTGCGAACGCCGTGTGACCACCGCTCTTGACTGTGAACTGTGCTTCGAGAGAAGTGAGAGTTTTGATAATCTCAGAAACATCTCCTGTGCTTTCAGGCGTCACAAAGCATGCTGGATGAACTTCAGCTTGTGGTGCTGACCAGTAGTTGTTGGAAATGGCGTACTGCGTCGAATTGGGATATGACACCTTTCCTGGTAAACGATTGGAGAGAACTATGCACTGAAAACCGTTTCACATTAGCTTCATTATCCCGAACTGGATTTCTGAAAAGCGTACATACTGCGTCGTCAGATCTCATGTGAAAGTTAATGAGTTCGGCCGTAGCGCCTAGCTGCATCACAGTAATAGACGCCAGTCCGGCGAGTGAGGTTCTCATGTCGTTCAAGACATGCCCTTAAGAGGGCTAGGATTACGGGTAGGCGTATTTGTCCAAACGCGGTCTGATATTCTTGCACACCGAAAAACTTGAATTTTCTAATCCCACGAGGTCACTCTCCATCTTTATGGCTCACTGGGAAGAAAAGTCGTTGTGTCTGAGATGAGCGGAGTAGCGCGTGGTCAACAAACATTCCAATGCACTCCGCCAAGCACGCCAACGACAGAAGGACGTCAACGGTTCCATGACCGCGTTGATGATTGGTGTAGCTATCGAAGCTTAACACATTTCGCCCGCGATCAACGCAACAGTCCACAAGACTAACGATTTAGGGCTGGTGCTGATGGTTCCGGTCTGGGGTTGCATTCGCGTGGCGCGGGTTGGAGTAGCTCCGGCACGCGTCTCTGCCGGGGTCAATGGTCGAGTCCCAGGGGTTTGGCAAAGAGCAAACATCAGAAATCGTACCATAACCAGCGGCTGAAGCTCTGAAGCGTTCATCCCGGATAGATCTCATCCGGCGCAGATAATTGCACTACGTGGGTGGCAGTTGATCACGTGGGCGGAACTGCGTATGCTGCGCTGTTGGTCCGCCCTGTCAACCATTCAACGGAGCAGGCTTCAAAAGATAGCACGCTTGCCAAGAGCCTCTAAAGATGTTTGCACTTAATTTTTGGACAAGATTTCGCGCAGCGCAATTAAATCCTTATTTTAATCGGGTTTCCCGTGCGTGGACCGCCGCGGTTGGCTGGGAGGTTGCAGGTTAATCTTGTTGGTGATGAAATCAGAAAAGCAAACCGAGTCACCAACGAACCAACGAACAAACATTCAAACGATTCAACAGCTGAGCTGACAAACATGCAAACACTAGGCATGGTAGAATACAACTTCCGCGTTGGAACACTGCGATTTACATCCTCCTAGTTACGGATTGGACGCGGGCCGTTGGTTGCTCAAGCGTCAATTCAGTCCTAAACGCACTACGCATTTACTCCATCTTCTAAGAACCAACTCGATGTAAGACCCTGGTGAAAATCGACTTACTTTCTAACAATTAATCTGAATTTGTGTGTAATGTGTCATTTTAAGAGTCGGTCACTGTCGTTGGAGTAGTTTCAGGCGCCAATTGAATTTTGATGATAGTTTTAAGGCATTTGAAAAGGTTGAGTAGACGGTTGGCCCAAGAAACAAATAGGCAGCAAGTCTGATTTGACCCACGCAGAAACCAAAACTCTTTCTTCCACCGAAAAGAACTCAAGCTGGCGATCCCAGAGTTCCGACAAGCATACAGATGTGTAATGTCTATGAAAAATACCTAGACTCTCTAAGATGCCGACAGCTGAAAAAAGAACAAATCTCAAGACCCGGCATCATAATGTTAACCAAGGTGCATGAATAGAACAGTTTTCATGTATTTGAGGGGACTGTGAGAGACTCTGAAGATAGAATGGAGTTCCATAATAACTGTAGCCGAAGTATCAAGTGTAGTCGAATACCCTCGATAAAGAAAAGAATTGCCTGGATCCTCTCTCTTCTCATTGGCCTTAACATCGTTTCCCTCATCATCGCTTAGATGTACCAGCAATTTTAGTCTTGAAACAACCCCGCGGGCTGCCAGGTCGTTTAGATCAGACGACAGCGGGTCCCCGCTGTACGGCATTGATGGCCTACCGCTTGCTTTACCTCAAACTTAAGCATAGAAGATCTTATTGGGGACGCTGATCATAGCGCACGTCCTATAGGGAGAGTAAAGGAAGCCCCGATGAAAAGTCTTTTTTACAGGCCACAGGCTTTCATCAGGTTTTGCAACCGAGTTGCAGCTTTAGCACCTTGCGTCATGGTCATCGTGTGGCCAAGTCACTCGGAGAGTCGATAATTGCCGACGCCAGCAGTTCTTATTCACCTAGTTGTTTTCGATATACTTTGAAAAAAGCTTAACTCTGCAAGCGTGTCGCACGTATGGTGGGCAACGTAATGGTCAAAAATTGGGTTTTTTTGATACTGGTGCAAGTAGTGCAATCAAGCCCCTACTGCGCTCTCCAGCTGGCTCAACAAGCCAAGTATGTTCGTTCCTCTAAAGTAGGTAGTATGATACAAAGAAGTGTTCGACACGTGATGGTCTATGTACAACAACGCCGCTGCTCAACTCCACAAATGCTGTGATGCTCTTGATCTATGCGCGAACGAAACGCGACTTGGTGGACCAACCCCAGGACTCAACGTCACGCTTGCTCATGGCGGCAACGCTCTCAGCGTAGTCGCCGGTGCCGTGGGAGGGGTCAGCGTCGGTGGCCGTGCAGGTAGGGCCAGAGTTGTAGGTGCCGAGGGCGCCGTTGACGGAAGAGAACTTCTGCTTCTCCTTGGTGGTGGCGAGCATGTTGGTGGCAGCCTCAGTGGTCCAGCCGTTGATGAAGTCGCCGTGGGAGCACCAGGCGGGGCCGCAGGCGAGCTTGAAGGGCGCGGTGCCGCTCCAGCCGTTGGGCAGAACCTTGCGGAGGTCGTAGCGGATCGAGAAGCGGAGCTGAGGCATGGACTTCATACCGGACGGGCAGCTGCCACCGCGCTTGGTCTTGTAGGCGGTCTCGAGGGTCTCGGTGTTGACGCACTGAGGGAAGTAAAGAAGCTGCTGGAGGTGGGTGCCGCAGGTGGAGGAGGGGAAACCGTTGGCATCGAGGCTGCCGCCGCCGCCGTTCTCGCAGGCCCACGAGGACTGGGCGTCAGTGATCATGTCGCCCTCGGTGGTGGCGGTGGCCTTGCCGGCAACCATCTGGAGGTTCTGGGGGATAGCGACCTCGGCTTCAGTCTCGCCAAGGTTGTAGTAGGCGCTGAAGCGCGAGAGAGGCATGGGCTCGTAGGTCTTGCCGCCGTCGGTGGTGTAGAGCGGCGTGGGGATCCAGTAGACGGACAAATCGTTCGGGTTCTCGGCGTTGGTGCAGCCCTTTTGGAGCTCGGCGCTGGTCTTGGTGTTGATGGTGACGGCGTCGGAGCCGAAGAAGGAGTGCAAGTGAGACTTGTCGTACTGGCCGGGGTAGACAATGGGATCGATGTTCTTGGTCATGAAAGGGGAGGCAACGTTGACCTGGGTGTAGGCCTGGGCCAGGCCGGCGAGGAGGCCGGTAGCGAAAAGAAGGGAAGACATCCTGTGTCTGTAAAACGAACGAAGAAGTTAAAAAAGTGAGTAAAAGGGAGGGAAGTAAGGAGGGAATGCGACAAGGAACGAAAAGTTGGAGAGCAAGAGAATGACCGAACGGGAAGCCATCATGAGACGAAAGCCCTTCCAACTTCTTATAAGTATTCTCAGCTCAACTCTACTCTCAAGACTGGACCATGGCCCATTGCTGTGCCATGTCGTCCAGAAAGGGATACCCGACGTAATCAAGCCCCTTCTAAATTTCCGACCAAGTTTCACGCCATCGCCTTTGGCAGCGGCATGCAGCCGAAAAGGGAACCACGTTCGTGGGGCATCCCGTTTTGTCCAAAGTGAATTAACTTGGCAGAGCCGCACGATGCCTGCCATGGATTAGTATCCAAAAGTTGATTGGACATGGGCCACACTCAAGATCACTAGCGCCTGTATTATTCCATTGTTATCCGCTTTTTCGTCCGATGCGACGATGAGAACAGTCCGGGAGATCAGCCCATTCGTAAATTCCCAGCAACAATAGCCGGGGACTCTTCTATTTTCCACCACGATCTATGACTTCTGCACCTCCTGTTGGTCGCACACACTCAAATATCAAGCTTATTGTTTATCCAGATCATAGTACTCCGTACGGTATCCCACGCTTGAACATTTTGAATGCGTTGTGTCTGTACGTACGACTGTTTCCCACTAACAGTCCTCTATTTGAGAAGTTGGCAACCTTATCAGCAACTCTAGCCCCCTGGCTCGTATCAACAGGGATGGCTTAGCAGAGGCTCACATTTACAACGTGGTCCACCCACCGGAGATCTCAAGTCATGCAGTAAGCAGCAGACCCGTCAGGACTAGAATGTCTGCTATTCCCCAGTCGTTCTTAGGGTCAACATTATAGAGGCTAGATCCCAAATCTTAGATTGTGAATTGACCACTGGCTGTATCAGAGATACAAACAACCAGGCGTGCGTTTGACTTTGACACCACGAAGCTGATGTTGATGAGGTCGGCACTCTTGGACAACATTGGACATGTATTTTGAGAAAGCGGTGGACGTGACTTCGATGACACCCTCCCACAGGCAAAGTCAAGGTGTTCGTTCGTATTCCGGCTGGGACCTTCACCTGAGATTCGAAAACCCAGTTTACCGAATCCGACAATCGGCGGAAAAGGATTTGCAGACGGGTCATGATCGTTTAGGGGCTCGTGTTTTTTCTTACCTTAGGTAAGCGGTATCTGACTCCCGGGTATATCGGTAAGTGGGCGTAGCGAAGGAACGCTATTCTAAGCGACGTCGGCTAAGATATGTGAAAATTCGGTTTGACTACTGGGCAGAAAAAAGACATGTCGCGTCATCGATAAATCTTCATTCATTTCCGGACCATATTGTCCTGGGAGGGGCCATCGAGAATCAATATGGACAGCTCGGTGAAGACATAGTAAAATAGGATGACTTTCCCGAACTTCGGGGCCGGGCAATCGGCACAGAAGAAAAGTTTGGACTCTTGGACGCAATTGCTAGGGGGGTGCTTGTCTGTCAACAAGTGGGGATAATGCGACTTGGAGGCATAGACCATCTAGTTGGGTAGGCCATCCCCCTTTTTACACGACAATTCTCGGCGGCTATCCGTTCAGTCAGGTCTGAAAGAATCCAGAATCTTTAAGAAGCGAGGAGTAAGCTTGCCTAAACGCCAACCGCAAGCCCCTTTAATTACTGGGTTCGATGTTCGATCCCTGTCTGCGCATGGGTCCTGCGGACGCTTTCCTTTTTGCGGATAGCCACCACCCTACACTCGTTGGCCTGCATTATCGCCCGTTTCAAAACTTTTGCATCCCTGAAACGGGATTCCTTGTCGCGACCATGTTATTCCAGAGGTGTGAATCGCTTCTGTCATAAACCGAATTTTTGCCACTGTCCTTATGCTACCGAGTACGGTCACTGTAAGTAGTGTTTAAGGAAGAATGCCTCCAGTCAGGGGAAACACCGAATAGCCGATGATGGCATTCACGTCCAAGGCTTCCCGCGGATCTATAGTCATATTGCGACGGAGATAAAATGAAGAAAGAAAAGCAGTAACTCAACACGCTTAGGTGCAGCAAGAACACATGACACGGCAGTACAAATTCTGTACGAAGTAAGGCGTTCCCGCTGGAAGTCATACGCGGTCAATTACGTTGAGTGGTGGCCATCAAATGATTCATTATTTAGGCTCTCTACTCTTTAGTCCAAGAGCCCAGAGTGTGCCTTGACATGTAACCAGATAGGCTGTAAGGAGATTGCAACATAGGACAGCCGTGATCAAAGAGGATAGTTTTCTGAGAAGCTCACCTATTGATTGGGGGATAGAGAGCAAATCAGGAGGACATTTCAATGATGTGTTGAATATCCATTGAACATCCGTAGTAGCAACTGTATTCTAAGTTACTAGACTTTGCATTCAGCATCGCCAGCGACGCCCTGTATAGACGTACTTGAGAGCCTGCTGAGGCCGTGATTGCTGAGACCACCTGCTCAGGATGAGATCCGTCGACAAGGATACACGTCAGGGGAGAGCCATTATATGTTCAAGTCAACTCCGTCAGCGTGGGGAGAAGGAAATGTTCACGAGGCCAAACGGAGACTATCACTGGGACCTATGGGCCTTCGCATCCCTTAATCAAATCCGAGTCAGGGGCGTTACAGTCTCTGTACAGATATCTGTACGAGAGATTACTCCAGGGGTTTGCTCTCTTTGATCTGTAGAACCCACAGCTAAGGTAGCGTACTTGACGTCTTATCGATACATCAATCTAGCAAGTGATAGCGAGTCTCGTTTGTCCATGGCAGGTCATCCCAAAGTTATTTTTTGCTCCTCGGGAGAGCTACACATGATGCTAAATTTCCACATCAGCCTGATCAGGGTGGCACCATCGTGGTGATGCTTGGCCAACCAAGGAGGCAGAATGAAAATAGATGACTCGCCGTACTACCTATCTCATCTCATTCCTTGCCCAGAACCCGGTTACACGATCTTTGGGCGCGAATTGACCAGTGTGTGCAGACACCGTCACACAGCCCATGCGACTAGTTGAAGCTGAGCTAAGCTTTGAGATATGTCTGTTTCCCGTCTGCCTCAGTGGACGCCTCCTCAGCCACCGTACTACAGTCGCAGGGTCAATCACGCCACGAATCTATCCCTGGGATGTTGTCGTCGAATGGGGAAGCGCCAAAGACAGTCTTGCGGCAATCAATTACGAGACCTGTCTCTCAAATTCCCAGCTGAAAAGCCGGCATGGCCTGGCAAGGCTTTGTGTGGCGCCCGAGACGGCACGCTGTACAACGTCCGAAAAACAAGCCTTTAATACGGTAGGGATAGGGATACGTATGTAGCGTTCGGTCCGAGTTCACGTGGAATGTTTGTAGAACGCTCTGCCAAGGAATTGTTGTGAAATACCACGGGGCCGGCACAAGATTGACTCCCAGGGCTCCCAGGGGAGTTTCTGCATTCCACGCCCGCAAATGCCGGATAATCTTAGACATTACGGCGCACATATTGCCGACATCATCCGGCAACACCACGCTAACCCTTTCCTCACGGGACTCTAGGTGGCGCATCCGAGTAAGACAATGTCTTATCCAGGAAAACGGCACGAGTGCGGAGAGCGCGGTGTGTTCCAGACCGCGATTAATAGTAATGACCCAGTCCTACGGCCCGAGGCCGCGTTGACATATGGCTGGATATGTCAGATCGTGACGCGGCATACACTCTTTTGAGAACGGATGTCCGGCTGAACATGACGAGTTTTTGTGAATTTGAAGTTGCTGTAGACTCCATTCGAATTTGAATGTGCAGATGAGAAAATGGCATTTTCGGTGCTTTACGCTTTGTTCAAGGGAATTAAGGTGGTTAAGGTTCGTTTCCGAGAAACATCGCACTCCGTTCTAAGCCCTTCGTGCAACAATAACACGATTCGCCTCTCTGTACGCCACTGAATTCTGACGTCTCTTGGTGCCAACCGGCATAGTCCGAGTCAAGCCAAGGACTTTTCTGTCCAACCATCTCTCTTCACCCTTCGCAAGGAGAGGTAGGGCTAGATCATGATGATCGTGAGCTAACGTTCGCAAGTAGATCCTCGGACAACAAGACAGAGGCGAAGCATCGCCTACTACTAGGCTCAGATGAGGCATGAAGAGGATATTGCTGCATTCTTCGAGGTGGTTCCGTTTTTCAGGGGCGACTATGGCATCGAAAAGCTTCAGAGAACATTCTCAGTCTTCTATTTCCAGACAATGTCAACACGATGGCAAACGAAATCCGAGATAAAAAGACGGCAATATTGCCTCCTCGGACGTCTTTCTGCTCACTCTCATCATCACGATAATCACGACATTCTTTCCTTGCCCTTGGGCCACATTCATTCTTTCAGTTTGACCTCATTTCTCTCGCTAACCGCCAGAGGTCTAGTCACTCTTTAGTAATCACTCTTGTCACTCTCTTCGCAATGGCGCTCCGCTCTATGGCCGCCGTTGCCCTCCTGGCCCAGGGATCTGCGGCTCAGGGTCTCTTGGGGCTCCCTGTCAGTCTTCCCGTCAACGTTGGCCTTACCACAACAATTGCAGGTGTGGGCGTCGGTGCCAATGTCGGCAACACTGTCAGTGTCAGCATCGGTCTCGGCGGTGTTGCCACCGTTGTTGCTGGCGTGGGAACCACGGTCGCCGCCTCTGTTGGTGCCGCCGGAGCCACCGTCACTGCTGGTGTCAACTCAGGAGGTGTCGCAGCCTCAGTCGGTGCTGGCGGCCTCCCAATCACCGTCGGAGCCGGAACTAACGGAGTCGGTGTCGGTATTGGCGGTGTTGCCACCGTCGGCATCGGTGGTGGTGGCGTCAGCGTGGCTCTCCCCGTCGGAACCCTCGTTCTCAACCCCGTGGGCGTTGTGTCAACCCTTCCCGGAGGAGTTGTCACGACTGTTTTCCCGTCTACAACAGTCAGCTTTGTTGCCTCAAGTGTCACCTCAACTGTGGCCGTAGCCACCTCATCCTCAACGGCCGCAGGCAGCACAGGTGCTTCCACTGTCTCCTCCGCCACCACTGGAGTCACCAGCGTGCCCTCCGTCTCCACCAGCGTTGGATCTGCTACGACCTCTGTTGGCACCACCAGCATCGCCTCTTCCTTCACCTCGACTTTCCTCTCTACCTCCAGCTTCGTCAGCGGCAGCAGCACCATCGTGACTACCCTCTCAAGCGTCACCTCGGGCGTCACCAGTGTCCCTTCGGTCACCACGAGCATCGGATCAGGCACCTCTTCGGTCGTCACCACCAGCGTGGCTTCTTCCTTCACATCCACGTTTGTGTCCACGTCAAGCTTCACCAGCGATGGCAGCACCTTTGTCACAACCATCAGCTCTACGTCCGAGGGCGTCACCAGCGTTCCCACCACATCCACCATTGACACGCAGATTTCTTCCTCCAGCTCTACCTCCACCTCGACCTCCAGTGCTGCTGCGTCTTCCAGCGCCTCTGTCAACCCTCTGACTGTCGGTGATGCGAGCTACTTGGGCTGCTTCCGCTCTCCCACAAGCTTCCCGACCTTTGTTCTCACTCAGTCTGCTGCGTCCATGACCCTCGAGCGCTGCGTTGCTGCTTGCCCGTCCAGCAAGTACGTCGGTCTCTTCGCCAATGATTGCTTCTGTGGCTCAACTGTGGACGCTGTCAATGAGATCTCCGTTCCTGATGACCAGTGCAACATTCCCTGCGGTGGCAACAGCGCTGAGCGTTGCGGTGGCCAGGTCGGACTGACCAGACGTCAACTCATTGGCCTCAACGTCCGCTTCACCATCTACATCCGTCTCGGACTGGCTGGTGGTACCACCGCGTCTGCGACTGTTACTACTTCTTTCACAACCACTACTACTGGAACCGTCACTTCTTGCCCTCCTGGAGTCTCGACCTGCGCCATCGGATCTCTCACCACCGGCGTTACCACCGTCACAACCACCTACTGCCCTACTGAGACTCCCGCGCCCAACCCCTGCAGCAACGGACAGTGCTTCGGCCAGCCCTGCTACGGCGATGACTGCTACAAGAAGCTCGTTTGCTACGGTGACTACGTCAGCTTCGACTACCCATGCTACGGTGACGAGTGCCGCCGTCGCCTTGTGTGCGTGGACGGACTCTGCCACCCGGAGACTTGCAGCGGATACGACTGCGGCCGCAAGATCATCTGCAAGAGCGGACTCTGCGGATACTCTCAGTGCCAGGGAGACGAGTGCATCAAGGAGAAGATCACCTGCTACGGCAACGCCTGCAAGATCGAAACCTGCTCAGGAGACGAGTGCTACAAGAAGTACGTCTGCACCGGCGACATGTGCGAGCACGAGACCTGCCCGTACACCGACGTCAACAAGAAGTACGAGTGCACCGACGACAAGTGCAAGGTCGTCACGCCTTGCAACGGTAACTGCCCCAAGCCTCAGCCGCCGAGCACCCTTCCGTACCCCACCGGCACCGCCCCGGCCATGCCTCCCGCCAGCCCTCCGGCCAACCCCCCGGCTGTGCCTACTGCTACTCCCCCTGTCGGACAGCCTCCTTTGAACCCTACCGTGCCGGTCTCGCCTCCCGTCAACTCTGCTCTGCCCCCTGTTGGTGCACCTCCTTCAGGAGCGCCTCCTTCCGGCCCTGCAGCTACGCCCCCGGCCGGCCAGCCTCCTTTAAACCCTTCCGTGTCGGTCTC
>JFBX01000625.1:210-41272 GCA_001563135.1 Colletotrichum simmondsii | reverse complement strand
TCAGCCCCCTGCCAACCCTCCCGCAGGCCAGCCCTCCGTCAACCCCACGGCACCCGGCGGTGGTGTTCCCACAGGAGGCGCCAAGCCCCCTGTTGTTACCGTTGCCGGTTCCAGCAGATCATCTGTTCCGTTCAGCTTCGTCGGCATGGCTCTGGGCGCGGTCGCTGGAGTCATCTTCCTGTTGTAAGAGAATTCGGTGATCAAAAGACTCTTCTTCTCATGTACTGGCTCTTCAAATCGGGGGGCTTGCTTATTCACTTCTTCCAACGGGCTCTACATATGGGTTGCGTATCTTACAACATCGGGTTCATGGTTGACTTCAGGTCTAGCTAGGAAGGTGGTCGTTTCCAGACGGCCGTAGTAATTGTTCTTGGTCTATTCCACTGCTTTAAGCTCGGGTGTTCGTTGTGAATTTAGATTAATCGGGGCTCTAATGACTGGAGACATGATGAAATTCAACGCATTCTGCAAAACATTTGCGTACAGTTTCTATGACTTCTACTATCTCTGATCACCGTCCTCTGTAAGTGGTCATGGTGATACCTACAATAACTAAAAGTACTCAATCTTGAGCTCCTCGTCCTAGGGCCCGTATCTTCGCGCCCCAGAGCCAAAGAATGGTGGGGCATGGCAGATTCACTCCTATGGAAATGAATGCCGGCAGAGTATTGCCCCAGTCGTATCCGAGCTTCCTGAAAAGTTGCAGAGCAAAGATGGAGAAATTGAAACCAGATACATTGGACAGCATACGTGCTGCCGCGCTTGCCGATGCAGCGTGTTTGAACTCATCAAAAAGGTTTTAACCCTTTGAAAACTTGGAACTTCTCGAAACTCCAGTATGGTTCTCTGTCGCTGACCTCACCAATTTCTATAGACACAATTCCTAGTACCTGCAGATTTATTCGTGGTCTCATGTAACAGCTATACCATCTTGTTGTTTTAGCTAGTGATTCTCGCCACTCTTACTAGGCGCAATAGGTTCCTTGTATTGGACACCCACCATTATCAAATATTGCGGATCATAGTGTGTTATTGCCCAAGACCAACATCAGCTCTATGACAAAAGAACCGAGGTTGGTTCTAAGGCAAAATCATGTAGACAGTCCGAGCATCAAACTTCAAATCCATCGTTCCCTGTCTGAAACCTTTTAGGAAGTCTAATCGTGGCGAATGATCGATTTTCGAGTCGGCGATATCTTCTGCAATTATCGCCGTACCGATGACTTGAAATTTCGCACATTCATTGCATCCTTGCTTAAATTTCTCGGTTGGTCGCACAACCAAAGCTGTTTTCGTATCTCGAACCCAACATACCAAATCACCTCTTTCGACTTGACCCGAAGCGACTCCCATCCTCCATTTGTCCCTTGATCTCCTACATGTAGGATGCTCCGTGTAAAGTTGATAAAGAACCGTTCCTTCAGTGCCCGAAGATGTCTCAGAAAGACTCGTACTTTCAGTAGCCTCTGGTCCGTTCTTGTAGTCTTCAAACCACTTCATATAGTCTCCATGAGGAACACCCGAGTTTGCCCAGCCTGTCCATATAACAAGACTTGTCTGATTGGAACAAAGACGCGAAATTTCCGAGTCTTTTTTAGCCAAAAGAGCTCTCAAAAGGTTACTGCTTTGCTCGTAGGCAGCGCCAACATCATGCCGATAGTTGACCTGGACATGGAAAGACCATTCATCGACTTTTTCGAGATTACCAGCAATGTCTTTTGTAGAAGGGCCGATACATTGAATACAACCAACCACGTAGCCTTTGAAACCGAAAACCCTCGAATCTCTATTTCGAGGGTATACTTCGGGCATGTGTATCAGCTGTGGCTCAGCTTCTGCTCCATATGGCCCCAGAACTTGTTGAACTGGCGTGCTTTGGGTGCCCATGAGAAGGTATTTGACCAACGTCCCGCAGAAAATGATGTCACTTTCGCTTCGCTCGTCAAACAATTTATGACTGTTCATAAATTCCATAGTGTCTGTCCAGATTTGAATCGGTGGCTTGCTGTAATCTGGTTTCGGAAAGCCGTACCCATCTACTGCCAGGCCGATCAACCCATAAATCTTATCTTTATGGTCTTTGCATTGGGAGTATCGATGGTTGTAGAGGAGACTTCTAAGTTTATGAGAGCCCTCAGATTTCCTTTCGATCTGTTGATTCAAAAGAACAGGCCCTTCAACAATTGTGCTGTGAAGCGTCATCATTTTGATAAAACTGTTCCAGTGCATAGCCATGTTGCCGAAACAGACACGCCTTTGGTTGGCAAGTCCAATTTCTTGAATTATCCACACTCTCTTCCAGTACTCATCTTTCGCCAATTGGTGAACCATATCGCTCTCTATTGTCAGACGTGCTGCGTGTGCATCGTTGGGTGGGTCGGAGTCGTCTGAACAGCCCAAAGTCTCGTCCCCCGAAGTATTTTCTGACGCGAAACGTAACTCAAGAGTGCCCATACCTTCCTGCCATTTTGAATACTTCTTTCCGAGCCAAACGATGACTGTTTGTGCTCTGAAGTAAATATGTCTCATGATGGCAACCTGCCTGTTACGCTCCTGCACATTCGTTTGGTCAATGCAGATCGCGTCAACCCACAGAAGTCCGCCATTGCCTCTATTCCGAAGGTAGAGCAGAGCATCATGAAGATTCTTCCTCACGATGAATGGATGACCATTGAGCACAATCGTATGCACAGGAGCCTCTTCGCCCCATCTGTATGACAGAGCTTCGTAGCTTGGCTTTTCCCCGAATGCAATGTGATTCAAGGCGCAGCTTATGGTAGGGTCGCCATCATTTTTCGCAGGTTGAATACTCAAGAATCTCGTGCAGTCGACCCCTTCTTCCAAGGGCTGATACTGGAAAGATGAGATATTGTCTATCGGTCTCGGCTCAGAACGCCGCTTCGACTCGTTAGCTGACATCGCAGATGGATTGTTCGTGGCAGCTTCCCAGATCTTCCAGAAGACAGACACGAAGCCCCGCGTTGAGAGGTCAGGCGAGGTGACTGAACAAGATTAAACGACAACCTCGAAAATTGGAAAGAAACCTCTCGAGGTGATTAGAGCTACCAGGCAAGCATAGGCAACCAGAACCAAAGTCCCTCGTGGAATAAATGAGTAGACCTTGTGTTACCCCTCAATTCGGCATTTTCTGATGAGAGCCTTACATTAGGCAGCAGGGCGCTTGACGACGAACTTCAATTGGCGTGAACTCGACGTGCATGAAGGCAGCCAACGGCCATTAAACAGGGCAGCCGTTCATCTGAGCCTGAAGCGTGACAGTATCTCATTGGTTCACACAGCCACTCTGGTCTTGATCGCGAGTGCTTGGCATTTATATTCCCTGAGATTGACAAGACAAACGTTCCTGCACACTGAGTTGCACATTCTGCGAGATTATAACTATCGGTATCAATGACACAAAGCCTCCAAGCTCTGGATTTCTAGGAGATTTTATGGTGATCATCCTATTTATGCCCAATTGTAGTGCTCAAATAGTATTCGTTTCGAGGCCAGACTAACTATCTTTCTCGACTTCCATCCACTAATCTAGATATTTTCTCACTCCGCCTCTCATAATTCATGTGGCCCAGAATGCTGTGTACGTAGACGTAGCTCAGACTTGGGTTCAACTCATGGCCTAATACTGATACAGCTATCTCAACACTTATCGCGGTCCCCGAGTCAGGCGACCATCAATATGTATTTCAATTCGACCTTCCCCATACATGTGTAGTTTTCAAACTCAAAATAAATGAAAGCAGTCAAGGGGCCCCCATGCAGTGAACCCAGCGATTCCTAGGGTGAGATCAAAAAGAAATCCCACATCGCTGGGATTCAATGACGTTGGGATGTCACATACTAAAAACACAAAAGCAGCAGATGAGACTGACATCAATTCCATGGCCCCGTATCATGGATCAGGGCAGCCGAAATGGCTTTGACGCTGTCAGAATCCCTCCATGTCAGGAGCCAAATCTACCTGGGTCCAAGTATGGTTGAAAGTGATTCTGGGGCTCGATCCTAGGCTGACTCATGTACATCCAGACAAGCTTCGATCTTCAACCTCAGGGGTTTTCATTCGTACGGCACTTGCTTATCTGACAGCAATTTGGGACCCCGGATCCATCAGCTAATCGAGTTAGCTCTGATAACGAGATTGGACAACTCCCCGTCCAAGCACTTCATTTCAACGACGACTTGCCAAGAGGCCAGAAATATCGAAACCATGTGCTTCCTTTTGTTCTTTTCTTATAGCTGACGACATCTCACCAGGCACAATGCTAGTCCAACAAAAGACAAAACCTTGGATCCTCTACGCTGTGCCCCCACGCGAGGGGCACATGCGACCAGCACTCCAAATCACCAAACACCTCATCAGCAGCGGCTTCGACGTCACAGTCTTGGGAACAAAACGGTGGAAGCCGACGATCGAAGCAGTCGGGGCACACTTCAGTCCCATCATCGGACTCTGGAAAACCCTCGACGATCCATCTCGCTGGCCAGACATCGCACACGCATCGGATCCAGCCACGAGACTTGCCGCGTCTCTCGATGGGGGATTCATCTCGTTGCTACCAAGCGGGCTGGAGTCAGTGCGGGTGGCGTTGGCGGGTATGAGGCGACGAGACCCCGGCTGCCAGATCATCGTTCTGTCAGATACGTGCTTTTCCGGGATGCTGGCGTTGAAGCTGGGCACCGACCTCCCTGAATTGTTTGAAGAGGATGAAGTGATCCAGACTATCGGAATTGGTGTCGTTCCAATGTTCTGGACCAGTCCCGAGCGGCCACCGTGGGGATCCGGACTGCCTTTCGACAACAGTGAGGAGGGGCGGGCAAGGAATGTGAGAGTACTCAAAGAGACGTGGAACAGCGCCGCTGAAGATCGTGCGAAATGGGTTCTGGGGATGATGGGATGTCCTAGGTCCATTGAATCCCTTTATTCAGGGCTCTCGATAAGTATGGAACATCCGTTCTGGGACGCATCCACGATCTGTCACGATACAGTCCTGCAGATGTGTCTCCCGAGTCTTGAGTTCCCGTCATTAGACTGGCCAAAGAAGATCAAGTTCGCTGGAACACTCCCGATCAAACCTATTCCAACTGACCTCACATATCCGACATGGTTCAACGACATCCTCGCAAACAGCTCATCTCTCCAGGCATCAAATCCCAATCGCAAGAAGATCGTCTTTGTAGCCCAGGGAACGGAAGTCCTGGACCATAAAGAACTCATCATCCCGACAATGAAGGCCTTGGCTACACATCCCGATGTCCTAGTCGTCGCGTGTCTTTGCGTGGCCGGAGCAGCTCTCAATACCAGCACTTTCGAAAACGGAGAATTGCCCGCAAATGCTCGGGTGGTGAATTACTTCCCGTATGACGCGATTCTGGCACACGCGGACGTCTTTGTGTCAAACAGCGGGTACGGAGGGTTCCAGCATGCGGTTTCGAATGGTGTACCGATGGTGCAAGCAGGCAACACATTTGACAAGCCAGATATTGGGAGAAGGATAGAATGGTCTGGCTTGGGAGTGTTTCTGGCGGAGTCACCTCCATCGGAGAGTGCCGTTGAGCAAGCAGTGACACAGGTTCTGAGTGATGAGAAGTACAAGAGGCGAGCAGAGGAGCTTGGGAAGGAAGCCAGCATGTATGATCCATTGCGAATGGTTGAAGAAGAGATTATGCTTCTGGCTCAGCCGACATTGTCTTCTTCAAGTTAAGCAGGTCGTATCCAGTGTAGAAATAACAGCAAGGGCAATTAGCGACGTAGCCTTGCATGCGAACATAGAAACAGTGTGTGTAATCATTCGATCATTGCTGTCATATCAGGATAGAAATTCGAATCTGTTTGAGCCACAGCAACCGTAAGCCGTCGCCATCTACTTCTCGTCGTCCATTTCCTCATCCCCACTCTCAAAATCTGCCTCGTCCTAGAAGATATTAGCTGCCTGTCTACGGCGATGTGATCCAGGAGCAGAAGAGTCATACCTCGAGTCCTCCATCCGTGTTCTGGAGCTCCGTCATTCCGTACACAACCTCCGGTAACTCAAAGTCTTTGGGAGCTGTAATGATACCAAACTCCACCAAGCCGTCAAAGTTGCTACCCCACCAGCTGCGGCCATAGAATCCGACAATACGCTCGTCCGCTTGCGCCTCTGTTCGCCGTATCGAGTCAGTAACTTCACGGGAAAACCAGAGACTAGATCACTCACCAAGAGTCGAGGTCTCGGGAACATCATCGTAACCCGTCAAAGCACCACCGGACGAGCCATCACTCAGATGAATCCTCATACCGCGAAGGGTATCCTCCTCCCTAGACACCTCGATCTTGACAATTTCGGCACCCTTGGGGATCTGAACCTCTTCAGATGCATGGCCTCCGAAGTTATGCTCACCACCACCCCACTTCCTGATCCGCGGACCACAGTTCACACGATCGCCGCCAGGGAAATGCACATACGCGCCGTCAAGGATACATCCAGTCCGCACATCAACCGCTTTCGCCCGCACAACAGACCCATCGCTCCTGCGGCGTGTAAGCAGCGTTGCCCACGACCAGAACTTTTCACCCTCGCCGTCGTCGATCGACTCCTCGAGGTCCTTCGTGACGACGGATCGCTTGCGCAGAAGGACATCTGACCCAGGAATACGGATGTACGTGGTAGACGAGAAGAGACGCCACAGGTCGCGCACCGTCTTCGTCTTGCCGTTCATACCGAGCACGTAGAGCTTGAAGCTCTCGTCACGAGAGAAGCGGGCTTCGAGTTCCTTGAGAGTGTAGGAAACCTTCCACGCCGGGCAATCCATGGATGGCAGAAGTTCAGATTTGCCGTTAAACTCCATGCGAGCGAGGTTGGCTGCACAAGCAATCTCCACCGCGACATCATCAGTCTCAATGTTGATGAGTGAGACAGTCGGGGCGCTTGATCGCTGCGTCGCCGACAGCCTCGTATCGCCGGGCAGCCAGAAGTGGTTGAGAGACCGGAAGGACAGGGCATCCCGCAGATCCCACCTGGCATCATTCTCCGTCTGACCATCGACCACTACAAAACCCTCCTTGTTGATCTTCTGAGAGTACGCCGTCTTGACCAGGAAGTTCCGCGGCCAGTGACCCGAGTACCCGCGCGCCATAATACCAGTCGTATGCGGAGCCCCAAAAGCATGGCCGACCTCGTGCAAGAACGCGCCCTGCCCGATCGAACAAGCCTCCCAAAACGTCCCGCACTCTCCGTTGTCGTCGCCAACTGTGTTCCCCGGGGCGCGGGTATCAAGAAGACAGTCCGAGACTTCCTCTAGGAATCGTGGCCAGGAGTATGCTAGATGACTACCCATCATGCCGAGGGACACACCACTCGGGTTGTGACATCCCAGTGCGGCGTGACCAAGGATAAGCTTCTTGCTCACAGAAAAGTGCGAATCAAGAATCATTCCCGCGACAACCGGATGCGCTGAAGCCTCAAAAGGCGAGCCCTGGGCCGCAAGCGCCTCCAAAAAGTAGTCAAACAGTCCATCTCTTGACTTTGCGGTTTCGTTCTGCTGCGCAACCTGCGCGTCACGGATCTCCGCCGTCGTCCTCTCCGATCGAATGACATGAACCTTGGCAGTAGAGCGCATGGCGCCGCTATCAAAGAGAGCAGCCTCATGAAGTCCGTTCAGGAACTCGCGACTAGTTGTGTCGGCGGCCCATTCCTCCTCAAGCCTGAAAGAGCGTCGGCCGAGACCCTTGAGTCGCATGTCCTCAGCAGTAAGGGCCTGCCACATGTACGCCGACATGCGGAGCTTGGCGATGGCGGCGTCGAGGGAAGCGTGGGCTGTGGAAGAGGCGCCGTGTTTGAGGGGCGGGCAGTCGATGAGGAGGGGAGAGTCTTTTGCAACCATGATGGCAAGGTGGAGAGGGGACGATTGGAGGAGGGGGATGTATGTTAGGTTGAGCTCGTTGGTGATGGTTTGAGTGCCGGATGTGCGGGTGATTGTAAGTTTGTTGAGGCCTGGTGAGAGCAGGGCAATGATTTTGGTCCTGTTGTCTGCGATGGGCCAGGTTTGGGTTGGAAAGGTTGTGTTCGTGCCATCGCTGGCTTCGACTGTTGCGAAGTCATCACTGGCGTTGGAGCCGGGCATGTAACTTCCTTTGATAATTACACAGCGCTGTTTGAGGGCAAATTTAGAAACGTATCTTTCAAACGACGTGCTCCTTGTCATGACGTGCGTTCATCACGTACCTGGTGAACCGTCTCACCGTCAGTGAAGTTGTTGAATCTGAGAGACATGGTGGCGGTTTCTTGAGCTGAAATGGGAGGCATTTGAATAGGTGAAATATGATCTGAAGGATTCTTCTTATCGTAAAGAATGTACATATCCTGCACCAGTGTTAATGTAGGTTGTTGATGATAATAGGCAATGATGATCTGCTTGAAGGTGATGAATTTCCTGATGTAAAGTTTCAATGGCCGTTCCCTCTCGTCTTTATATGCAGCAACAGCGCATCACCTTCATACAATTCCAAGAATGAAGTCAAATGTTGAACCTAACTCACATGGCATCGGACGGGGATAAATTTCAGGCAGAACTGCCCCTAGCGAACGCTACCGAGCACCGTGCCGCTTGACCCGGGTCGTCTGCCTGATTTCCCCGGTCCCATACCCCCGCTTTTCCGGGTCACCCCTGAACCGGGCCCGTTGCCCCAGGCTAGACTCTAGGCAGCATGGCGGTCGAGACCTCCCAATTCTTGAAAGAATGTCTGTGTAGTGAGGTAGTTCAAGAAGCTAACCGCATGGCAACTCATCCCAAACAATTAAGAGATAATGAGGGAGCGGCGCATTAATGGGTGACTCATGTACCAAATCTTCAGACTCTTCTGCTTTAGTGAACGCTCATCCGAACTTGTGGTGAGTTTTAGACTATGAGATGAGAGGATGCTGTGAAAAGATTCACCGATACGAGATATTGAGAAGCATGCCGAGCAGGCTTTAGATGGCCTGCATGTTTCGAAAGCTTTTGCCCTGAATGGTATTACAAATCATTAAGACGTTGCGTGGGCACTCATCCATAGACCCCAAACTCACCCAACCCGTCACGGTGGGCGAGCTGTTCCGAGACGATTTGAAGATGATCACCATCATGGTGTTTGACTTTCGTTTATGTGCTCGAGTAACCTAATTCCTCTACGGTACCGTCAATAAACATGCCAACGCGACATCCATCATCACTACGGCCTCAAGCCTCACAACTTCAACCCCTCCATCATCCCCTCCAACAAAACCCACTCTTCCGTCCCCTCCCACGCCTCCTTGCCTCTACTCATCACACTCCTCACCGCATTCCTCGCCTTACCCCTCCACCGACTACCCACACTCTCAACCTCGCTTCCAAAGTTCTCCAACACACTAACAAGCTCATCCGTCCTCGCAACAACAACCTTCCACGCCCCCTTATCCGCAAGCCAATTCCGGCTCAAATCGTCCCCGGCCCCGCCCGACCCCGCCGAAGAAGCCTTCAACCCACCGCCCGCACCGGCACCCATCGCCGCCCTCCAAGCCTTCTCCGCAGCGTCCACGGCGCCGGCGTAATCCCGTCTCCACACCCGCTCTCGGACAATAAGCTCCCACAGCTCCGAGCGCGTCGTGATAAGCGGCACAACGCTCTCCTCGAAAAGACCAATGACGGCCTTTTCGATGGTACCCCGCGGCGGGACGTACACTCCCGTCTTACTCTCGTCATTCTCCTTCTCCTTGGTAAGCACGCTCTCCTGGAGCAGCGCGCGGAGGACGTCATCGTCGAGCGCGTCCTCGGTGTTGCGGATGCGAATGATGGCGCGGAGGGCCTGCACCATCTCCGAGACGGCGGGCGGACGCATCCGCGAGGCGAGTGTGAGGACGTTGTCCCAGATGCGCCAGTTATCCTGCGCGATCGAGGCGCCGCGCTTGTACGCCGCCAGGGACTGGGATAGCAGCGTGGCCGGATCCTTGGCCTTGCTCTCCCGCTTCTTCGGCTCCTCGTCATCTTCTTCCTCTGCTTCTTCGGTGTCCGCCTTTGCTTCCGCCGTGCCATTCTTCTTCTCCTCGATAATCTGCTTCTTCACCTCCTCCACGGCCTCGAGGTACATGCTCCAAAGCGAACTGCCCAAGTTACTCCACGTCCTCGCGTCCTCACCGCCAACGACGTCCCCAGCGGCGCCAATCGCCCGACTATACGCCTCCGCGGCATCCGGGAACTGGCCCAGCCGGAGACTGATGTCACCCAACCGGCTCCACATCTCGGGACTCAACCGGTTACACTGCGTCGCGAGCTTATACGCGTCCTGCGCCTTGGTCCACTCCTTTTGCGAAAGGTACCACTCTCCCAATGACTTTTGCGCGCGCGCGAACCGCCTGTTCGAAATCTGCCACGCCCGCTCCCAGTGCGCCGGCTCGTTCTCCAAATCACCAAGGATACAAAACAACCTCGGCGCGTTCGGCGGCGGCGGACTCCGTTCGGGGCCGGTGAAATCGGCAGGGTTAAGATACGTGACATCCCTTGCCTCTAGATCCTCCGCATCAGCATCCGCATTCTCAACGAGAGGCTGCCCCGTGCGATGGAATAGACGCCAGCGGACGAGAGCCTTGGCCTTCTCCTCGCCGCCGTTGCCGCGGCCCGAGTCGTCGTCGTTGGAGGCGCTGCTGGCGAGGCAGAGCGCGACTTCGGCCCAGAGACGCAGGCGCTTGAAGATTTCGAGGGCGGAGACGAGAGAGCCGACGCCGGCCCAGGAGTATGCGAGTTCGGACTCTAGGTGCCATTTGGGAGGGGAGGAGAGCGCGTGGATGTATTGCAACCGGACGTGCGCAGGCGCGGTATCCGTTTCCTTGGCGGCGGGGAAGAAGGATGTCGGCTTCGCCGCGTCGACGGGTGCTGCAGCGGTGGTATCGATCTCGGGCTCGCCTGGGGCGGAGACGGCGATGGCGGGGACGTCGGCGGGTTCGTCGTTGGCGACATCTTCGGCTTTGGGGCGGGGTGCTTCCGAGGTGTCGACGACGACTTGGTCTACGACGGCTTGCATTTGCAGGACACCTCTCTCGACTGTTCTGCTACGGTGGACCTCGATGCGGGAGCGGACAAGGAGGGCTTGCGAGTAGATTTGCCAGTTTGTCGCCTTGTCTGAGACCACGCGCACGGCGTACGGGAGCACTTCCTCCGATGTCAAAGTGTCAACAGGAGAAAAGGTGTCCTTGAGTGTTGCTTCAGTAAGGAGAATAATCTGATCAAGGGCCGACAGCTGCGGCTGCGCCTCGGGAGACAAATCAGCCAACGCCGCGGGAAGCCCCGAAGACGTGGCAGCGAGCTCCCCATGTTTGCCGCTCGCCTCCTTAGAGAACTGGATCTCCTCAAGCAGGGTATCATCATTAAGGGCAACGGCCTCAGGCTTAGCCTCCTCCTCGCCGTCTGCTGCTGTTCCCTCGTCCTCGACCGTTGCATCGCTCTTTGCGAGAACAACAAGCTGACTCGTGCTCTTCTCCTGGAACTTTGTCCTCTTTCCCAGCGCACCAGAGAGCGCGTACGCAAAGTTGTTCAACTTGGTCGCTTCCTCCAGCGCCTCACGCGCCCGGTCATCGCGGCCGAGCATAATGTGCGTGTTGGACACCTCAAGCAAGAACTGCACCTTCTCCTCGCGCGACCAGGCCTCCTCGCTCGCCGACCACACGTCCTCGTCGAGGATTTGCTTCCTAACGGTCTCGATGCCGAGGTTAATCTGTTCGGCCAGCGTCGGGACGTCGATCCATTGCGACGCCTTTGCAAAGTTGGCGCCGGGGCCGAGAGACGGCTGACTGAGGAGCTTGAAGTGCCATACGTTGACACGTAGGCGGGTCCAGGGCAGACTCAGGCGGGATGAGGTGGAAGAAGAGAGCTTGATGACGGCATCGCTGGCCGAGGAGGCTTCATGGAAGACATAACGGGCGAGCGCAAAGAGCTCAATGTGCGGAATGTAGGGATACGGTGAGACGCCGTCGACTTCGAGGGCCTTCAGACTGTTTTTGCGTAGCGCCTTGAGGGTGTCTGCTGATGATGCGCTTCCGTCGTTGCCTACCGTGAAGGCCTCAGTGAAGAGCGCTTCTACCTTGTGAGCGTGCTCCAGCACGGGACCCGTGACGTTTGACTGCAAGAATGCGTTGAGGGCAGCAAGACCGACAGCAATCTCGTCTTCGCATAGTGACTCTTTTGACGCTGCTGTGGGGTTGGCATTTTCTTCCGCGGTCTGGGCTCGTAGACTGGTAGTGAATCTGGTGATGAGATCCTTGGCCACTGAAGACGTCAAGACTTCGATGTAGGCGCCATCTGTGAAGCGAGAAAGCAGCGAGGCCGTAGCCTGAGTGCCATTTGTTTGCGCGTCCGCCATGGCTCAGATGATGTGTTCGAATGTGGAATCAATGGTTGCGCCTCGCTTGTGATATCGAGGGGTTCTGGGTCGCGATAAGTGACCTTTTCTTTTCTGCCCCGCGCGTCGCGGGGTAGCTTCGCCAGGAAGAAATGCTCAATGACGTCCCTTTTTTTCTGAATAGAAAGTATCCAGAAATAGAGAAACTTGATTCTCTCGTAATTCGAATTTGTCTAGAATATCACAAGTGACAATGCTCGTCTTGATTGAAGATCAAGTGACTCAGACGGTGAATTCGGCGTGTTTCGATGCCCTGTGAAATCGAAATTTCCATGGTGGGGGCGGGGCAAATTTTCACCTACCGCCTTACATAAGCCACTCACCTTGCATCTCACCGAGAGCATCTCCACCTGGGGTACCTCAACTTCGACTTCACGTACGTACTTCAACGACTCACTCACCATGGCTCATCTTATAAAGCTGCAAGTCCGCCAAAAGTGGCATCAAGTTGCAATATGGTACACGCTCTGACAACAATGCTTTCTGACATGCTACCTATCGCTACAATAGAGCGCTTACATGACGCTGTGAACCAATGACAGTAATCCTGAGCCACAACTTCGCCATCTACACATGATCGTCAAGCATCGCCTAATCAGGGAGTCTCAGGCCATCTTCCGCCGCGAATTTCCCACAGCATTTTCTAATTGTTCTTCTTTCTCGCATTCTTGCGGGTGCCTTTGATACCAGCGTCACCAGCGGCAGCGGGTGGCTGCTCCTAGTTGCTCTTCTTTCCCGCCTTCTTGCGGGTGGGCACAACCTTAAAGCCTGCGCCCTGAATACCAGCATCTCCAGCGACAGCAGGAGGCGTCTCCTTGTGGCCGCCCTTCTTGGCAACCTCGTTCCATCCGCTGGAAGAGCTGCCCGTCTTGCTGTCAACAGCGCCCTGCTTCTCAACGATACCCTTGTCGGCGAGTCTCTTGCGGCGAACAAATTCTTCAGCAAAGTGTGCTCCGTGCATCGTCTTGGAGTTGGCGTAAACGGCGTCTGCAATGATACCATCCTCAAGGGGAAGTTCAACAAGGATGCCAGCAAAAGTGTCCACTAAACACGACGTTAGCACTGAAATTTGGGGCTCGGTTGAACTGCGTGACTTACCATCGACTCCGTTAAGGCCGCGGGACAGCTCGTGGTGGAGCCACTTGTTGAACTCATCCATGGCAACGTTGCCCTTAGCAGGAGCGGCCGCGATCACGGTGGCAACAGGCTTGACAGCCGGCTTCGCAACGACCGGGACCGGCTTTACGCCAGCAACACTGACGGATCTCGTCTGAGAGGCAGGCCCAGTGGGCACCTTGACCTTACCGCCGGCTCCGACGGTCGCCCAGCCGGGACCAGGAGGCGGAGCGGGCGTGCTGGATTGTCCGAGGCCAGGAGCAGCATTGGGCTTGGTTGCGAGGTCGGCATAACGCTTGCCGGCAGCAGCAGAGGCCAGTCCAGTCTGGATAGCAACCTCCTTAGCCTTGAGCTTTCTAACCTCCTCCTCGCGCTGAATGTCGGCAAGAGTCTTCTGCTTGCTGGGGGTGCTGGTGCCCGGAGTGGGTTTGACAACGGCAGGCTTGGTCCAAGGGCTGGCGGCGGCAACAGGGGAGCCGTTACCCCAAGTGCTGGTGGTAGGCAGGCCGGTAGCAGCGACAATAGCCTTCTCACGCTCGCGAAGAGCCGCAGCCTCTTGCTCAAGCGCCAAACGACGACGCTCCGCGGCAACCTCCTCAGCCTTGGCAGCCTTGCGCGCTTCAGCTTCCTGAATCTCCTTCAGGCTAGGTCCCTTGCGACTAGCGGCCTCCTTGGCCCAGGGAGCCAATGGCGGGGGCTCAGTGGCGGATCCAGTGTCGGGAGTTCCAGTCTGGGAACGATTGTACTGCTCGGGCAAGTTGGAACGGACACGCTGGGCGGTGGGGGCCGGGAGAGGTGTGCCAGCTGCAGGCAAGGGGGGAGGGAACGGCATCGGAAGGCCGGCAGCAGCATTCTTCGCAGCTTCGGCGGCAGCTTGAGCTTGCTGGACCCGTTGAGTCAAGGAAAGCTGATGCTCCTCCTCCATAATCTCCTTCATGCCAGGGGCGGGGGACTTGTGGTGCTCGTTGCTGATAGCCTGAGCCATGGCAGGAGCGGAAATATCTTGAGCAACATCTTCCTGAATGCTCTGGCTGGTAGCGGCATCCTGGGACTGCTCGGAGTCGCGTTCGGCACGGATATCCTCAAACTCCTTCAAGCGCTCACGAAATCCCTCTTCGTCCTTGTCCAACTGCTCGGTACCGGGGAGGTGGTTCCGGAGGTTGCCCTCGTTCGCGGGAGCGCCGACCGGTTGCTGAGGAAAAAGACCTGCAAGACTAGGCGGGACTTGAACATTCGCAAGCATCTGGCGCTCGGAAGCGTTCAGTGTGGCAAGTTCCTCTTCACGAAAATGGTCGAGGCCAGAACCAACAGGGGGTTGAGTAGATCCCTGCTGGGTAGCCGAGTCAAAGAACCCAGACGTCGGGCCAGCTCCACCTCCAATGGGCGGTTGTTGGGTGTGAGGACCAATCGGCGAGGAGATGCTGCTGAAGCTAGGTTGGCTCTGCAAGCTGTGAGCGCTGTGCTGGTGGTGCAAAGAACCTGGGACACCACCTGGGCCTTGACCTTGCAGTCGGGTGATGGCTTGCTGCCTCATCATAAAGTCTCGCTGCTGTGCCATCGCTTGCTGTTCCTCCTGCTTCCTTCGCTCGAGGTTGTTCTGCTCCTCTGCGGTCAAGGTTCTACCAAAGCTGGGGAAGACACCACTGAGAGGAGGAATAACACCGGTGTTGCCGCTGGGAGAGAATGGTCCAGCCTGAGACGGTGGGCCATGGGCGATGCCGATCTGGGGAACGAGGAAAGGCTCGCGAGAGTTTCCGATGCGGCGGATGAGCTGTCCAAGAGGCTCAAACTCGGGGTCTTCGACCTTCTTAACCCGAAGATCGGGGGTGAAGAAGTTGGCCTTGTACCAGTCGTTCATCTCGAGACCACTGAAAGGGCCCTGAACCTGTCCTTGAGGATCAAGATAAACCCAGCGCATACGGTCAGGCATGACCATCTGGCGCACAGGAGTCGACCCGAACTCGCCACCGGTGGAAGCTCCAGGAGTGAATGCTTGGGGGTGGCCGATGCCCGCAGCGCCAGGGTGGTCAGCACCTCCAAATCCGCTATGGGTTCGAGTAGGGTCAGAGGGGAACATTTCCTCAAAGACTCCTCCACGGCCGCTGCGGAGAGGGCTGCCGGTGTCTCTGGGCGCAACACTGAAGTTGTTACGGCCGATTGCACCGAGAGGGTTGCTCTGCCGAAGGTCGGGCAACGAATCACTCAAGTTCTCCTGCTCGTGTCCTTGCATTTGTGCTTGCATGGCAGCTGGGAAGAGAGAACCCAACTTACTGCGGCCAATAGTGCCTGGGCCACCGAGGCCACCAGTACTAGCCGGGCCGAAGACGCCACCGCCGATGCTCGACAATCCGGGAGACTGGAGATCAGTGCCCATAGGACTGAAGAGAGCATTGCCGAAAACTCCGCCGCCAAACCCGGCGCGTTCACGGTCGGGAGTGCCCGTAGACAAAGGGACGGGCCAGCCTGAGGCGTAACCTCTAGGTCCAGCGCTACTGGTCTGACTGCGATCGCTGCCGTCAAAAGCGTGTGTCGGGAAGCCGCGCGACACGGTGCCGAAGCCAGGATTCTGTTCAGCGCCGACAGCCGCCCCGCCGTGATGTTTCTCACCCGATCCTTCTTCCTGCGATTCGTTTCGGTCGGCCGGCGGGCTGCGATAAGGGTTCGTCTCCGATGGGCTCGCTGGGCCAGGCTCGTTCTCCGAAGGGCGTCCCAGGTTCAGTCCAGACATGCCAAAATCTGAAGTTGAACCTTTGACCGGGGTCTCGAACATCCCAATATTGGTAGGGTTGGGGATCGGCGGGGGGCTGGTATCTCGAGCACCTCCGAGTGCGGCGCTGCCAGACAAGTTGTCGTCTCCGCCGAAGGGATCGGTATCGGTTCGGGGCCGGGATCGCCAAGATCGGGTTGCTTCTGGGGTCGAGGCTTCATTAGGCTTGATTGCGGGACTGTCGGTGCCTTCTTTGTTCATAAGGTTTGCAAAGCGACTTCCACCACGGTTGCCACCGCCAATAGTCGAAGTCGGAGTTGGCAAAGCGAATTGGCCGAAACTACCCATGCCACCGCCGCCGCCGCCACCAGCAGCAGCACCCCCGGCCGAAGGAGGCTGAGAAGCTCCCCAGAGAGAACTGATATTGGCGCCCATGGAAGGATTACCCGCCGTGTTGCTACGCGTCAGGTTTCCAAAGGGCGGCTTGGACTGAGGCTGTCCAGCACCTTCATCCTCGCCCGGCTCCTGCTCCTTGACGTCGTTGTTCTTGCGACCAAACAAGAAAGACTGTTGGTCATCGCGAGCGAATCGTGTGGCACTTGGTGAAGCGAGGGGACCGCTGCCAAAAGGGTTGGAATCCGTCGTCTCTCGGCGCCGGGTACCAGGTCTAGAGGCAGACGAGGGCGATTGTAATCCGTATCCGGCAGCGCTACCGTGTGATAGCGACGCCTTCCGTCCATTCGGTCCCGGTCCTTGGGTGCCCTCCTGTTTCTGGATAGGAGGCTTCAGAGTAGAGTTGACATCAGATGCGAATGCCTGTCTCATATTAGTATTGTTTACCTGGTGACCTGCTCCGAATGACCGACGCACCTCCTTCTCCTCTTCAGACATGCCATTGATAGCAACGGGGTTGTTGTCACCCCGGTTGTTCCAACAGGCAGCAGGATCTTGCGAATTGTGATTATTGTTGGTTTTCCCCCAACCTCGCGCAGCGCTTCCGTTTGTGTGTCCCGGAGTCCATCCCGATTCAAAAACATTGGAAGCGTCTATTTCCGCCGCACCGTTCTTGTACACACCGACGATTGAGTCCTTCTGGTACTGTGAAGGGGTTGGATAGTCGTATGTCGCAGCGCCAGGGGTCTGAGGAACTGCGCCGGAATCGAGCGGTGTCGAGGGGAAGGCGTTTTCGGACGAGGCTGCGGGTTGGGATGGCTGACCGGGCGTCGTCGAGGATCGTCGAAAGGTCAGGGTGCCGTTAACTCTGCCGTCACGTCGAGCCCTGCTTGCGGCGTTAGTACAGGCTCTCAGTCATATCCTAGCCGCGCTGTGCATCCTGATTTCTGGCGATATTGCGACGACGTGGCGAGAACCCAACGAGGTGGCGGTCTATAGAGTCACCATCACCAATATCACGCGAAACGCCAACTTTTCTTCATCATCTCCCGACGCAAACAGAAAGTAAAGAGAATAGCAGGATAGCGATGGGGGTTGTTGGGCGAAATGCGGAAAGTCACTAACCATTCCCCGCTGCCAGCTCCACGTCCGTCCTGTCGACCGCCTCTCGCGTCGCGGTTGGCGTTTTGGCCGGCGGCGGCCGAGGCGAAGCTTGATGGTAGATTCGAAGGCATGGTTAATTATGCGCAAAGTAGGTATCTGGCGATGAGCAAGTGTCTGGGGGTGTGCAAACAGCGCGCAGGGGTGGTGGTAAATTTTTGGTGGTTCGGTAGTTGCTGATCGATCTCTCGTGGACAGGTCACGAAAGGGATTCTGTAATTGAGTTGTGGGTGTGTCGGCGCGCGACTGGCTGTAGATGATGATACACGTGAAGTGATGCGAGATGCAGGTAGCTGATGTCAGGCTTGCTAAACGATGGATTGATCGAGATACCGAGAGGTCGGTTCGCGAGCGTATGCGGTTCGTCGTGCGAGGGTGGGTGAGGAGGGTGAGCTGTCTCGTCGAAAAAATCAAAGGTTTGAAAGGAAAATTGCCAGCTAGGAAGGACCCACGATGGTGTGGACCAGGGAGGAACTGTGGGGACGGGATAGCCGCTAAGCCCCCAAAAGGTGTTGCCCGTGGTTTATCCGGTCCCGGCCACACGTTTTTCTGGATGGAAGTACCGGGGAAAGGAAGGTAAGAGCGGATGACGTTGGAGACTTGGCCTTGTGTTTGAGGAAGGTACAGATTAATATTCAGGTACATAATGCTACGCAGCTACTGCCTGTTTTCGTGCTTTAATGCAGTGCTCCTGCTGACTTGTTGTCTTTGCCGTTTCCCCTCGCTGCCTTCCATTTTCAGTTTGTGATACCCTACCTTACTCCAGCAGCTCAAGGTACCTACCTGCCTACCCTAGTGAGGCAGGCACCTTCCCCCAATTGTCAGGCAGGAGCCGTGCTGCAAGACGACAATGACGATGGTTGCATCACGTGCGTCACACGTGACCCCACCCTGGGGCGTCCACACTGACGTTGAACGCAGGGCAAGAGCTCGGACAATTAAGGCAGGGCAGCCAGTCACCCCATTCAGGGCAGTCCATCCTCGAGCCATCGGGCTTTGCTGCAGGGCTTGGGCTGGGATTCGCACTTGGATCGGATGCTAAAATCTGGCTAAACTTTTCAGGGGTCATCCCCTAGAGCTCACTGACCTTTCACACTAAACTCGGCCTCTCTGCCTACCGTGCTACCTTAGCTTCTCATCCTTCCTCTCCCTCTTAAGAGCTGTCGGGCGACGATTAGTGAGATGAGTCGGGTTTCTTGACCAAAGTTGACATGAAAGGGGCAGCATTCTCAATTCCAGGTAGTCGTATCCGCAGAAGTGAACACTGCACAATAAGCGAGAGAGAACACGCTCGCCAAAAGGAAGAACACAAAAAAAAAATGAAATGCCACTTACAGTCCAGCCCTTCCGGGTATCCGCATCTCATCCAATACCTCCTAGCCTCTTACCTGTTCACTCATGCTCATGCACTCACTCACTTACTCACTCAGTCTCCACGTCGCCCGCCTCCTCATCTCATCTCATGTCTCGCGCCCCAACCAGTCTCACCTCACCACGACTCGCGTCCCTAACCCCCTCCATTAGCCTCATTGGCCAAGAGGGTTTGAACAAGTTCAAGGGAGAGTTTAAACATTCTGGTCTGTTTCATGCGGTCAAACGGTATCTTAATGGCAGCCGTTTCTGCTCAGGCTTAAAGGAGGAGACGATCACACGCCAGAAAACGAGACGACGTTAATGTTTGGTTGCCCCTCGTTCCTGTGATATTCTCACCTTCCTGGTGCGACGCGCGAACGTCATGCTCGTACGTTGAGACGACCTCATGGTGTTCTCATCAACCTCAACATTACTCGGTCGCCGCAAATAGCTTTGCTTGACAGACTTCTTGACCGTAGTCAGTCATTCAATGAAATGCTGTGAGAAGGTTCCTTCTAGGCGACACCGCGATTCAAACTCAGGTTTTGCAGATCATAAACCTCGTACGAATGAGCAGCGTTATCCTGCCCTTCCCACGTGTTGCAGGTCCCACGCATGCCTTGTCATCTAAACTCCATTCTTATGAGATCTGAATAGTGATTATAATGATTCCCATCACGTTGTATCGGCCGAGCCGGCTCCGACACGCTAGTGTTAGACTGGCTGCCTAGTCATCTCAAACCTGGAAGCTCAGACAGCTCCTTTTTAGACTTTAAGTCCAGTCGTATCACGGACTCCTTCCCCAGCGTTTCGTCTGCACGTTATCAGCTTGTCGAACGACATCTCATCAATTTCAACGACAGAGGAAGACAAGATTGAAGTCATTGACTCGCTACACACGAAGATGTCGCAGTCCGGACTGCTACCCCAAGATTTTGCCGACCATGGCGCTCCTAAACGAATGTTCATCGCATTCTTCAAAAGTCGACAAGTGAGGTTCTTCGCCCTCTTTGGCGTCGGCCTCTATCTCATCAGGGCATTCTTGTTGGACTCATCCAAGACGGGTAAAGAAGACTACGCAGCCACGAATCCCTGGCGGGACCTTCCGACTGACTCGGCCGTTCACTCGACCATCCGGGAGGTGCTCCTCATCAGCGACACGCTCCGGGACGGCATGCTCCCGACCTCGCTCCCGAGTGATGACTACGACACGTACTCTGCCATGCTACGCAACCTGGAGACGCGGCAAGATGTCACTTGGCTAGTCATTCAAGAGACCGGCGTCGACAGGACCATCATGGCCATTGCCAATCGTGGCGGACATCATAGTCCTATTCCAGAGGAGCCCCACGACTTACATGAGCGTGCCAAGACGCTTCACGATCACTGGTCGAAGCTCACTGCCGCCAGTGACAAACCGGAGCGATGGGAAGCTCGGTTCGACACGACTTGTCTTCCGCCGCTGGCTGCCAGACAAGGCAGCGCATCAGGACAAGAAGCCGGTTCATTCAAGCTGGACTTGACTCCCGCACAGAAAGCAGATGCGGAAGCCAGGTACAAGGCCTATCGCAAACGCAGGGATCGCGCAGTATCGTACCTCAAGGACCACCCGCCCAAACCGATGGCCTGGGTGCCGGCGCACACAGACCCGGAGACGCAGCGCGGTTTCTGGAAATCGCTGTTCAGTGATGGTTTCATCAAGGCCGGACGCAATGTCGAGGGAGGAAAGCTGGCGGGCAACCCGGGGTTCAAGCCCGTCTACCGTGATCTCATTACCGAGCGTGTCCCTTACGACTGGGTCAACCCGGATGAGCAAGTGAAGGAGTACACTGAGGCGGATCACTTGAAGGAGATGGAGGCCTTCAGGGAAGAGTCCCGCATCAGAAAGGAGAGGACGGACAAGCAGGCGGCTTACCAGGAAGAGCTCAGAGCCGAGGAGAGACGGAAGCGGGGTGAAAAGGAAGAGCTTTGATGCCTTGCCTCTACCGTCAGCCCGGTACTCATCTTACTGCAGCGTTGCGAAAATCATCGAATGGCCATTGCTTCCTATCAGGTAGTCGCTAGTAGTTAATACAGTAGATAATCCAAGACGAAATCTCCATCCTCTCCCAGGGGCAGCAGCTTCATCAGGTTACACAAAGCCGGACCTCCCACTACGCCACTGTCTCACTCATCAGTCAGCCTCAGATTCCTTCAAACCAAAACAAATCATCGCCTGCCCGTCTGCAATCTTAGAAGCCCGAAAGAACGGCACCGATGGAAGCCAGCGCGGGAACGGCCTGGATGAAGAAGATGCGCGGGTTCGCCGTGGCGCCGCCGTACGCGCCGGCCGCGACGATGCAGCCGAGGAAGAAGAGCTGGAGCTGGCGCCCGAACTCGGGGACGGGGTGAGCGATGCCCCAGGCGAGACCGGCGGACAGGAAGCCGTTGTAGAGCCCTTGGTTGGCGGCCAGGGTCTTTGTCTTCTCGGCAAAGTCGGCGGTGAGGTTGAAGGCCTTGCGGCCGCGGGGAGAGGTCCAGAGGAACATTTCCAGGACGAGGATGTAGCCGTGGAGGCCGGCCATGAGGCCTGCTGCCGTTGCGCCGATGAAGCCCATTGTTGGAATGATGTGGCCTTTGAGGGAGGTATTTCAGGGGGAGGTGAGGCTGGTGGCTGGTGAGGTGTTGTTGAAAGCTTGTTGTGTGGATAGCGAGGGGAGGCTGAGACGGGGGAAGGGCGAGAACGAGCGGAGGTGGGGAAAGCGGCGTTATCGTCGGTGAGGACTGAGGGCTGATGATCGTCACTTGTCTCAGACAAATCTGGCAACAATTGAGTTTTTATCCAAAAATCCTCACATGGGCTGGGCCAAGACAAAATGCTGGAGAAATCAACCTGCGGAACGGAAAAACAAGGAGATCGTGAGGAATTTGGATTGCGCCTCGGCAACACCGAATACGAATTGGGGTGGTCGCGAGTCAGACGCCTTACCGTACACCGGTTACACCGAGGCTCACCGAAGTATGAGTGGGATGCCGAGGGCATCGCATTCGGGGTAGCACATCTGCTGTGTGCCTGATTAACTTCACAGGCTTTCTCGGTATGTGAATCATCTTGAGATGGATGAAATCTCGTGTCATCAATACAGTTGTGGCCTTGTGTCACCTGACAGAATCCTTCTTGTCCCTCACTTTAGTCCTTGGCAATGGTCTGTTGCTGATCTTCCATCCTGCCTTGTATTTCGAGCAGAGCCTCAAACCTGAAGCACTTTCCTGCTGCCCTAGGTACCCAGGTAATCTTTCCGTGTTAACTTCCAGTTTAGATAAGCAAAACTCGCAAGAGAAGGTACCTTACACGTCTGCTGCAACTGCATTCCGAGTTCGATAACCGCAGGAAGCCATGACCCGCCCCGGGCCATTGACCAATCAAATATGTACTAAGATGGGTGAGGGCACGTGATCTGCCACTGCCGAAGCAATCAAGGGAAGGGGCTCCTTCCTGCGCGGGACGACAGGGGTACGTACAGGGATGGCGACTTCCATCCTTCCAGAGGTGTTCCTGCCCCGCCCAAGCCCAAGACGCGAAAACTAATTGCTTCTCGTCCCGTCGCGTCTCAGTAATTACAACCGTCTAAACCGCCACGATCCGCCTACAGCTACTCGACGACATCTAGGCTCGCTCGTGCACCGGATTTCATGAGTCAGATTTTCGGTCAACATCACCTGCACTTCGGCCTTAGCTTCTGTAGTGTCGACCTACGGTAGCTTGCCTCACATGTCGACCAAATCGGCTTAGTCACCTTTCACGTCACTCACCACCAATCTCACGATGCCCCGAATTAAGATGGAGGGCGTCAAGGCTGAGCCGCCGAATACCAGCTTGCACGAACTGCCCAGGGTTCCCGATCCGGTTCTTCGGCAATCTATAGGAAGTTCAAATCCTTCAGCATCTACTGCTGTTCCATCATTGGCAACTACCCAACCCAATGCTTCTCTTCCTCATATCAAGCCTGAACCGGGCTCTGCGGCAGTCGTCAAGGAAGAGCAAGCCGACCCCATTCCCAACCCCGCCAACCCACCCAACAAAGGTCTAGCTTCTGTCGAAGAACCTGAGTCACCTACCGTCCAAGAAGAAGTCCCCGATTTTCTAGAGCAATGGACAACAGAAACCTCCCCTGAGATCCTTGAACGAGGCGTCAAGATCGGCTTAGAGGTCCTTGAAAGCCTCAAGGTTCCCCTCAGCCTCACCGCTTCCCTCCCAGGCACGCAGGCTATGACATGGGTCAGCGCAATTGAGGACCTCAAGGCCCGCTCTCGGCCGTCCAAAACCATTGTTGGTGTCGTGGGCAACACAGGTGCTGGCAAGAGCTCCGTCATCAACGCTCTACTCGACGAGGAGCGACTTTTACCGACCAACTGCCTGCGCGCCTGTACCGCCTCGCCTACTGAGATCTCCTATAACGACTCCGAGAACCCCGAGGAGCTCTATCGCTCAGAAATTGAGTTCATTTCCGTCGAGGACTGGAAGAAGGAGCTCAAGATTCTATTCACTGATCTTCTCGACGATAGCGGGAACATTTCACGCGAATGCGCTAACGAAGACAGCGAGGCAGGCATCGCCTACGCCAAGCTAAAGTCTGTCTACCCTAACAAAACAAAAGAGATGATTGCTCAGAGCGACCCTGACCGTTTGGCCAATGAGCCTGCTGTCGCCCGTGTTCTCGGCAGCGTCAAGAAGCTGCGAGCAACCACCGCGAAGGACTTGTACGCAAGCATGCAACGTTATGTGGATAGCAAGGAGAAGAACCCGCACAAGAAGGACGTTCCCATGGAGTTTTGGCCCCTGATCAAAGTTGTCCGGATATTCACAAAGGCAAACGCCCTGTCTACCGGTGCCGTCATTGTCGATCTTCCTGGTGTCCAGGACTCCAACGCAGCTCGTGCTGCTGTCGCACAGAACTACATGAAGGCATGCACCGGTCTCTGGATTGTTGCTCCTATCAACAGAGCCGTCGACGACAAGACAGCCAAATCACTGCTGGGTGATTCGTTCAAGCGCCAACTCAAGTATGATGGTATCTACTCGGCTGTCACATTCATCTGCTCGAAGACAGATGACATCTCAGTGACCGAGGCTGCTGAAAGTCTTGATATTGAATCTGATATCTCTGCTTCTTGGTCCAAGATCGAGAAGCTACGTGGCGAACTTCGAGAGCTCAAGCGAAAGCTCAATGACGCTAGGGAAGAGAAGTCGGACCTCGTCGACGGCCTGGAGCAAATGGACACGCTTTGGGATAAGTGGGACGACCTCGCCAGTAAACATGCGGATGGAAAGACCGTCTTCGCCCCCTCAGAGAGCAAGAAACGCAAACGTGGAGCTACCACATCCAAAAGTCGGAAACGCAAGTCATCTTACTCCAGTAGCAGTGAGTCAGATGATTCGGACTACAACTCGGATAGTGATAAGGAAAACAATCCCGACAGCCAAAACCGGCAGCCTTTGACAGAGGATAAGATCCATGAGAAGCTGGCGGATCTGAAGAACCAGAAGAAGGAAATCCGTCAGCGGCGCAAGGAGGTCGATGCCGTACTCTCCAACATGCGACAGGAAATCAAGAGCATTCAGGCAGAGGAAGAGCGGCTGCTTGGGGCAGCCAAGGCGGTGTGTATCCAGGGCAGAAACAACTACTCCAAGGGCGCTATTCAGCGTGACTTTGCCATGGGTATCAAGGAGTATGTCAATTTGGGCTCTCGCCGAAATGAACACATGCTAACTTGCGCAGGCTGGATCAAGAGGCTGCAATCGAGGAAGACGAAGAAACATTCAATCCCGACGAGGATATCCGTGATTATGACGAGGTCGCCCGCAACCTGCCCGTCTTCTGTGTGAGCAGCCGCGCTTACCAGAAGATGCGGGGACGTTTGCAGAAGGATGATTTCAACAATGATGGCTTCCGGGATGTCAACGAAACAGAGGTTCCTCAACTTCAGCAGCACGCTAAGAAGCTCACCGAAGGCGGCCGCGCTGCTGGTGGCCGTCGCTTCCTCACCGAACTCAGCCAACTCCTCAACTCAATGAAGATGTGGGCTGCCAACGATGGATCGCGGTCTCACTTGAGCCATCGAGAGTTGCAGAGTGAGGGCACCCGTGTGCGAATGCAGCTTGCTACACTGGACAATGTGAGTTGCGGCCCATATTCACTTTATACTCATTGACTAACACCTGACAGGACTTCGCCAAAGCAGTTGATCACTGCATCGTTTCCGTGAAAGACGCCCTGTCGGAGAGCATCTACGACTACTTTGACCTATCGATTCCTATGGCAGCCAGCGCGGCTGGCCCTACGGCATCCGGCTGGGGTGCCCATCGCAGCGAAGGTGGAATGTTTTGGGCCACATACAAGGCAACATGTCGCCGGTCGGGAGTCTACTCGGGCGCATCTGGTCCTCGCGACTTCAACGCAGAGCTGCTCGAGCCGATCTCTCGACAGCTAGCGAGTGGTTGGGAACGGGCTTTCCAACGTCGACTGCCATCGGCCTTTGAGGGCTTCGCTATGAGCGCTCGCCTTCTACTAGAGGGTTTCCATGGCAGCGTCGTTGCACGATCCCAAGAACTGGGTGCCGATTACAACGGCATCAACATGCTGAGTACGCAGCTGCGAGCTCACACCGCCCGTCTCAGAGAGATTCCCGGGACACTTCGCACAGTCGTCCAAGAGTTGCAGCGTGAGGCTAGCCGCGGCTTCCACCCTGTTGTTCAGCGTGAAATGCAGCCGGCTTACGACATTTGTGTCGCCGAGTCAGGTAAGCCAGGCTATCACTGCTTGTTTCCAGGTATCCGTCAACTGACTATCAATAGGCCCTGGTTCTTACGCTCGCATGAAGAACCATATGGTCAGCCACGTCGAGACCTCCAGCGCTACCATGTTCCGCCACTCCACTGATAGCGTCAAGGAGCAGCTTGAGGCGTTATGCAGACGACTTCAGGACGAATTGACTACACAAGTTCAAGACATATATAGCTTGCTCGCCCGCGACTATCTGCATGTCCTCATTGGTGTCGACAAGGATCCCAAGCCTGCCGGCCTCCCCCGTGCTGAGCGACTGCTTCGCGCAGAGATGTACCATAAGCTGGAGCAGACAGCCAAACGCTTCGCCAGACCTAATCAGGATGCGGGCGCAGATCTCGCAAACAATTGCGGCGGAGGCGAAGGTGACGGCCCGTTTGCAGACTCGTCCATAGCTGATATGGACGATCTTTTGTTGGCCCAGCTTTGCGGTGATACAGGTCAGGGTGCTGATGCCCGAGGCACAGTCAAGAGCGAGTCTTGTGCATAATTCATCACTGCGCCCATTTGCGCTATCTTTCAGAGGGAACGCAACGGCGTATCTCGGGACTCCTGTACATATAGAGCTTTCCTGTGTGGATGTCTCGTATTGCTCATGTTTTTACCAGCTTTGCAAAGCGGCTTCTATAGCGTGGGATGAATACGGGGATAGGAGTTAAATGGTCCGGTTACACAGATATCCAACAATGAATGCTTGCTTTGATGATGCCATCAACCCTGTTTCCCAATGCGAAAACTGTTGAGAGTTACTTGACTCCATTACCCATTATCATCGTCCTACAGGGCAATTATGACTCTCGAGTATTTACATAAGTTAACGGTGAATAGCTCTACAGCCTCGACACCTAACACTCTGAGCCCCATTAGCCAAAAGGTCCACGTTCTCATCAGATTGTCGTGTAGTTTGACGACGCTATGGACGCGCGTCCCCTCGAGCCATCATTTCAATATCCTCACAGCCCTCTTGTGGTCCCAATACACAGAAAGGAAATGAGAATTTGTCTACTCTTTTACGTCCCCTAACTACCAAATGCCCTGCAACACAGACACTCGCTCTCCAGTCACCCCCCAGACCAGGACGCGTCAAGCCATCTTCATAGCCTTACTCTTTCTTTTCGTTTGCCTCGTTTGAGCAGACCATGCTCTCAAAGTCGTATCTCAAATCCGACAGCCCAGGCCCCTCAGAGTCCAGCTCGTTTCCATCCTCATCAAGATAGATGTAATCATCTACTGAAACTCTGACGGGCTCTTCGAGTTCTTCCGTCTCACTATCATCCTCGAGTGACTCCCCCGAGTTCGACGACTCCTCTGACTCAGACCAGTACTCACCTCTACACATACGAGCATGATCTGCGCAAAGCTGATGATCAGTCCGGAACATTGGATTACCACCAAAGATGAAACCGTGAAGCGCTTCTTGGGGAGCAGAGCGGTCGGCGTGGTCGGAGGGGACACCGGGGGAATTGATGGAGTTGCAAGGGCACGTGGAATCATTGCAGAAATTGCCTTGTTCTGGGTGGTCCTGGGTGTCGAGATTGTCTGAAGGTACAGCCACGTCGGTCCCCGGAACTGGCTGCACATCTGTGGGAATAGGTCTGACACTAGTCCCGCGAGAAAATAGGCGAATTGTGGCCAGGAGCGCCAACCTTCTGATATCGGCACCTGAGAGGCTGGCCAAGTGTCGCTTGTCTTCTTCACTGAACTGTTCAAATAGGTGAGCAGCGTTGCCTGCGTCCATTTTGGTTTGCTTTGGTATTTTGTAAGGGAAAGTAAGGTGTCGGAAATTGGTGTTTCGGTCGGGTCTTTCGAAGGGTTTTCTTCTCGTGTAAGTTTTTGAACTTGTTTGGTCGGTATTTGATGCGTTGTAGATGAGTCTGATGACTTCTCTTAACTCGTAATATGACTGCATGGTGAGTGCACTTAAATAAGATAATTCTCTCGGTGCCGCGATGGTTCAGTGTGGTCTCATTGTTGTCAAAGGGCTCTGATAGAAAGAAAGACTTCGGAACAAAAAGATCCTCAGGACAACGACATTATCTCAAGAACGTCGAGGGGTGGCCGAGGACATGAACAATGAATGACTTTGTTTCCAAACTCACTGGAAGCCTTCATTTTTACGACGACGCTCTTGAATCCACGTTTTGTTCCAATTTTCGCCATTGTTTCATTCTCTCTCAATCTTTTTGTGTCTGGCGCATAAGCTTCCGTTTCCCGGTTTACACATGAAATGCTGTTGATGAGTACTGGACCTGGTGTCGATGTCGCTGAGGCCAGGCCTTACCTCTTCGATGAAGTCAATGTGATAAACCACCTTCCTAAAGAGGCAATGGGAAGTCTGCACCAACTATTGGTCCCGAGACATATCTTACGGCGCAGCTAGACGCTCAGTGAGGGGACTTTCTTCCGGGCTTACATACAGGGGCTTACGGCATCTGTTTGGCTGTCATACTTAAGTCGCAACCAAGCTTTGTGGCACTTTCAATCCTTTCATCACACCTTCATTCTTACTGAATGCGATGCATTGACTGAGATGAAGCATTTTCGATTTCCAATCGCGGCCCTATGGGCAACTCAAGCCTTGGGACAAGACGTAGCACAGCGCCCCCTCCATAATGAGAACCAAGCTATCGGAGATGTGCCTCGCGTAGTGTCAAAGGATCTTGACGAATTCATTGAGCGAATTCGGGAGGAGTGGCATGCTCCAGGTCTAGCCGTTGCAATTGTCGACGGGAACAACACTTGGGCAAAGGTAAAGATCGCCCCCACCTTTCGACTTCACGTGGTCTCGAGCGCAAGAGACGACAACACTTCGAAATTGGCAATGGTGGACTGATGTTCTTAGGGTTATGGCTACGCCGTTCTCAATTCTACACCCGTCACCCCACACACGCTTTACTACACCGGCAGTACCACCAAGTCCTTCACTGCCGCCGGCATCTCCCTTCTCATCGACAATGCGAGTGCGACCTCGTCAGTGTACCCTGGACTTAATTGGAAGACGCCGGTATCCCATATCCTCCGCGATGACTTTGTTCTCAGCGACGAGTGGGCTACGGCTCACATCACCCTCGAGGACGCTATGAGCCATCGGACAGGCTACCCTTCCCATGATTTGGCACCGGCCACTACGGCCCAGGGAACTACCCGACTCTTAAGACATCTACCAATGGCCGCGGAACCACGCACGACCTTCTTGTACAACAACAAGATGTTCGGGGCTATGGGCTATCTCATCGAGGTCTTGACTGGATCATGGCTGGGCGATTTCTTCCGAGAGTACTTGTGGGAGCCTATGGGCATGAACGAGACGTACTTCTCTCTGAAAGACGCCGAACGGAGTGGCTTGGTTCTCGCCAAGGAGTACTACTACAATCCAGAGGACGGAAGCTACCTGAACTTACCGCACGAACCTTCCTCTGGCGAAGAAGGCGCAGGTTCCATCATTTCAAACGTCCTCGACTATGCCAAGTACCTGCGCATCATGATGACTGAGTCTGCGCCGATCTCCAAGGCGGGACATCGAGAGGTGAAGACGCCGCGCACTTTGGTGGCTCCTGCGATGGCACCGTTTACTGGGCCTGTGAGCTATACCTTGGGGTGGAACACCGCTATCTTGGGAGACGAGCAGGTGTATTTCCACAGTGGCGGAGTCAGCATGTTTATCTCGATGATGATGATGATTCCTTCACAGCAGATAGGCGTGATAGTCTTCACCAACACGGATGTCAAGGCTCCACAGGTGATTGCGACCCATATTCTCTCGGAACACTTAGGAATTCCTAAAGACAAAAGACCGGATATGAACAAACAGTAAGTTTCCTTCAAGGTCTTTGGCTATTCGGAGGTCTAATGAAAGAAAAGGTACAAAGACAGGAAGAAAGCTGAGCTGGAACATTTGCAGACTTGCGCAAGCGAGCTGTACCCTTCGCTTCCGACCCCGCCTTTGTTACCAACATTGCCCATCCCAGATCACGTCGGGGAATTTCATAACACCGGGTATGGTACTCTCGAGGTAGTCTTGGAATGTTCGGATTTCGTTGAGATATGCGAGCTTCGTGTTCTCGGAATGGGAGGGGAGGCGTTTGCGCACCTTGCACCGATGATATACCTCGAGCCGATGTCTGGCAATCATTGGCTTGGTCGAGGATACATGGGAGGAAAGGCACAAACAGTTGGCATCCCGATAATATGCGTACCCGTTGAGTTCAAAGTCGATATTCATGGTAAGGTCTCCCAAATTGGGGTCGGGCTGAGACTGGAGGGGGGCGATGCGCCGCTTGTCTGGTTTGACCGCGTCGTTGTTCCGTTAGAGGGATGATAGTTTAGTAGATCCCAGGACATGCTGCGCCGAAAGACATGTAATATTCTCATTTATCTGTGTGGATTCGCAAGCAAAGGTGGACAACATTTCGTGTCCTTCACCGAGTCCCAACACGACTGGGGAGGTCCATATCAAAAATAAAGCATTTGAAAAACTATTCAACTCGATGTAACCAGGCCTCAACTATAAGGAATTCCGATCGCGCCCGAAGAGCAAGCTTACGGCGCCACCGTGACGGCATTCCCGGCACGGAGCATTCGGTGGTGGGGCCGATAGCAGGTCCCCACGGCGCCAGTAAGGTACCTGATCGTCTAGTGTGCGACAGAAACAAGTCTGCGATTTTCCTCCTACAAACTCCTAATTGAAGAGTCGAGTTAAGACCTTTGCGTCACTAGGCAACTTGCGCACGCATCATGCCGCCCTCCAGAAACACTTCCCACGAGGAAGATAAGAGCTCTTCAATGAGTGAACAAGAACGAAAGTAGGTGAAGTTAGGTGGTGAACGCCAGCACCCACCCCGTTACCCCCAACGAAAATCGCTAACGAGGGGTTGCATCAACCTAAGACGACTGCGCAACCGACTATCACAGCAGGCTTTCCGTCGCAGGCAAGCGGAGCGCATGAGAGAGCTGAGTAGCAGAGTAAACACCGACCAGAAGTCTGACAATGAGCGGATCGAGGAGCTCCAGCGTGAGAACAGGCAGTTGCGGGCGCAACTCGTCGATGTTCAGGCAAGGATGTCGCGACTGCTTGCCAACATTCAGGGTTTGAGCGACTCTGTGTCAAAGACTTTGAACGACACAGGATCTCAAGACAGCAAAGTTTTTGAGGAGACAGAAGATCATTCGTCACAGCTCTCAACGTACGACAAGAAGCAGACTTATTATGAAGGGTACCCTTTTCCAGGACCTTCTATGCAATTGGAACCTTTCGACACATCATCACTGAGCTTTGACCCGCCGCTTGCCCACCATCCTGCTCCAGGTAAACGATTCAAGATCTTGAGATTCATCGATCAGCAACTGACGGTATTCCAGGTCAATCTGAGGATGCATTTCTATCGTCGGAACTCATCAATGTTACCGGAACCAGCCCCCTCTATACCCAGATTCCCAACATCTGGAGCTTCGAGTACCAAACTGGGATAGAGCCGTATCTGACTGCCATGGCTGCATCTCAGGAGTCGAGCATGGCACTGAGAAAAGACATGCCGATATCAAATTCGCCGTTCTCGGACCACATCAAGCTCCTTCAGCATCTTCTCAAAAGCAAGCTGGCGGCAAATGGCTTCAATCCGGACAGCCAGCCGTCGATGCAAAGGTGAGTAAATCATATGTCACAAGGACGCAAGACTGACAACTATGTTCAGCATATATCAACCAGTTCTCATGGTCTTGTCTATGTTTAACAGCATGACGCGACCGGATGTCATGGCATGGTACGCCAAAACGCGCTTCTTCCACATCATCGAGCTTACGGCCTGGCAACTCTACCCCTCGCGCGCAACATTCCAAAAGCTACACCAGCGGTATCGGCCAACCGACACGCAACTGAAGCACCCGCACCCGGGCGTGATAGACTGGATACCCTTCCCCTCGATCCGGGACCGATTGATAGAGCTACACGCCGCCAATCCCCTTATCGACCAAATATTTTGCGACGCCGTCTCGGGATATGTGGTGGAAGCGGTCATGTCCGAGTTGATAAGCGACGCGCCTCAAATTACAGTTTACGTCCGGGTGACGGACCTTATCGCAGCCATGTCATTGTCATCCGGTGCCGGCAACAACGATACCCAAGCCAGCCTCCCCGCCCCGGATATCACCACTCTCTTCTCGTCTCCGTCTCACGCTCGCGCAGCGTTCAAGCAGTTGAACATGGATAAAGGTGCATCGTACTACAAGATCGACCCAGCCTTTTACGCCAAGTATCCGGAACTCTACGACCAGTCAAACGACCTCACAGCAAACGGCGTACCGCTCAAGCCAAGATCGCAAAAGGTTCTTACGTACCCGAAACCCCTCGACGACTCCATGGTTGAGACCTACCGGAGTTTCATAGACTTTTCCATGGATGCCACCAGCACCATCTCCTCAACGACGGCCTCGTGATGTGTGTCTTGGGCCACCTCTTCCCCGCGCATGGTACTGCACTGCACGGTCAACCAAACACTTCATGCTTTCCCGAACACCGGAACCCCGGACTGTCAACCCGCAGCTATCCGTTGTCACGCCGCATGTAACCGTCAAGTTTTGCAGGCAATCTCATGGACCATGACATCCGTAGTTTCGGGAAAGTCTGATAACGCTTTTTTTTTTTTGTTGAGCGCTGACCCACCGCGATCGCACTGACTATCGTTGACTAACGTTCCACTTACTAACGCTCGGATTTTGTCATCGTCTGAAAGCTTTGGTGGGCTTTGAGGTGGGGATGGGGAATTCTATATAGAATTACCGGGAAACTGGACCAGATTCTCATGATTCCAGTGACTCATTTGAATATCGTTGTTGTTTTTCGTCTCATCGCCTATTTACAGCATAACATGCCTTCACAATTCCCCGCTCCCACGGCGACTCCTCGCTACAGTTTCTTGGACGATTACAGCGAAGGAGCTCACCCGGCCCTGCTTAAGGCCATTCTCGCCGGCAACACATCTCAAGAAGCTGGCTACGGAGGCGACTCATATTGCGACCTTGCCAGGCAACGGATACGTCAGCACTTGGGTCGCAATGATGTTGGAATCTTCTTCGTCCCCAGCGGGACATCAGCCAATGCCATATCCATCGCAGCATGTCTGAGACCCCATGAAGCGGCAATAGCTGCAAGCTCGGGACACATCGTTACAAGAGAGACTGGTGCGGTGGAAGCCAGCGGGCACAAGATTATCAATGTCGCGCCAGTCAATGGCAAGTTGACACCCCAGAGCATCCAGCGGGCCGTGGATGAGAATTGGCATTTCCCGCACATGGCAAAGCCGAGGTTGGTGTACATCTCTAATGCGACGGAGATTGGGACGATATACAAGAGAGACGAACTCGCTGCAATTAAGCAGGTTTGCGAACAAAACCAGCTCATACTCTTCCTCGACGGCGCACGCATCGGGACAGCAGTAGCATCGAAATCGAACGACATGACGCTCCAGGATATCCTAGAGCTTACAGACATCTTTTGGATTGGAGGCACAAAGAACGGAGCGTTGCTCGGAGAGGCCGTGGTCGTCAAGGACGCTCGTCTAGCGACCGAGTTCGAGTTCTACGTCAAGCAGCATGGTTCGTTGTTAGCCAAGAGCAGAATCATGGGGGCGCAGTTTGCCGAACTGTTCAGAGAAGATCTCTATTTCGACCTTGCGCGGCTAGCTAATTACTGCGCCGAGACGTTGTCAAACGGTATTGCTGCAGCCGGGTTCTCGGTTCACGCTGTGACGGAGACGAATCAGGTGTTTGCGGTGCTGCCCATGAGCTTAATCAAAGTACTGCAGGAGCACTTCATCTTTTATGTATGGGAGAAGCGAGGGGATGATGAGGCTGTGGTGAGATTGCTCACAACATGGGCGACGGAAGCGACAGAGGTTGAAAAGTTCGTCAGTTTGGTCCAGGGCTGGTCCGCTGGAGCTGCCGAAAGTCGAATTTAACGTTTCCAAAAGTCAATAATACCAATTAGAACATACATTACTTCAGAGTTTCAATCGCCTTTTCAACATCGGGGATCTCAGAGGCAGTCGTGGCGGGACCACCCCAAGTAACCTGACCCTTCCCATCAACAGCCCACGCTCCGGAAGTCTGCCATCTGTTGCCGCTCTCAGTGGGCCTGTTGGCGATTCCCTCTTCACGAGAGAGCTTGAAAACATCCGAAAGCGCCCAGGGACTCAGTACGTGCCAGAAACTCGATGCGCCGAGTCCCCATCTGGCGTACACGTCGCGCTCTTCGTTGGCGATGACTTGGACCGGGTTCTTATCGCCGGGTCCGCCGACCTCGGACAGCCATTTCTGTGTGTGCGACTCTGACGAGTGAGATACGGCGATGAAGGCGATTTCGGGATGCTTCGATGCCGCTTCGCGGAGCGTGATGAAGGTCTTCTCGGCGACTGGCGGATGAGGTATGTGAGTCTCACTGACGATCCTACAGAACGAAATTCCCCTCCATCGTTTGGGTCATTGACTAACATGGGCATCCACAGTGCCGCAGGAAAGCGATTACAGCGGGTTTACCACCATCCCTGGGCAATGTGAGCTGGTCGGTGCTCGGGGCCGCATCGCCCGCTTGTGGTGGGCTGGACAGGGTCAACGACGTTGGGGACATCCATGACGTGAGCTCCTGCATGAAAGACATGGTGCAGCTGAGTTTATCAGTACAGATGTTGTAATTGAGACAATGTTGTTGAGAGTATGTGTGATCCCTAAGAATGAAAGGCTCCAATGTCCATGTCGGTGTTGGACCTCGAACAGAACGACAACGCTACTCCATCACGTCATGGTTTGTCATCACTAGACACCATGAAGACTAAGCCGATGCTTGCGCTGGCCGGAGTGGAGTAAGGGGATCTCGGCCGAGTCCGTGGCCGATTTGATGCGGAGCTATCTTTTCAACATTCAAGTTCAACACGTGAACATTGTCACGAAAACCGAGTGCGGAGAGTTCAGCTCTCCTAGACTGGTGATTATATAAGAAATTTTATTATAAAGTACACAACCATACGAATGCAATGGAGATAGTTATCTGAGAGTCCATCAACGAGGGAAACAACCGATACCATTTCGGCGCCAACTAGAAAGACTCAGGAATGCTTGAGATATCGGCAATGTCAAAAACTAAAGCAAGCTTGGTATGTGAATGCTAAGTAGTATCTATCGTCGCTTCTTCGGAGGGCCCTCATCGATCTCGAACACAGGCTTGCGCTTCTTGGTGACCTCGAGTGCTCTCCTCGACATACCGGGCGGAGCGGCGTCTTGTTGGGTGCTACATTCTCCTTCCTCTGATTCTTTCTCTTGAAGTTCACCACCAACTGTGTGCTTGGCGCTTTTCTGAGTCGGGTAGGCAACCGGTAAGGTTGATTCATCTGAGGCAATCACCTCTTGCCATGTCCTGGCTATCTCCCTCATGACTTTCTCGTCCTTGCGACGTCTGAGATCGGCCTCCAATCTGCTCAATTGCCGCGTCTTTGAACCGCTGGCCTTACTCTCCGGTTCCTTGCCTTTGGTGTTTCTGTTACAGCTGATTCGAGATTCTTCGTCCTCGAGCTTCGTAGCGAAGCTGGGCTGATTGACCTCGTCAAGTTGATTGATCATGTTTTGAAGAAAGGTTGCCGTCGGAGTGGGCTCGAATCCTTCCTTCTTCTCGAACTGCTCCTCTCTTGTGACTTCTTTGGCCTTTTCTATGGTGTCGATGTGAGGAGCAATCTCGTCCTCTGCCGGTGGTTTCGGAACCTTTCGAGGGCGGTTGGCCCAGATAGGCATCTTATACCGGGCTAGAAAAGGGGTTAATACTATCTCACCCAAACTGATCGTAAGACTCTACTCACGAGCCACCTTTTTCCTTGGGTCCCAGTTGACAATGCGCCTCCCATCCTCTTCGTTCTTGTCCTGTACTAGAACAGCACAGATGAGATTTTCGCAATGGGTGTCAAGATACGTTGTCAACTCCTCATCCCCTACGATACCTCCGAGGAAGGGTCTGAACTTGGAGTAGATTGGGTTCCATGATCCGTAAAGCATCGCAGCTGGGTTTCCATGGGTTAGAAACTTGCGAGGTAGACTTGGAGATAGAATAGTATGAAGTGTACTCACCTGTTAAATCGTAGACGAAGCCATCTGAAGCCACGAATGCGTCGTATTGGATATCACGGCCCTCGTCGGTATGTCCGTCAAACATTCTGAGTTCCTCTGGCTCGATTTCTGAAAGGCCGTAGCCTATCTCCTCGACTGTTGCTACAATGTAGCCCCTGAGACAGGCAAAGCGTAAGAGGGGTCCGTCCTCAAAATCTTCTGCTTGCAGAGCCTCAGTGGCGTCGAGCCCGAGGTAGGGGGAAAGAGCATCTGCAAGTTCGGAGGACTCTGCATCCTCCTCTGAGTCTCTGAGAGCTGCGCCATCAGACTGTCAGTCTATTTCCGAGCTCCTGGTTTTGTAATGGTATCGTTCAAGCTCACTGTACCTTGCACAGAGTAAACCTCCCTGCCGAACCTGATTTCATGTGGAAGCACAGGTCTGTCATTGACAAGACTTTCCACATCATCATCTGCAAATTCTTGTCGTTGTTCGACAAGATTGCCGATGTACAACTCCCGTAGACCTTGAAGCACCCGGTTGCGGTTCGTTTGATGATATTTGTTGAAAAGATCTGTCACATCTCGTCCACCATTTTCGATCAAACACTTGAGCCCTCCCGGATGTGTCTCGGCATAGTCTACCACACGATCAGTTATCACTCTCTTTTTGACTTGACCTTGAACATCTCTTTACTTACCGGTGATGTTGTAAACCTTGTTCTCAATCGCAACGTACATCCCTGTCTCTCTGAACTCATGTCGTCTGAGCGATTGGGGCGTGAAGGTTCTGACGGAATGCTTGTCGGCAACTACGCCTGGAGTTTTGGCCATCATGCCAACTCGCCACGGTGCAAGAGATTTCTTGATCTCGTCAAGAGAATACCCATCTTGTAGTAATTCAAGAGACGGATCTCCACCTGGGTTACTCGCCAAGAGCCTCCGTAGTCCCGGCTCTGATAAGCACTTCAAGTCTGTCTGATGTTAGCGGGTTATCAATATGTGTTATGTCTGCAATACTACGCACGAGTGATATCAAAAACGCTGTTGTGTATGCGGATCCATAACGGGTCCCCACCGGTTCCATCACACTGAGCAATGTCATCTTCCCGCAAGACGCGAACCACTCGCCCCAAGGGCAAGGAAGGTATGTCAGCTTCATAGAGACACTCCGCTCCGTAATCAGTCAACTGAGTGCCGTAAAAGGTGGGCTTTAGGAACTCAGGCAGTTCGTCCCCATCAAGCTCAAGCGACTGACAAATGGCAGAGCATTTGTGAACATCCAGGTGGTGCCCATTCTCGACCAGAATCAGCTCATCCCCGAGTAATTTCGCGTGATCGTACAACTCAGCCACTGTGTAGTATGGTAGCTGATATCGCTGATGACTCTCACCCGGCTTTGAAGGTACAGTGACGATGCCAGCCTTCGCAAAAGCCGGCAAGTCTAGGGAGGGGTGTTTTGCCGGGTCTTCTCCGTGGAATACCTCGGCAGCTCTGTCTCCACTGTCCTTGTCTGGAGAGTTCTCAGGATTTGCACCTGACCGATGAAAGTCTAATAGTGAAAGTGTCCTACGATTGTACGTTTGCCCAGGGTATTGAGGCACTTGAAAACGGAAGTCAAGCCACGAGGTGTAGCCGTTTGCAAAGTCGGCATCCAGTTGGGCTCTTAAGCTTGAACATTCGGCTACAAAGGCGTCTCGCAAACCGGCCGGCTCTATGCAGAGTGACGTGTATGTATTGAATGCGGTCTCTGCTAGATCAATGTTACTGTGGCGATCGCTGCGTGCCAAATATGGGTCATTGGGATCTTGCATGTGTCGCCTTCGTAACTTGAACGTCGGGTAGAACCATCGTTCCGCACATGCTATCTCGATCTGTGCCTGAATAGCGTCTTTTGTTGACTGGCTGAGCGGGAGACTTTGGGTAATAGTCCAAGGGTTCGATAGCAGACGTTTTGGCTGTTTCGCCGGTATGACTTCCTCTACTCGTACAGGCAGCGAGGCTAGTAAGAGAAACCCTATGGCCCGCCAGAACCACTGCGTCGTATTCTCATCATGAATGCGAGCTTGAAAGTCTCGTTGACAAACTTCATAATCGAGTACGCCGTATTGGTTATAGCCCACGCATAGCGGGTGAATCAAGAAATTGACTAGACGATCTGTGTCAAATTCGTCACGTTGGTTCCTGCGAACTAGCGGAATTGTTAGACATGATAGTCTGTGCCGAGGACCGACCTGGCTGTAAGGCGTCATCTGCCACATTGCGAATGTGTCTTTGAACCACGGACGCATTCTCTGATACTTGAGCCGCCGGCTGTGCAAACTCCTCGCTGACATCTTGAGCTCATCGGCCTGAAAGTTTTGAGGGACGAAGTCTTTCTTGAACCAAGCCGACTTTTCGACGGGCCAAAACCAAGGCGTGTAAAAGTCTCGGTTCCCGTTCTCTTGCGTGACCTCGAGCATTTTGGGTGCCTTCAAGCTCGGATAACCATACTTGGAAACAATTTGAGTCCAGAAAGCCTCGGAAGAAAGGGAAGTATGCCAAAGCGATGGCAGAGGCCAACTCGTTTTGATGGTGGGGCTATCCAAAAGAAAGTCATAGGTAAGTGTAGGATCAGATACATGTGAAAACCTGTTGATGGATAGAATCAATGGCGCATAGTTTATGCTGAGCAGGTTTCTATCGCGTTTGGGGATAAGTCCAAACACAGTGCCTCCAAATGCATGTTGTTCAAATGACCACCCGAGCTCGCATTGGTGTTCCTGTGGGCCGAACTGGCAAAAATCATTCTTATCAGCAGATCTAGCAAGTAGAATATTCAGGTTACTTACGATCTCAAAACCGTGAAGCGGGACTCCTAGTTTTTGTAGCAGGACCTCACTGCTTAAATTCTGAAAGCCGATCACATGCTACAACGATGGTGTTCCAGCGTTAGTCGATTTCGATACAGGTCTCCTCAGAAAAACCATCCAAAATCGGTGAGGGCTTACCATGAGTTCGTGAACTAGCTGTAAAAAGGAGCGCATTAGTAAATAGCAAGTAGGAGACTCGCGAGGTCGCAGACTTACAGTGTCTGCAAGACACACCAGCGCCGCACTCTTGGAAGATTGAGTGACGTTTGCATCCAGAAGCGTCTTTATCCCAGAAATGTTGACGAAGATCGTGATTGGCCCTTCCGATAAATCGTATGGTGCTGTCAATCCCTTGATGATTCCGTCTGGCTGATATGAGTTCAAGGTTGTTTTGTCGTTGAAAGTCCAAAATATTCTTTTCAAAAGGGAAGGGGAGGACAGCAGTTGGATCAATTCTTCCGCAGGTTTGCGAATGACGGGAGATGATTTCATTCTCCAGATTTTACCGACCTTACTCGAACCTGACAGAATTGTCGTTTCATGACTCTCAAGGTTTTCCAGGATGAGCAGAGATTGTAGCCTGAAATGAAACGCACAATGTTAGCTCTGTCTTGATTCACGCCATAACTTGCTCTTGTCTACAGTATGATGTCAAGTCTTTTGGGAATGTGTAATTACCAGTCTCCTTCGAGGGATTTCCGTACGATGTTATCAGCAATTTGTATCGCCTTTCTAAGAACACCCCAGATGATCGGATCGTGCGCGCTCCAGAGACGCGCTCCAGACCAATTGGTGGACGAACTGGGAGGCGCAGTGAAGTCAATCATCCAACGGTCCCTTGACCAAACAGGCAGCCAAGACGACTCGTCTACTTGTAACTCGTTGCTAATCAGGACTTGCCCCTCGCCCGTTGCAGTATAGGCTTCCGTCTTTGCCAGTACCGCAGCTTCCCAGGTTCGCAACCCCGAGAGACTTAAAAGTTGCTGGCGCTCCGACATTAGGAGATCATCCAGCTCGGGAGGAGACGGTTGTGGAATTATTTCGGAGTGCGGTTCAATGATCTCGAGTGTCTGCGGGTCAATAGATGGGAAGATTGGGTCCATCCATGATAAGCCATTCCGTCGCAGCGGGTGTGTCTCGCCAACGCCATAATACCTTTCCCAGCGACTTCCTGAAGAGTCAGACATTCTGGGGATGTTCAGTCTGCGACAGAAAGAGTGATGCCGGAGACCAGTCTGCGTCAGAGTTCAAGACAGATTCGAGTACTGAGCAGGTAGTGGAAAAGTAAGTCGAGCGGTTGAGTGAGAGCCTTGCAACCCAGAATGGAGCTCAAGTCTTTTGGTAGATCGGATTAGAATGGAAAGACGAGCGAGAAACACAAACGCCTCTCAAATGACTGAAAACAGTCGAGCGGTACAGTTTTGGATCACGCTCAGCATTGTAACTGACAAAAGATGAGCAGAAAGCCAAGGGGTCATAATACCTTGGTCTTGGACGCAAAAGAACTGTTCAATGAATCTTTCTGCAAGGGGTCAACGTGGGCTTCCTGTTCCTTTGTGTCCCGCCGATGGGATGCGTGGCACGGGTCCTGGTCCCTTTCCGGATTCAGCGACATGGCACTGCGTATTTTTGCTATGTTTCCAGAACGATGGATTGCAAATGCTTCGGATCATTTCAGATGTGTCATGAAGGGATCATGGGCATGGTAGCCGGAACTGACTTGCGAGACGCATAAATTTCAGAGTGGAAAAGGAACTATCTACTGAGACCACGGGTCTGGTACGGCCAAGGTCTGGTTCTCAACCTCATGAAAGATATTGAACATGATATAGCTTCTCTTTAGTGCTCTTAGAACATCCCAGAAATGTCCATGTCACGCGGTGGTCGTTGAAGAGGCGTTGGAATTCGGCACCGTATTCTGGCGTGGCGGATTTTGACACTTTTCGTGAAGGCGGGGATCATAACTATCCGGCTTTTATGCGGGCAAAAATGTCTAGAAGATGGACTAACGTACCTACATAGCAAGCGGGCTATCATAGCGAGCGGGCCACTTTTATTACTATTTATACCTCTCTTCCCTTTATAACAACTTTCCTCTATATATAATAATAGGTTCCTCCTTAAATAAAAATCGTATTATTTTTATACTTTAAACTATTAAAAAAAACCC
>JFBX01000623.1:242241-278070 GCA_001563135.1 Colletotrichum simmondsii | reverse complement strand
GGGGGGGGGAATGGGGGGCGTGTATGGTCGACAGTGTGAGCCGGACGCTAGACTCAGGTCTAATCCGTATCCGTCGAGCACTTCGTCGTCCACACATGGGTCGAGATATGTGCTAATGCTAGCGAGGCGCTGGCTTGGGTTCTTTTGCTGGCGTTTGCTGCTAGTTCGCTTCCAGACACTGAGATCCCGCGGCGTCCTGTGTCACGGAACGAGAATGGACGATTCCAGCGGGTGAAGAAACTCCACGTTGGCAAAGCAAGGGACAGTCTTCTTCTTGCATCGTGCTGTTCTTTTCCTTCTATTCTCTCGCAAGCAGGCTTCCACCAGCATCGCGATCCCAACCTCGAAAGGGTCTCATCTCAATCCGAAAAAGACACCTCAAAAGGTTGCCGCGCTTATTCCACCAGAGCTTGCTGCGGCTTGCGTGGTGCGTACCGGTATCCATATTTCCGGATACTTTGCCTAGCTTACGGCAAGGTTTGGCTGATTACCAGTTGCTTCAACGAGAATGAGTGATCGTCACTGCCCATTTCTTCCGGCCTTGTGGTTCATGGCAGCGTGCCATGCGTGCGTACCAGTTATTGGACTTGTCTCTCACTAGAGGCGACTGGTAAAGTTCCAGGACCATCCCCATGGCAGGCCAGAAGGAAAACCATTGCTTTTGCCTCGGCCGTGCCAGAAGTTCAGAACAGCCACCGAAAGTCAGTGCAATACCAACCCAAAAACGCACAAAGAGCCGGAGTCTCGGGTTTGCCTTCGAGGGCGAGGGACAGATCTGTCTGTGGCCTTGCCTTACGATGCTGCTGGTGCTGATGCTGGTGGCACTTGGAGGACGGTGAGCAGTCTGTGAGCAGCATTGAGGTGCGTCTAGTCCAAGGTACGTCCGGTCATGCAAATCTTCACCATGGTGATGATATCTCGTGCTCACGACCTCCTTCGGACTTCTTCACATAGTGGTTCGTTCTGTGTGTACAGTCAGCCACCCACTGTCCATTGTTCCCCCCCCGTGGACTTGATCTCTCACTGGTCGGCTGTTGAGTAGGCATGACAAGGCCAGGCCACCCACCCTACTAGGAATAAGAGGCAGAGGCGCATAAACAGATGGGCCATCGTTGAAAAGTGAACTGCGAATTCGTGGAGCTCCCTCTTTCCCTTCTTAGTTACCCGAGCGCGGCCCTCACCCGCCCATCCAGATCAGGGATCTCTTGTTCGTCCTGCTGCTGCGTTTGCAGCTTGCAGTCGTTAGGTGCAGGAGAATGGTGGTGCAGCATGTACGCAGTAGGTGTGCCGCCAGGCTTCTCCTCTGACAGACTCAGACTCTGCAACCCTGGGAGAGCATCTTTGGGAGTCTTGGCCCATTGTGCCGCTCTCGGCTTTCGCGCAATGTGGCTCGATTCCATCACACTGGACCTCTTCATTCGTTATTCCCGACCCCAACTGTATCCACTTGACACGGCTTGAGCCAATCCGGGTCCGAATGTTGTCCCAGCCCTCCTCGTCATCCCTGCTCGCCACCATCGCGGGCTCAGATGTGTGCCAAGAGGCTAACCAAGCCAGAGTTGCCGGGATTTGAGGAACGCTGCCAATCAACTTCATCACTCGGCCAGAGGGGCCTGTCACTTGGGTCGCAACTACAGTGCGAGAGGGGTGACTGCGCTTCCGAGGGCAGGGGAAGAGGTGTGCTTGCTTGGCCGCCTCCCGGATATGATAGAGGCAGTGCTCTACATTCGTATAACAGTAGGCTATCCGTAAGGAAAGCACACAACAGACTGACTGTACAAATACAGTCATCTTGTTGGTTGTGACTATCCGTAGGCGTCAAGGTTGCGCCAAGGTTGCGCCAAGGTTGCGCCAAAAGATTGTGCACAACTGTTGCTGTAAGAGATGCCCTTCATGGTGAGACATTCTGTGTACGCTTCGAGACCTGGCTCGTAGCGATCCTCAAGGTACGGCTCCCACTGGGTAGATGGCTATGCTTCGAACGCTTCGAAATATCCCACTTGTGCTTCTGTCGCCGCCGACAAAAAAAGATGAGACGTTTTTGCCGCATTTTGGTGCGGGTTACAGCTGCCAAAACACTCTATGCTTGTCATCACCCTCATCAACAGCGGCCCTCTGTGTTCAACCTCCCACCTTGGTGGCATGTCGTGCCGCCGTGCGACACGCCCAGCCGGCATATCGCAAAGCTCAGGTAGCCGTCGAGATCCAGATACTAGCTGCATGTATGCGTACAACGCACAAGAGCCGTCTGGTTCTGGCTTTCAACGTCAAAATACCCAAGTGCCTTTCTATTCACGTTCATACCTAGCGCATATGACAGAGCTGGCTTGCTCATATTGAACCACAGAAGCGAAGCGGGAGTCAAGAACGGTCTCTGATATGCCGGTACGGCGCATCGTTGCCCCGGGCTGGATGGGGACGGTGGACAAAGTCGAACGATGGCGTTGGGTGCGGGCGTTACCCAAAGTGCTGTCTCTCAACTGCCCAAGGTCTGTAGACATCGGATGGCCTTCAACCTTGGTCTAGGTATTTACCTTTTCTCGAGGCTCGAGCAGCCTTGACCGCCAAAAGAACTCGGTCAATTTGGTCAATGGCTCGTGGCAGCAACCGTCCCATCGGTATTGCCCGAGAAAGACCAGAAAAAGCCAAACGTAAACTTTGGAAGTGCTGTCTTAGTCTTTGCTTCGGATCAGGCTTGCCTCCAGGCTGCATCGGCCAAAGTTTCCAGGTTAGCAACAACTTTTTCTTCGGCCCCAGAGAAACGCCGTAGTACCCGAACAACCGTTTCCGGTATTCTTGATGAATGGGGTTTCCGCGACTGGAGACCCAGCGCTGCAGACATTGCATTTGCGTCATCGTCGAGGATGCCCGTCGAATGTAGAATAGGAATAGAGTTTCTTGACACGGATGGCGGGTCATGGCCAGCAAGTGAATATGGGCCGTGACAACAGGTTTGAGTCTTGAGTCGTGAGTGCGACAGCGTTTATCTCTGGGAAACGGGCCTCCCGGTCGTAAGTAGGTATCTGTATCTGTACGCTTGTCCGTACGTATACCTGAGGGAAACTTGGTGCGTGGTGCTTGGATCTCGACTTGGTGAAAAACGAAAAATAAGCATAGAAGGGAAGCATCGGGCTTCCGAGGTAGACTGAATCAGTCGAGGCGCTAGCCAAGGACCTTTCCGAGTGATCAGCATCTACCGAGTTCCCTTGGGCTCCACCCAGGAGATTTAATACTGTTGGCATTGGCGGGCGAGAGGTCGAATTGAGAGTGGTCAAGGTCAGGGCAGACGGGGGACTGTGGAGGATGGCAGGATGGGCAGGTGGATAAAACCCAGTCTCCAAGTCCAGACTGTAGGGAATTCGTACACTGTGTGTCGACTGCTCCGTACCCTCACAGGCTCGTACGAAAGATTCGGAATGAATACCCAGGCCCGGCAGGCAATTGCTCCTAGCGTCCGACCATGTCGAGCACTTGAATCCTCAACGTACCCGTAGACAATTGAATTTGAAGCAATGGCCGTATCTAGTCAATCGTTCCCATTTCCCGTCCATTGAACGAAAAGAAAGCCCCCAAGGCTTGGCAGTCGTGGACTTGTGCAGCGTCACTGAATGGGGCCCAGACGATTGATTGAAGGGCTGAAGGCAGACGGTAGCAAAGCATGCGGACCCGTATCTGTACAGATTCAGTATAAAGTGGATAATGAGATGCACAATTGCTGCCAAGGCCTGCAATTGCGACCCGACGCCGGCCGACCGATCGACCGACAGCGAAACGCTTGTGTCCGTGTCGCAAGTAGGATACTGTGTAAAGAGGGCAAAAGATACCCGTGGTCTTTGAGCCTGTTGGCGATGGAAAAGGCAGCGGCAACTAGGTTAGGTACTGAAGCGAATGAGCGACGAAAGCCAACGATGTATGGATAAGGAACGCATAGGTATTCTGAGGCTGGCATTGTTTGGTATCCACGGTTGACGAATGCCTTGGCCTTGGGCGGGGACAGAGTGGATGCGTCGGGACCGAATGGTAAAGTTGCCAAGAGATGACGGATTCATCCCGTCTTGCTCGGGCTTTGACCGGGCGGCGCTTTGAAGAGGAAGTTGAAATGAAATGCATTGCGGTACAGCCGTAAAAACCTACGATTGATGTTCCCGATATCCACGATGCCGGGTATCGGGGGGGTGATTGAGGTTATGCTCCGGTGTGGCGTGGTGTGAAGGAAAAGTTCCCATTTGTGCAAGCACTTTTTTCTGTCTTCGGGAAGATGTATGTTGAGCATTCGAGCCGCACAGAAATAGGAAGCAAATCTGGTCAGAACGGTAGGCGAGGATGCAGAGACCAAGCCATCGTGCCATCCAACGACGCGAGGTGCGAAAGAGGTAGGTAAGCAGGTGGCAGGCACACAGGCACGTACAGTAAGAACCGTGAAGGTGACAAGCCTAGAGGCTAAATTGCTTTGCCACTTCCAGTGCCATAGACGTGGAAGCTAGGCGAGGGAAGGGAGGATGGGGGAAGAGGAGCATACGCAGTCGGTAGGGGGGTCTCTGGGGGGGTACGCTTTGTCCATCGTGTCCAGGACCATAGCTTCGGGAGCTGAGTGAGATGAGGTGAGTGGTCAAAGAGAATGAGGAGGTGTCTTGGGTTGGTTATGCAATCCACAGCATCGGGTAACTGCCATCCCAAAGAGACGAGAAACAATACGGGTCCACATTTTATCCGTTAGACTTGTGCTTATTGGTGAGGCGCATATGCGACGTCTGGAGTCCAGAGCAGAGCCCGAAGAGTCTGAGTCTGAGTTTGAGTCTGAGGTGAGTCTGAGTCTAGAGTCTTGAGTCTGGACCTGAGAGTTTTGAGTGGATGAGTGGGTGAGTGAAGCTCGGGGATGAGAGTGGCTGATGAGTGGGAGAGTGAGAGCGAGTGAGTGAGTGAGTGAGTGAGTGAATGGGCGAAGACCTGCCTATCAGAGTTTGCGGAAGGAACGCCGCTCAAGCAGCCCTGGACCTGGCTGAAGCCTCAAGCCCTGGCTGAGATTCTGGGAGTGAGAGTGAGAGGAACTCAAGGGGAAAATGGGGCAGCAGCGGTCCGTTGATCCCCGGTAGAGACTCCAGTGGGCGAGGGTGCTGGCCATGGCCTTGGGAGCCCTGCGTTGCTCGTTGTTGGCTGCGTTGGCTCGAGCCTGCAAACTCCCTGGAATATCGTTGCCATCTCCATTGTTTTTTCCCATCTGTCCAGGATGGCGACGATGGGCCATTTCAAAATTGAGACTGGCACAATGGAGTCGCCTTTGCGGGAATCGTCGCTCACCCGGCGGCCTGAGCGTCTTTCTTCCCTACGGATACACAGTATTGAGTATAGCCGACCGCGGGTTGCGGGCGATGGGTTTCCTGAGCCCACTGCGAGCACGACCTCCCGTCTGGGAGAACCTGGAGAGCCCACTGAGCCACTCTGTCACTGCAACAGCGGGCAATGATTCCGCCCGCGGGACCGCGCCAGACTAACTTGACTAAGCACAAGTGGCAGACTGGAAGTAACCTCTGACGGAGCACGCAGTCTCACTCATCTCATTCCCTCCTGCCCTTGTCCTTGACCCCCGTGTGCGCGCCTTCTGTGTCCTCGATCCTTGGCCCAGTGTCTGATGTCTCCCTGTCCACCTGGCCCCACCTGTCAATGCCTGCCCCAGTCCTCGTCATTCTCATCTCATGGCCAATCACGACCCCTCCCACGGTCCCACTTTCCCTCTCCCAATGCTGCTTCCTGCCTTGCGCCCGGCTCAATCTGAGATTCCTCTGCCCTCACCTCACGGATGGAAGTGACACACTGCGACGTGAGTGGCCGCCCACTGTCCAGTCGGGAGGACAGTGCCGACACTGTACCTGCGTCCCTTCCCTTGCAACCCTCCTTCCTTCCCACCCCACTTAAGCGAGGGCCAATCTAGACCCACTCTATGGTCCGATTCACAATTCACCCGTGGAACCTGTACAAAGTCTTTCCGGCCCGCTTCCGGCGGCCGACCCTAAATCGTTAAACGTGATTCGACGTTGTATCGTCGACTATCACAAGGGTGTTTCCATTGATCATTTGACAGCCATCAACTCCAAATTCTCGCGAAATCTTTTGTTAGAAAAGAACCATCTAAAGTAGCTCGCAGCCGACTACTGCATCATGTCACAACGGTCATACTAGCTTCGGCATCGCCCAAGTGGCATCTAAACTCAAACCCCCCAGAAACCCGTTCGTTCTCACATCAACCCTCGGATATTGAACCTACCTGACCGGCCCCAATATGCCGCTCTGGTCGCGTCCATACATCTGCGGTCCGCTCAGACGTCAATCAAGCAAACCTGTCATCAAGGTAACCAACAGGGACGCCACGCGACCCTTTTCAACGCCATGACTGGATACGCTCCCGTGGAAAGGGATCTCGCCGCCTACGGGAAGGAGTAGCCAAACCAACGGCCTTGGGAATTTCGACAACGATTCCCTACGTGGCAAACATCAGCAAGTCTTCCCTCGATTTCACTCGCCATCCTGGCAAGCTGAGGGCAGCAAACACTAGAATACTTGCACGGCAATTTGCGAACCGCGAGTCAAGGACAGGCAGCAAGCGGCACAGCCGACAACGACTTCCTCCATGAAGATGGTCCCCATTTTCTCTCTCGGGCGACAACGCAAGGCTGGCTTCTCCCGTTCGAGCTGCGAGGCACGCTTGTCAGCCTGCCATACTGTGCTAGGCGGGGTTAAGGCCAACGACATTGCAACGTAAGGCACTCTTCTACGTGTGGTCAACTGGCACATGGAAGCCAAGGCTCTTCCTAGGCTCCTCTCCTCTCCAGGGTGAGCCAGAATCGGCCAGTCACGAAACCACGGACGCAAACCGGTAACTCTTTCTGTGCTGGTGGTGACTGAGCACTTGACACCCACCAAAGAAACGCAACGGCACACTACACATCTAGGACCGTATCAAATCTGACCTCGCCGCATCGCCTGGCAACGCCATCTCGATTGCCCATCCTCTCTAGCTGCTCGCTCGGCTTCAGCATTCGCCAGTGAGATAGACGGTCAATGTCGTGTAACACGATACAAATAAGTCCAAGGAGAGGAGGGGGTCACTGCCGAAGACCATGGGCTGAAAAAAGCTGTCGGGTTGTCTCCCATATTTGATGCCTGCTGTCCTTCCCCCATCTACATCGGACGACCTTGTCCTAGAGGCTAGATCGATACTTTCTCGCTGCCAGTCTATCCAGCTCCAACCATCTTGCAGCTTCGTATTCCTTGCCAGCATAATGGGCGAAAGAGGATGGGTAGGGTTGGCTGTCCTGCCTCATCGAAGCCTCAGATTGTCTTGTCACGGTGACACAGCATGGTGCGAAATCAACCCACACCCTAGTTGAGAAACCATACGCGAGGGCAAGCAAACAATGTCCCAGCTTTTGAGAATCAATACCTCGCCGAATCTCCATTACATGATGCACGTGCCCCCACCGCTGCTGACGGGACTTGTCTTTTTTGTTCATGGATGCGTACAATAGTATATATCCTCGCAAATTTGGCGCTTGCAGTTGCAGGTCTTCACCATTTCTTCTTGAATCCTTGTCTCGCCCTCCGCCTTTATACCATAGTTGAGGCTGAATTCACCCAAGTAGACGTAAATAAATCAGTGGATGTGGGAGAGACTACATCATGCCATGTCGATGGATAATGGCTGCACGAACCCGTTTGCCTCCCCAAGCAAGGGTTCCCCGAGACTCGTTCCCGAGCACCGTCCGTTTCTCTTTAGACCAACTTTTTTTTTTCTTGAAACTTACCCCAAAAAGGGCCACAGGGCCACAGGTTCAAGGTTGTCTCTTCTTGTCTCGATCAACGATTGACTTTCCGCTTCTTTTTGAATGTACTGTCCTGTTCCCGCGTCCAGAAACGCACACAAGCACAACGCACCTACCTCACGCAAAACAAGGGAAGCCCCAGAGAGCCGCAGAAGAACCAGAAACCTTTCTCTGTCTCTCTCTCTCTCGCGACGCCTCACTTGAACATGACACCGGCGCTAACTCGGCGCTGGGAACCTCAAGAACCCAGGACCCAAGGAATCGTGAACCATGATACTGAAAGGAGCGAGAAAGCCACCGCCGCCGCCTCAAGAGACCCCTTGGCTTGCATATGCTTCAGCCTAGTTTACTTGCCTGAACCATCCCTCCAGGTGACACTGGCTTGTTCTCAAAGCTCGTTGTAATCCGTTCATGTCTTGGAATCGGTCGGTTTTCTTGCATCCCTCCGCGGGTCATGGCAGACAAGAAGAGGCGGCATCGTGTAGCACCAGCTGCACAGCATGGAGAAGGCCTGGCAGTAGATGAGAAGGCGGGGGGAAGTTGTGACTGCCTAGAGCATCCGCGCTCTTGACCGTCCGAGATCGCTTTTGAATGTGATACTAGATACTATGTACCGAGGCGCCGTCGAGGCAGCGTCATCATCATCCATCCATCCATCCCCAATGTTCGGTTCGTTCTCGCGTGCTGCTCAGCGAATTCGCCGCAATATGAGTTTTGCCTTGGACACGGTATCCCACTTGATTGGTAAGAGAGGTAAGGGCCCATCAGCGGCTCTGCGAAGGTTGTTGGTCGTTTGGGACAATTGCAACTAGGTTCTTGCCGGGAAGAAGCCCAAAACGTCGGTCGAACCACTTGGGCGCGAAGAGGCGAGGGAAGGTTAACCTTGCTAACCAGCACTTACTTTTGCTCCCTCCCATTCGGGTGGTTTTAACTACGTCTTTCTTTTTTTTACCCGTCGGGAATCGTCTCAAGACTTATACTTTGGAGAAGAAATCTTCTTTGTAGTTTATTGGTACAGACCAGGGGGGGGGATGGGAAAGGGGAAGGGGGGAGAGAGTTTTTCCAAAACCTTGGTAAACCCTTTCCGACTAAGAGATGACCAATGTTGGAGTTTACGAACGGGGTTTGGGAAACGGCCTCGGCTCGATCTTGTTCTGCCATGGTTGTCACCAACTCTCTTTTTCACTTGCGTTGAAGACGACTTACTCGCCGTCAAATGATTGCTTGGGGGAAATGTAGTGACGTACAGGGTTAAATTGGGGTGAAGAGAGGCACACTACATATCTCATGGACTTGACCGTGCTTGCTGTACGACGCCAGCGCATGAGACCCTTTCCCCCCTCAACATGTCTTCTGGTCGGTGGCTACTGGTAACGTGACGCTTTGACATGGGGTACGAGTAAGGAGGTTGAAGTAACCTTTTAGCCATACGATAACGAGACGTAACCGAGTGGGAGATGGTGTACCCGGAGACCGTGAGGATTTGGAAAGAAAGAAGTGTACCCGACATAGCTTTGAGATCCGCCTTGAAGCTTACCTGTGGCGGGATAGATGGAAGTAAAACAAGGTCGGGGATTGATTGGAATGTCTATCTCGTCGATTCCCCTCCCTGCAGCGGGCACCGGTGAGATGGCACGATGCGAAAGAAAAAAATACCACGAACCCTCGCTTAGAGGACGATGATTTTGCCACGTGGGGCATTTTGAAAAGTCCGAGGGGTCTGGAACGGACTGGACGACTGGGGAAGGGGCATTGGGATGTTTGCTTTTTTGCATTCCTGACGCGATGATGGAAGAAGTTCGTTTTCTATGCTGTTTGCGGGCGCGGGCGCGGGCGGCGGGCAGTCCCGCCTTTTGCGAGGTGCGGTTCGTGATGGTTGCTTTTTTCTGGGGCGAATAGTTCTTGGAGGGGGGATGAGTTCATGTATGTCTTGAATGCGGATACGGTTGACCGGACGAGACCTGGCGTCCGAGGACGCCGAACGGATAGTTGCTTTCTTGTCTTGAATGCTGGTTTCCAGGTGAAGCGATGTGATGTGACGGCTAGTAGAGAGGGAGTTTGTCTGATGACGATGATGGACTGCGATATCCTTGGATGGAGAGAATGAGCGGACACGGAGGGGGTTTTGGGCGTCATCGTATCCATCCTAATATAGTCCTGGCATGTGAGACTATATGGCGATTCATCGTCTCCTCTTCATCCCGATACGCGGTTCACATTTTCGACCATGGCGACCAGTCAGCTGTCATGCTTGGCCTGACCGAGAAGATTCATCCGCTTCTTAGCCAGTCAGTACTCAACGAGATCTCATCAGGGAGAGGTTACTTCATTGGCGAGAGCGATACTGTTCAGAAGGTGAGATACTCAAAGTTGAGTCCATCACGTTTCGAAGCATTTAATGAAGCTTAGCCTCCGAAGATATGAGATAGCTGAAAGACCTATTGCCAAAGTACCACGATCGGACGTCGAGCGAATGTGCTGCTCATACACAGATTGTATCTTCAGTTTCCATAGATTTGCTGTGAGTGAGGTTACTATACCCATTCCCTCCGATAATATCTAGCCTCTATGATGCGCCATGTAGTCAACAACGCGGCTCTGCGAACTGGGCGTCAGGCCCATCGCAATCTCGTAGTCAAAAACTCTAGACAACTATCATATGACGTAACACATCTTCAGCTCATCTCTTCAAAGAGATTGACCATGTAGGTGTTTGGAAGAGAGACCGATGAATGAAATGAAGCATGTAACGAGTCGCATCTCGCCTTTCTGCCCACAACAATTCTAGACCCTTCTCGGCATCGAGTAGTTGAGCATCTAGAAACGAGCCTTGCCCGAGGTGGGTGCTTCAACCTTGCTTCGAGCGAATATCTAGTCTCGCCCCCTTCTTCTAGATATCTTATTCCTACCGGAATATCATGGCTCTAATGGACGGGGGTAACGGCTACCTATTTCAAACGGCAGCTTTAGTTCAAGATCTGCTCGAGATGCGGATTATTGAAGGTTGACTTAGAACGCCCTTTCTCTGTACAGGACAGCCGATCGGCACCGGTGATATAATGGAGATTGTTCCAGACAACCTGAAGATGGTTTGACTGAAAAAATTACCCACCAATCAGTCTTAGTCTTTATAGTATGTGAGAGAAGCGTCAACGGCAAGGCTACGGGGACAAAAGGGAGGCGAATAGCGATGCCGTCGATAGAGGCTTAACGAAAGGCTTCCAGAAGAAGTTAAGCCACATATGACACCTTTCGCGCAACGCTGAGCCCATTCATCGTAACGGCCTACAATTACGAAGTCACGGACGAGGTCGAGGTAATTGTACTCCTCGAACTCCCGACTAGACATATTGCTATCTTTCCACGCCTCCCCACCAATGTGGCATCAGTATTCTAGAGTCACCACACAGGGAAGCCGTGCAGATTTACCAGGAGAAAGTCTTGGGCCGAAGAGACACTCTCTTCCACCCGGCCCGGAAGTTATCCGTAGTGGGTGGGTGTTCGCTGTTACATAGACTGTGTAAGTCCAAGGCCGGAAGCTGAGGACTTGCTCGATGTCGAAACATGAATGTACTAAGACTGCAACAAACAAAGTTCAAACAAAGGTCCTAGGTTACTGCTCGTGGAATCTGACTAGATTACCGTTCACATTTCTTCTTCGTTGTGCGTCTATTCAGGCCAAATTGCATTCTCTTGCACGAAAGCTTCGCATATGGGAGTGATCGGGGACCTTCCAAGCTCTTAAGTTTTGGAAACACGTCAAATGCTCCTTGCCTTGCTGTAGTTAAGGAAATGTCTACTAAGGAATTTGTTCCTCAAACGAGACTCGGAGAACGCAACTCAAAGGTGAAGAATCACATCTTAGCAATGATTGAAAAAAGACTCTACCTGGAAGTGTTGGTTTTACTGTGACCTATCAAGAGAAGAGCAGTAAGGATTGACTCAAGATCACGTTATTATTCAAAACGATTATCTAGTACTAGCAGCTGATGGTTTTTGCTCAAATTACCGCATTATACATTATGAACTCTGTCAGCATACTCCAGCTCCGCGAAAAGAATCAAACGAGTGAGGGTATTTCCTATCCATACGCCATCCGGATTGTACGCGTTCCTCGTATGAGGGATAGCTCTTTTGGCGCTCCTGTGCAAACGAATGTACTCTGTGTTCTCTTTCTTATTTTTCCCGTTGACTGCCTACTCAAGGCCTACAGTGGCTTGGCATCAAGCAAAAATTGGCTGTCACCTTTAGATCGTCGATAAACTGGATCCCTAGATGAAGGCTTCAGTCATCCGACACTATACAGTGTGTTGCTAAGGCTCAAGGGCATCTCAGACAGCAGGGGTCGCAGCTGGGGCAGGAGCAGGAGCGGCCGACTTCTCAGGGAAGTGTCCGCCCTGGGGAACGCGGCCATATTGGGTAAAGTAGAGGTTCAAGGCGTTGTAGTCCCACTTCCTAGACAGCAGCAGGAAGACGACGGCGCCGCAGGGAACCATGAGAACGTCCAGAACACCAAAGAAGATGAAGTGAGGGGTGACACCAATGGTGTTGCCGCCCTCAGAGACACCAAACGCGATCGGGTATAGAAGCCAGAGGAGGTTGAAATACCCGGCGAGGATCCAGTAGTCTCCCTGGGTGCCCACGCGCTTCGCCCCGACGCTGCCCTCGGCAAACGTTGACGCCGCCATGACAAGGTAGGCAACGGTGCCGAAGACGAAGAAGCCCCACTTGTAGACGGACGGGGTGTAGGCCGAGACGAGGTAGCTGATGACCCAGACCCAGGAGAGGAAGACGTGCCAGACGATGGTGGCCCAGGACGAGTTGGCGACGAGGCCCAGGAGGATATTGACGATGGGGAAGGCGACGGCCCAGTTGATGTACTTGTTGAAGAAGATTTGTCGCGGGGCACCCGAGCGCGAGGTCGTGCCCTGGGTCACGATGGACCAGCCGAGGTTGGATGCGTTGGAGAAGTACGTGATGGCGCCGACTAGGAGGGCGATGCTGAGGAGGTAGTGGAAGACCTTTTCGTTGCTTCTAGGTTTCCAAGAGAGGGTGAAGACGCCAAGCTGATGGTGGAGGTCAGAAGGAAGATGACAGAGGAGAAGTTCGGTAAGGAGTACGTACGAAGAAGACAGAGTAGATAGCTACACAAGTCCACAGCCAATTGGAGCCGTTGACGCTGAGTTGCTCCTCAATCCCTGGGGTGGGATTGATGTCGAGTGCCTCGTTGACTCGCTGCAGGATCAAGCCCATGGTGTCGTTTTGCTGTGATCAAGAGTTCGTGGTGGTAGGTGTTTCGCAAAGAATGCGTCAGTAGAGTAATATCCTGAAATCAGTTCGATATTATACAAGCCGCAGAAGCCTGTTGATAGATATTGTGAGCTTAATACCTGTGATGGTGTGATGGAGATGAAATTGCTGAAGAGGGATGGAAGGGAAGTCTTATACTTCTGTTTCCAACTCCTCACTCCCCAAGAATTTGACGTCTTGACGGTTCCATGATGTGGAAATCACGCCTCCAACGCTGTGTGATAGATGCTACCTCCAAGTCCGAGCCCGCCGACAAGTGGAACTTGGCGATGTGAAAGACTTGCAGCTCAGATGCCGGAGGGACCCATACTTCCCTCCCGGCCAACGAACAGTAATGGACAATGCCGGATGGGACGGGCGGGATAGTCACAGTGACTGGACCATGGAAGGTTCCGTCGATGTCGGGAATCGCAGGAAACATCTTCGAAACAACAAAATCCTCCGGTCAGGAGACCTTGTCTTGAAGTCAGCCAAGTCGAAGCAAGGTTTAGTCAGGATGTAACCCGCATGCGCCAAGGAAGTGGCAGTCGAGAGGTCCGCTCCCAGGGCTGCCGGGAAGCACCCCGGTACTTGAAGAGACTAGTAGGTAGTCTATTTGTTTTCCTTTCTAGCTTGTCTCCCTGACCGAGGAGAGGAGGCAATGACACGGTTTGCTGTGGGGAAGGATGGGCCGAGTGTGGAGTCAGAATGTGTTGAGGTTATGTGACCGCCGGAGCCGCTTACACCGAAAGGTGTCACAGCATATGCCCGTACTCAGAGGTATACCTGAGGAGAAGTATCACGGAGTCAAAGGCTTTTGGGGTTCTAGACCAAGCAAGTATACCGTACACTCCGTCGATGGCCATCCGTCACCCATCAAATGAGCCAACTCGTACAAAAAGTGTCAGCCTTCGATGACCATGAGCCACATACGACATCACAACGTCAACCTTTCTGAGCTGCGAACGCACTGTTGATTCGCTATCAACTTAGCTGACGTGTGTCTTTCTGCGGAAGCCGTGCTCCAGGACGATTAAACGAAGTTCTATGGACCAGAGCATTCCTGGGATCTAGAGACTGGCAAAGAAGCAAATGCCGGCATGCACAGACACCCTGTTCGTCTTTCGCCGTTCCCCACCTGGAACCAACAACAGCCAAATCCCTGCAAACGCTCACCTCCCACATAGTGTACATAGTTCCGGCATTGAATGGAGACAGGAGAAATTCGAAGAACGAGAGACGAGCGTATTGACGTAATGGCCGCTGGCACTTGATTTTTAATCCCTGAAATATCAACTCACCTGATGTGGGAGCCAAAGGACCTCGCGCTCCGGGGGCCCCGGCCGGAGCCCAACCGGCAGACGCTCGGAACCATCGGGAAAATCCCACAACTGCACCCGTCCCGATGACTAAACGGAGGAACCTCATCATAGGTAGGACGAGATGCATCACATCACACCGGCGAGCCTGTCAATTGGCCTGAGGTTTCAGATCTACCTGCCTACCTGCCTACATAAGCCCAGGATAAACGCCCCCCCTCCTTGAACTTATTTGTAGATGGAGGGCTGGTGTTCCCTTTGAAGGAATAAACTCTACGCGGTCGCATTGCTCTTTTAACCAACCATTGCCTCGCGTGGTTGCACCATTCAGACCTCAGCCATGTGAGAGGTCATGATATAGAGCCTGGAGTTCCTGTACAGATGTACAACCTCGATTGATCATTTCGAAACGTGGAGCTATCCCACGCTGTCGCGGTCTCGGCGCAAACCATCACATCGCGATCCTGACTCCGTGAACCAAACGCCTAGCAACATGGCATATATCTGACTGTGTGTCATACCACTTACACACTCACACGCTCTCTCTCTGTCTAGTTCTCTTGCACCACTTATTTACCCCTGTCCCGCACTTAACGACCCTGCCGTCGATCGTGGCCCATCTGTGTCTTCTTCCCTGCACAATGGTGGATCCTTCCCACGGCCCCAACTCTGTTTTCTCTCTCTAGATTTCAGATCCTTCTTGACCTCATGATCAGAGAATATGCGATCAGACCACATGAGAGACGAACCCTTCCCATCCCAACCCGTCGCTCCCGAGAAATCCCAGACGAACACCTTCGATGCCGTAATAACGTAATTTCGACCATTAGTGCCAAGAATATTCAGACAGGACACAAGATATCCAAGAATGTTACAGTGCCGGCAAGAAAACCAAAAACCGAAAAAAAAACCCCGAGCTCCGTCCGCAGCACATTACCAGAGGCGCATTATAGGTATATTCATCCAGCCTACTATATTGAATACACCACAAGTGAAAGCTCTCATGTATACCCTAAATTCCATTTCTGTCACCAAGAGATGTAGCCCCCACCGGGGTATGAACTCTTTTTCTTGAATTTCAAGCAGAAGTTTGATTGTACTTGTCAGTAATACAGAATAAGTAAGGACGAACGCCACATTTTGTCGCCTGGTGAGGTACACGAGGTTTGCGTGGAAGTGATAGAGGAGTCCAACATGTATCACAACTTCAAGACATATACATATCTTCACACAAATCGACTCTCGGCATTGAATAATTTGGACGTCTTGACTGCCAACGCTGACACATGCCTTTCCGTCATTCATCATGTACTCTTTCACCGTGTACAGTAACGCTACCTTTAACTCCATGTACATCTATATCGTACATGCATGCGAACCCAGCTAATCCAAGATAATTGTCTCGACGATGCATCCGCTCTTGACCACAACCCCAACACCAATGTGCTCTCACCTACCTCTCCGTCTATTGACCCCAAAGTCCGCTACCGTTGCCCCATCGAGCTCTGTTGACGCTCATGCATGACTAGTAATCGACCCAAGATCTGATATTCCCAGCGAGACCCCTTATCATACTAGTATGTGCCAGGCTGCTTCATCTGCCACACTGCACTCTTGGCCCGTTCTCGCACGTCTAATTCGCTGTCGTCTTCTAATCCCTCAAGTTTGGTGAGAAAGCCCAACTTCTTAAGCTCGTACGCCCTTTGCGCGCATCCCCGTGCATCGTTGTCGTCGTCCTGCCATGTGAGGTTGCTGATCAAGTGACAAAGGGCAACCCGGACTTCTTTGTCCTTGCTATTGAAGTGGTTTGCCAACAGCTTGAGCAAGTCTGTTTGTGCAACAACCAGTTGTCGGTGGCCCGGAGTGCTCGCCGCCATGTGAACGAGGATGAACACAACGGCCTCGATGATCTTGGCCTGAGGGTAGAGGACTCGGGCCTCTCGTCCTGAACCCGTGGACCGTCTTGACGTGGGATGAAGTACCTTGGCCTGGAGCTTCCTGGCTAGGATATCGAAAAATCTTTCCTGCCCCAACTGGTTGAAAAGGTACTCAATCATCTCCGTAGTATCGCTTGACGAATCAGGTTGCGGTCCAGATGCACCTGCCCCGATCAAATTCCTTATGAAGTCGAGGCCCTGCTCCTGAATGGCGAGGTCGTCGTTACGGGCTTTCCGCAAAGGGTTGATTTCGGCCTCGCGAAGAGCTGCCAATTTTGCCTCGGTTTGACGTAACTTAACCGATCGTTTGCCGTCTGCGTCCTGTGAACCTAACCACGACTTGGACAGCGGATCAGCCTGATCCATCTCAACATCGCCATCCAAATCGTCTCCAGTGTCAACTGCATTCTGCTTGTCCAGCTTAGACCTAGCAAGGAACAGAGCATCGTCTTCCGTGTCGTCACAAATCAGCTGCACAAGCCATCCAGACTCAAGCTCTTCCAGACATTGCCTCTTGGTGTCGGTGTCAACTGCATGTACGAAATGCTTCAATGCCCAGAGAGCGTTGAGACGCAGTGCTGCATTGAGGGAATGCGCATGCTCACACAGTATCTTCATCACACCCCGGTCGGCCAGGAGCTGAGATGGTTAGCATAGTTCACGTTAACAGAGGCGATTTCAGGGATTGCACTCACCTCCCTCATGGGGCTGACTTCGGTGACCAAATTGCAAATCGCAGCAGTGGCAGCAACTTGAACATCCACGTCTGGGTGCCTGAGGAACCGGAATAGAGGCACGGCCACAGCATAGTCAACCAGAGACGTCCTGAGAATACTCACCGACCGTGACAGCATTCTCACAGCGTGGCAGCCCGCGATCAAGACCGACAGCGGGTTACTGCCGTACCCAGAATTGTGGTCAGACGCGGATCCGTCACGGATTGGCCCATCTGGTTCATTTGGTTTGCTGCGATCCTTGGGATTCGACGGCTTGCCGGGGGTGGGCGATAATGATTGCACAATGTGAGCAACGACGTCCTCCACAACGAAAGCCTTACGATACTCGTCTTTGCCGGCCGCCAGAGCCCCTATCGCCTTCAGTGCACTTTCTCGCATCCGCACTCTATGAGCCAGGAGTGGCGGTTGTCCTTCTGATCCCAGAGCGCGAGAAGGAGGGGTGCTTTCGGTCTCCATCGTAGTGTCGGCGTGTGGTGACCACACCTTAGCGTAAGCCGATGGTGGGATTGGCTCATATGCGTCTTTGAGAAGCTTGCTGAAACATTTGACGGCACCGCAGTCAAAAGCAGCCTTTTGAAGCGGCTCACTATCTGTGATTATTCGGGCAAGGATGGCTGGCGTACGCTCCAGTATCGTCCATTTGAGCGCCGCGTCTGCATCAACCAGGGGAGACTTCACTACTGGCGGCGCTGCCTGAAGCTGTTCGAGCATCTCCATAAGAACAGGAACAACCAGCAGGCAGAGGCTGGTCTCCCTCAGATACTTGCTGCCAAACCCAGACCTGAAAAGTGAAGTGAGCAGATTAGCAGCCATCAGCCGATCCAGACCCTGTCGCGATCTGACCAAGAGTATCAGCCACGGTATCAGAGGAGTCTCCTGTTCTTCTTCCGGCTCTGTCTCGTTTCCGAATAACTCGAACCGGGAAGTCTCCCAAACGGAAGCCGTAGAGCTGTACTTGCTTGCGGCTGAGCGAGCCCGCTCTCGCGCCTCGGACGAACCCAGAGCAGGAAAGTGCGACTGCTGCGAACCAGGGATCCGGCCTTGATGTATAGGGATTGCTGGTAGTAGATAGTCCAGAGCGCTGAGGTTCTGCTGGCGTGCGTATCCGAGACCGCTAACCTCTAGGGAGTTCCAAGGCGCTCGGATTTCCTTTGACGGGTTGAATTTCAGAGCAGGGAAGATAGCCATGATAGCCGGCGAGCATAACAACATGCATGCTCTGAAGCGAGAGTCCGAGATGATGACAGCCAATGCCTCCAAGATCGAAGCCAAGTTTGAGCTGGACGGCGCTGGTTCCGGAATGAAGTCCGACATCCGATCCACCCGACCGAACACTTCGGCGTAGGGAACAACATGTCCTTCAGCAACTGCAATGCTTGCCAACCGAGTTGCGAGAGAGTCAATGACCCCTTGGTTTGCCATGGCCAATTGGTGTTTCTCGTCTCGACACAAATGGGTTATAATGCTCGCCACTAAGGGTACCTGAATATGTTGCTCGGACGCAGTTGTGGTGCTGGAAAGTATGCTATTGAAAGAATCGATATTTTCGGATGCGAAGATGGCCTCGGCTAACGCTTGCATGTCTATCGGAGAACTCGTAGTTGACAAAGTAGAAGCTTCGATGATGTTGAGGAGGACGCGTAGTGCCGTGGTGACCAGCAGAGGAGCGTTTGTAGTTGGACACACGTTATCCAATACAGCTGGCAGCGCGCTCGCAGCTAGGAGCGGCTCGACGAAAGCAGTGCCTCCTGTAGGTACCCATGTTAGTTTGAGAAGTGGCCAAAAAGCTGGAGAAAGTGAGTCCTACCATTGGCAAAGCTCGCCAACAATTGTAGAGCCTGAAGCCTCACTGTTTCTTCCTCGTTCAACCACCGAGTGTTGGAGCTCGGTCGGGTATCTTTGCCGTTGACCTTGGCCGGCGACCGGGAAGCATTGAGTATCTTGACAATGGGTTCCAATGCGCCTAGCTCAGCCCACATCTCCTTCTTCTGTGCGTGCCCGACAACATCGTTCTTGAGAGCCCGCAGCGCGCTCGTCTGTTCGGTGTAGCTCCTTGCGCTCTGGAGCTGCGACAGGATTGGTGGATTCGACGTGCGTGTCATGATGAAAGTCGGCTTGATTCGTTGAGGAGCTCGGCTATGTGTTGTCGTTGTCGCCCGGCGCGTCGTGTACTTGCGAGGATAGAGTGGTGCTCCTACGGCGACGGAGGTTGCGTCAGAGCCCCAAGTCCCTAAGAACCGGTCGACGGTCAGGCAAACGTGGGTCGAGCTATGCGGAAAGTCAGAAGGACAACGGATTCTTCTCTAATGCATGTATCGATAATTAGTTGCTGTGCGCTGTGGGTGAGTTGCAAAGTTGTCGAGAGCTTGGCTTAGAAAATCGGATGTCCATGGACAGAAGACCAGGATGTCGTTCGCAGGATGGATTGCGGTTGATCACCTCAAGACAGGGCCGAAGGTCTGGGAGACTGGGTGATTATCGGGCGTTGGCACTGGGGTATGGCACGTGCATTTCTCTTATCGCTACCAGCCGTTTTCAGGATTCTCACATGCTAGCTAAAGCTTGGATCACCCTCAAGCGTCAGTGCGGAAGCCTGTGCTGTGCTGGTGCTTGCCCGTGTTCTCGCAATTCTTTAGCGATGAACGGTCCTGCTGTCTTCATGGTGAACACTGAAGGAGGTTTCATGCTTTTTGATCCACCCACTCGGAAAGAACAAGCAACAGAATAATATGATAATTTCAAATATTAATGGTTCTTCCGTTCAAAGGTATCTATTCTAAGGTATTTTGTGAGCAGTGAAGAAAAAAAGGGCGAGGTACCGAAGGACGGATAGGGAGTTGGAAACCTTGACCATCCCCCGCAGCATGGCTGGTTGTCACACGGCTTAGTTGTCTCCTTCCACCCTGTCGATACCCCACATGGTGTGGCTTACACATGGTAAACTTCCCGAAGCAGAAGCGCTTGCCACCTGGATGAAGTTGATCTGATCTGGGAGCATCCAGCTCCTACCATCACGAAGGGAAAACTTGAGACTGACAAACCTTCCTCTGGGGATTCAGTTGACGAGTCTAGAGATTCATTCAATGAGACGTTGCTCTGTGATTTGAGGGTCGAATTGGCGGTTATGAATGATTCCCGCATCAAATAGAGGCCCTAATTGTTTGAACCTAGATATGTTTAGAGTTGAGTGATGAAGTGATGTTGTATGGTTTTTACCATTCTTGGGAGTGGGCAGTAACAGGCCGGCTAAGATCCGGTGAGCATCTATCTAGAGCTAGATGACTTTCCAACGACCCTAGACAATTGCAGCAAATCGGTGTAGGTCCTCTGTCCATCAGCTGAAGACAATGATGTCCCGAGTCAGCTGTACTTTCAAGCTGCACCAACATCGCTTTCTCAGCTATAAGTAGACAAACACGTAGGGAAACCGTTGGGCACTTCTACGTTTGTACAACTGATTTCCAAGCCCAACTTAAACTCGATTCAAGTGCTCAATTGGAAAGTGTTCAAAGGGTAGGACGAGTTTGCGACTTGCTTGTGTACCTATGTGATTAGGCTGTTCCTTATGCCTCTTGACAGGCCGATGCCCACGTTTCTCGGGGCATCGGTAGGCTAACCTTGAAGGGTGACCTTGGATCTTATATGGTCACAGTCCCTTTATTTGCAAAAGCCGATGCTCTCCGTGAAGCACTGGGACGTTTCTCCATGATACACACCACGCCGCCGACATTAGTTGGGATACACACTGTACGGTTCACAATGCCGAGCAACTACGGATTCTTCGACTGAAGCGCGAGACAGGGGCGATCTGACCAAGATAGCGGCTCGATCGTAAGATGAGGGGTACCAGGCGTGAGATAATAAATGACATATGACGATTGGACAACTCGTAACGGAGATTTCAACCGCGAGGGGGTACAAATACACAATAAGAAGTAATGAAACCCACAGCATGTAGCAGTCGACCGCAAGCCGTAATGGCGGACAGTCCCGCACGGCGAAGCAACTTCCTACATGGTACCGAAGATGATAAAGGCCCGGAGAGGTTGTCGCGGAGCCTGCTGGATCCCTTGGTGGAACACGTCGGCGCCATACCTCCATTCTCCGCGCTCCGAACCTAAGCGTGTGCTTGATCCAAGATCCACTGGTTCCTCCGTAAATGATAATCTGAACCCGCATATCCGTCGAAAAATTTGAGCCGCCTAGGCTCGACGGCGCCTCCGGCCCCAGGCTACGAACCGTAACCGGCCAGGTCCCTGCTGGCATTATTGTGGGAGGGCCGTGGCGGCCCTGAGTAGCCGTAGAAGGGTTGCAGCGCCGGGGCCAGAGCAGCGTTAGTGGCATGGCTCGGTGTCCCGAAGCAGAAGAGTGGCCCACCTCTGACATTGAATCAGCGACGGGAGGGCCTCAAGATGAGGTGGACGAGATGGCGCAATGAGCGGCTTCCAGGGCACGCAGGGCACGCAGGGCCAGGAGAAAAGCTCTGCAAGGCCATGTGCTCTGCGAGTATGTCATGACCGCCCGGAAACACGTTCAAGCCCATCCCCTGGCGTTGCGTTCTGTCTGGAGCCGAAGCTGGGGTACTCTGTCGTGTAGAACTAACTGTAAGGTGCTATGTAAGTGTACCTTATGTACCTTGCGGATACGCAGTCATACCGTACAATGAAAGGTACAGGATATGGGCGAGAAGTGCGATGAGACTGAGAGAAATCAGTGACAATCAGAAAAGCACGTTTTCGCCCACGTACAGATGTCAAGACTCTTCCCCACTAACCCACAGCAGACGACTGGCTCACCGGCGCAAGCGTGGTTTGCTTGGCTTGGTGCCGAGACCGCAGAAAATCAGATTCGCGCCCCTCCACGTCCCAAGTCCTTGGCACCTCATTGGCAGCCCAGGCCATCCCACTGGTTGGCGACTGGGTGTCGTGGTACGTAACGAAGGTAGGTACTTGTCTAAGGTACTTTATCCTGGGCAGTCAGGACGGAAGGTGCGATTGCCTGGGGGCTCTTGCCTCGCACATTGGATGCCTTCATCAACCATCCACTCTTTTTTTTCCTCTCTCGTGACCGTCTTCCTGTTCACTCGCTTCTATTGCTGATGTTGTTATGGGCTGGTACGGAGTACTGCTACCTTACTGGAACTGGTGCCGACCTGCCGTCTAGACGACTCCTGCCAGCAGCCGCCGTATCAAAGGGGGTGACTTGCCAATATCGGACAGCTGTAGCGCCAATCCACCTCAGTTCCCCCCTCCCCAGCCTGGCCATCCTCATCGCCTAATACCTTATCCCACGCGCACCACCACCACCATACGGCGTCGGCAAGCCGAGCCCCTCCACTCCTCATCCCGGTTTTTCGACCGTGTGTGGCCTATCTGATTTTGGGTCTGGCAATCTGCAAATCTGAACCTACCCTATCGACCGCCGAACCGCTACCGCCAACAACTACACCTCACACTTTGTATTACCTACCTAACTTGCCTTAGGAGCGCCTACCTACCTTACACTACTCTCACCTCGCTCACCTTATCCCGCCACTTCAGCTCCAACTTCTGGCAATCACGTCCGATCCGCTCGCTCTGTTGTCCTCGAAATCCCACGATGCGCCCGGGACCATGTTGACAACATCTCCCATCGTCGCCAGCTCCGCCAATGCCTCGCCCAATAGCTTCCACTATGCCCCTACGCGATCCTCCCCGCACTCATCTCCTGCCCGGCTTTCGGCCCCTTTGCCGCGGCGGCACTCTGCATCAAGGTCTTCTCCGTCCGCAGCCTCAATGACCTCACCTTCCTCCCAACCACGCCCACGACAATATGTAGCCGTCGACGCCGGCACCCAATATTCTCCCATGGAGTCTTCCACTCAAAAGGCACAAGATGCCACCGCCCCGCGCACTCCTACTACCGTCCCTGCGACGCCTGTCGAGCCCCCGCCGACGCCGCGCCCTCAACCCATAGACCCATCCGCGCCGCAACCGCAACCAGAACCCCATCAGCGATCCCAAACAGAAACACAATCACAACCGCAGCCCGTCGTGGCACCCGTTATTCGCGAGGCGTCGACTACCACCGCGTCGCCCGGAAAACGTCGAAACTCTCAAGATTCTGCCGTCGCGCAAGCGCGGGCAAGCGCATCGGCAGCGGGCGAGTCGTCGAGCAGCGCGGCTAAGCGTCCAAAGCCCACGGCTGGCCCGCCGAAAATCTTGCCTCAGCGATATGAGCTGTGCAGCACCGAGGACATGGTTGTACTCATATCCCACATGCTCTCAGAGTTGATAGAGACCAACGATGCTCTGGCCCTTCGTTCCGGAAGCCTGACTCGCTTCCACTCGAGGTGAGTAAAAGCCTTTCCCAGCTGTCGCCCCTAATGTGGCAGCGCTCACTAATCCGTATTTAGAACTGCACCGAGCATCTCCGTACTGGAATATCTGAATAGATTGGCAAAGCATGCGACGCTAACACCGCCACTGCTGCTATCTATGGTCTACTACATTGACCGTCTCTGCGCGTTATACCCAGAGTTCACTATCAATACGCTGACTGTCCATCGCTTTCTGATCACGGCTGCCACTGTGGCGGCCAAGGGTTTATCGGATCTGTTTTGGAACAATACAACATATGCACGAGTTGGAGGCGTTAGAGTCGCCGAGCTCAAGCTGCTGGAGCTTGAATTTCTATACAGGGTAGACTGGAAGATCGTCCCGAACCCAGAAGTCCTTGTGGCTTACTACCGCGGCCTCGTTGAGCGCTGCCCAGGATATGCGCTGCAAGAGGAAGAAGCAGAAGCGATTGACGAAGATGAAGATTCTGACGATATCGAAGATGATGGATCGACAGAGATTTCAGACGGAGTCGCTGATGACAGCGGAGACTCGCCGGACGAAGAGAGCCCGGCTAAGTCGCCGCATGGGGATGAAGCAGGGCCATCGCAACCCTCATAACGGCCACCAAGAGAGTTTCAAGGGTAAATCTTTGTTTGTCGATTCCATTTTGTTAAAAAAGGGCGGGCATCACTGCTGCCAGAGAGGCATGGCAAAGCGGCGTTTGGAAAGGTGGGATGTTTTGAATGGTTATGAGTGATAGCGGTAATGAATACCACACTGTTCTGAATGATTCTATAACCATGTGCGATTCGAATTCGATGACATGACACCTTTGAATGTGTCAAAGAACGCCTGATTTCTTTCCCAACAGAAGCTTCCAGAGAGAGTAGGCTGGTGATTGTTTGGGGGCAGATTGAGTGAGTCCGGGGTACAGGCGTTCGTTCAGCCGACTTTACCCCGGGCGACCTTCAACCCAGCAGAGCTCCATAGAACTTCCCCCTCCAGCATCCTACCCCCATGTGACAACTGCTCGCCGCGATTGCACCTCAACATACCTTACCCGGCGCCATTCTCCCCAGGCGCACCTTTCAGAAGGGGTCCTACACATACTCGACGGAGAAATCAAACAACAAAAATGCGCGCGACAACAATCCTATCAGCGCTCTTCGCAGCGACCCTCGCCGCCGCCGAAACCCGCCTCGCAAAGGTCTACATCGAGCCCGTCTCCCTCGCGACCAACCAGAAGCCGACCCTCCTCGCCGAGGTCGAGTACGACACGAAACGCCCAACCGAGGCGAGCGTGACCTCCTTTGAGGCCCCCGAGCTCGCCGACTACCCGGCCGCGACGAAGCTCGTCCGCGTCGGCGTCTACGATGCCGCCACGGCGCAGTGGACCTCGAGCGTGTCGGTCGCCTCGACGGAGAACTTTGCCAAGGGGTACCAGCCCAACATTGTGCTGAGCGTCGACGGCGCCTCGGGCGAGGTCGTGGGTGCGGGTGTCAAGGGCGTACGGGTCGACGCGGGCGCGACGAGGGATTTTGGGCCGCAGGCTGTTGTGAGGGTCGCGGGGCAGGGAAAGACGCCCGAGTTGAATAAGCCTGTTGTGCTGAGTCCCGAGGGACGCAAGGTTGTTCAGGAGGAGAAGCCGTTTTGGCAAAAGTATGTTGCCTTTGCTTCTATCAGTTTCCTTGGGCTGTGGGTGAGCTTGCTAACGTTGACTTTGCAGGTACTGGTGGTTGATTGCGATTGTCGTCTTGATGACTGTCACTGGTGGAGGAGATGGAAAATAGACCAAGATCACGACGATGAAGATACACTAATAGACTTTCTCACGTTCATCCGCGAAGTACTTTGCTCATATGATGGCATCGTGTCGGTGCCCATGATCCTGCTTCCCCGGTATGAGAGGAAGTGCCTAGTCACAGCTGTCTCAACTGGCCTTGAAGATTTTCGAGGCAATGTCTATTGTTCTCAATGTTCCCCAGAAGAATGTCGAATTTGCCACAGGATCGAGGAAACGTCAAAACATATTTACAGTAATCAGCCGCATAACAAAGATCCGATACTCTTTTGGGAGCCAGACAGATTTAGATGCTTCTCTTCACAAGACTCGAGCCATGTTTTGACACTTATGAGGACTAGATAGCTGGATGACATTATAAGACAAAATGATCCATTTTGGTACGAAATACAACAAGGTGTTATCCCAAAGCCTCGCAGCCTCACGTTTTCCCATACAGAGTACCTAAAGTACTGGAAGCTCCAGCTCACTCAAGCGTGAGCACCTGGCAGGTTTGACGTGGCACGTGCGCGACAGGCGATTCAGCTCTAGCACAATCTGAGGCTAGCGCTCGTTGCTCAGAGACGGAGCGTGGGAGCCTGTCGCCTGCACACCACACAAGCCTTGCGCGGAGGGCACTCCTTCCTCGCAGGCACTGCAGTCTTAAAAGCTGGGACCAGGACCAGGGGGAAGGTACAATCGAACTGATAAATCCATCGGTTTGCCTGCGCAAAGCTTCACCTCCACTTTCCTTTCCCACCTACCTTCCCTTCGTACAACCCACCCCCCAATCTTTCCCAATCCAACCACAACTTTTTGCGACAGCAACTTCTTGTTTTTCTTGACTCTCGCCCTTTGCGCAAAGACTCGACAGTACCACGCAACATCCACGAAACAGACACAATGGCTGCCGAGAACGAGAACGTCGCTGCTGGCCTCGCCGAGGAGACCAAGGGCAAGGGCAAGGCTGTCGCCGCCGAGGAGCCCGTTGAGAAGAGCGACGCCATGGATGAGGATGAGGACTCCAGCGATGAGGAGGAGGCCCCCGAGGCCGCTGAGGCTGGTAAGAACGAACGTCCGCGGCTGCAGCAAATCTACCGCGCACTTGCGATTTCCTGTGACTAACGTGCCTGTGAATTGCAGTCGACGAAGAGGATGGCATGGAGGAGATTGACCTGAACAACATTGTCGAGGGTGGTCGCCGCACCCGTGGCCGTGTCATCGATTTCGCCAAGGCTGCCGAGGAGAACCCCGCCGAGGATGAGGATGACGAGGACGACGATGACTTCGCGGCCGACGAGTCCAAGATGGATGAGGACTAAGGAGCGACTCCATTCTCCTCCTTTTTCTTTCGACCTTCGCAACCCCCCCCTTGGCCTGCCTACCTTTAACATGGGGGCGACTGCGGGCGGCCGCGATGGTTCATCACCATTCATGACGGTTATTGGGAAACGGCACGACACACACACACGACAGAAAACGGAATGCAAAGAAGGGGCGGTGGATGGTTTACACAAAAGTTATAAGAGGGCTTCGATAATCGTTTGCATGCCCCTTGCGTCGATGAAAAGACTTGGTGGGTTTGGACATTGGCGGCTGAGAGCCTCGGTTGATATTGCAGCTTTTTTGTCGGCGGCGGCAGCGGCGACGTTTGTCGATTTGCTGCTGCTCTGCCCACCTGGCTCTCTATTTTATCAGGCCGTTTCAGCGCGCGGTGTCGCTACCTTGACTACGAGTGCCATGGAAATGAAGATTATGCAACAATGAGCAGTCCCAAATGCTTGTGCATGTTGTGTCCTTGTGTAGTGAATGATGTTGAGGGCGTGGCATTGGTTCATGCAACGCCCGTATTTTTGTTTTGGAGCAAAATTCTTGTTAGTTCAAGAAGAGCTGATCCACCTGCCAGCTCGATCGTGGATCAGTGCATGAAGCTGAGCTACTTTAATACCTGACATTGGGGCAACATGTACTTCCTTGACAAGTTGCGTGCATGGCACAGGTGCCGTTGACGTAAACAAACATTTTCACGGACTTCTCAGTCTCTCCTCGAGTAAACAATCAGACGTTAGATGAGTTTCTTGAGCGCAAGTTCTCGGCAGGTAGCTGGGTACAGATTAAAGGTGGTTACATGAGGTGAGTACCTACTTGCCTGAGCGTCTAAGAGGCTCATACCTCAGGTGAGTTAGGTAGGCAGGTACCTGCGTCCATTTCTTCCGCTGTTAACAGCGGAGGGAAGCCTTCCCGGTCGGAGCCGGACCCAGGAAGGGACACCCGCTTTCATACTGTACCTTATAGGGTATCTCCTTGTGTCCTTTGATGCCTTGGTCGGGGCTTTTAAGGTTCTTCTCCGTTTTCGATTGGATAGCGGGACGACACGTACCCAAATGACTGTTAGCGGGACAGGCTTTTGGGGAAACTATGGAATCTGTCGGAGTTGCAAAGTAATAGTGAACGTGGTGGACAGGAAACCGAGGGACACGTCTTCCCCTCTCTTGCCGTTCATTGTAGATAAAAGTACTTTACGCGAACTTTCACCGTGTCAAGCGCTTCTTATTTCCCCTTTCCTACACATGAGCCCCAGCAAGTTCGCCTCACTACTTTGACTACATATAACCCACAGCGGACGTCAAAAGTCAAAAAGCAGGGAGCTTGAGCCGCTAAAAGGGAAAATATAGAGATCGCTCAGCCGAGATTCGACACATACCTACGAACACCCTGCCCGCATAGCATAGACCCCTGCTCTAGCACACCTTGCCAACCTAACCGGACCGACATTGAATGACAACACAGCTTCCAGGGGTTCTGAGAAGGGACAGCAGGTATCTATCTTACGGAGTACAAGGGCCAACGAAAAAAAGTTGCGTCTTGTTATCGGGATTGTTTAATTAGCATCAAAACACCTACACCCCTTTTCAACAAAACGACAAACTCCTCGAGTATTCGAGACATTTCAACGTTGCTGTCACCGACGACGCCCTGTACTGCACCCCGACCCAAATAACGATACTTTCTCCTTTGCTTCGAAGCGGCAGCTGTGCGCGCGCGACATAGGACGCGACGGTTAGGACACCATGGCTCAAAGGTGCGTACACTGGACTCGACAGAATACCCAACACACACGCAACACATGCGGTTCGGAATGGCGGGATGGGTAGCTACGGCTTGCGACGTTCATGTGCTCCAAGGCGGTCCCCACGATCAGAGAGGAAGGCGAGGAGTTCGGTCTTGAGGATAACGAAGTGGCGATCACGACAGGCCACCCCTCGGTCATAAACTCTCCACAAGACAGACGAGCAGAACCACCAGCGAGACCGTACCGACCGCCCATCTTGCGCAACGACACATTGCATTGACATCTGGGAAAATTCATTAACAGTGGGCTAACTCGTCACAACTTACAGATTCGGCGCTTCCTCGCTGCATCAGCGCGACTCCCGCAGCGCCCTCTTCGAAGGCTACACCGGCGGCGGCAGCGACAACGGCCGACGACCTGTCAGCGCCTCGCCATCTAGACTAGGCGGTGGATACGGATATGGGTATGCGGGAGGCAGCGCATCACCTGCACCGCCCATGGGCGGTAGTCACCTCGGTGTTGACGCGAACCGGGGGTTCCGGCCTGCGACGCCGAACAAACGGTACGGAACTAGACACCCCTCCAGCCCCTTTGGAAGTCCCGCTTGCGAGGTCAAGGGAGACTGTAATTGCGCCAGGACGACTGAAGAAGCTGATGATAGGCTCTCGAAACTTGGGGCAACTTGCTAACGAATGCGACATATCAGGGGCCAGTACAGCGATGCCGTGCTCAACGAGCTCGAGAGCCAGAACGATGAACAGGTCGCGGGTATCATGGGTAAAGTCAAGATCTTGAAGAGCGTAAGTTCCGCCTCAACCGCATCTTGCACGCAACAAAACCAGACACGAAAGAAGGAGACTAAAATCTTGAGGCGCATAGATGACGGTAGCCATTGGCGACGAGATCCGCGACTCTTCGGCCCTGGCAGAGAAGATGAACGACAGCTTCGACTCGACGCGCCTGCGCATCCGCGGTACCATGAACCGCATGCTCGTCATGGCGGAGAAGACGGGTGTCGGCTGGAAGGTCTGGCTCGGTTTCTTCGCCGCCGTGTGTTTCTTGTTCATGTACGTCTGGCTATTCTAAGAGCGTGGTCTGAATCGACGACTACGACTACGACTCGACGAGACCAAGGCGAAAGACGATACGCGCGGTTTATCAGTCATGTCGGGGAGACGAGCGTGATTATGGATTACCTCCTACAAGCTTGGGACTCTTCGAGCTCGGAGGGGCGAACGGCCTTCTGCTACGTGGGCTTTACCGAGGCTGTCAACATGGGAGAATGCTGCGAGCTCAAGAGACTGAGGTCAAAGGGGCTGTCCATGTTAAACGTCCTAGGCGTAAGAAACGAGGAAGCCAATTTCAACGCGAAAAGACAAGACAGCAAAACCTAGCTGGAAGAGAGGGCTTAGGGGAGAAGGGCAGGCTCCAATAGCCTTCCCGGAATGGTGCGGTGCATTTGGTTGGGAAGCAAACCCATTATTCTTGCATGCTCGGCGTCGGAGGCGTTTTCTAAACGGTTCCATATGCCTGGAATCATCTTCATTGCATGGGGGTTGGGAGAAGAGGGTCGAGAATCTCGTGGGAGGGCCCGATAACTTTCTATTTCCTTTTCAAAGCATTGAGGACACGAGGAAAGAGATGAACGATCACGAAAAGGACGTCCTGATACGAACTTGAATAGGGACAGAATGGCAGAACGGCATGGTTCCTTTCTGGTGTGGGGATGCGATGTCTCTTGCATACATTCGAGAGGGGGAGAAGGGTGAGAACAAGGCGCGATTTCTCTTTCACTTGTCAAGTATTGGGGACACAAATTAGAAAATTTTGTAATGGCCGTGTATACATAACACCTCTTTTGTATTTCTATAGACTTTCGGCACCGAGACTCTGGTGCTCATGCCTGGTCGCATTTCTGTCAAGATTTCGAACTGAACTTCTGTTGTTGCCATAACGCCTCGGACTGGTGTATGCATGTTGTGCTTCTATAAAACACTCGTGAACGCGAGGACATGTCCACGTCTATCGCTGCACGCCTCTCGAAACAATGTATGGGAACCGGTGGGGGGGGTATCATAATTCCATCTTCCTCTGTCCTTCCCTTCCCATTCTTCACAACCCCCCCTTCAACGCCTGTGAGCCCTCATGTTGGGACTACTATCCATCATACTACTCCCATCCGCGGAAAGCAACCCGCTGAGATCCAGACTACTCCTCGGCATATGGTGATGATGCCTTGCAGCACCAGCAGCGCTACCCCTCCCCCGATCCCCAGTGGGACTCAACGGGGCCCTCAAAGGCGCAGCTCTCGGCGCGAAACTGATATCCCCTTCCTCATCATCATCATCATCGTCGTCTTCCTCCTCTCCGCCACTGCTAATAACACTACTCGTCAACCCGCTGACCTCGGCCTCGGAGTCCGTATGCTCATACACCCCGCTCAGCCCCTCGGCCTCGGGAATCTCGTCGTCCAGGTCGGCGTCCATGTCGACGCCCATACCCAAGTCGTCATCGTCGACAAGGCCCTCGGCGGCGAACCCGTCCTCGAGCAGGTCCTCCTCGTCGAGCATCTGGCCCTGGCCTGAGGCCTCGAGCTCCTCTTCGGCGCCGTACATGTCGTCGCCGTCGACGTCGCCCCGCGCCAAGGCCTGTCTGAAGGCGTCGTCCGCCATGCGCATCCTCGCCGCGACGAGGCCGTCACGCCTCTCGTACTCGTCCTCGTCCACGGCCGTTGCGTCGTCGTCATCTTCGTCGTCAGCATCTTCCTCCTCCTCAGTCTCCTCGTCATCATTGTCATCAAGAGAAAGAGGCCGCCCTTCACTCGACGACAAATCATCCGCCATACTATCCTCCCCACCATCAAACCCAAAACTCTCCTCCGCAGCATCCGGAATCTCGTCATCCAGATCCCTCACCTCCTCTTGTTCTCCATCCTCCCCTTCCCCAAGCACACCCAACCCCCCATCATCATCCTGCCCGCCCGCCTCCGCCTCAGCGAGCTCCAGCGCGAGCTGCTCCCGCCTCATGGCCTCGGCGTGCTCCTCCTGCTCCCGCCGCTCCTCGCGGATCTGGTGCAGCGTCTTAGGCACGCCGGGCGGCTTCAGCCACGTGCTCCCGAAATTTTGCACGTGCACCCTGCGGCGGTCCATTGTGTGCTCGTCGGCGCGGAGGCGTGCCAGCGCGGACCGCTCGATGAGAAGTTGGCCTGCGCGTCGAGAGGAGGAGCTGTTTTGTTGCTGTTGTTGTTGCTGCTGTTGCTGTTGTTGGGCGGAGCCATGGTGGTTGTTGTGTTCGTGGGCTTCGAGGAGGGCGGCTTGGGTTATTGGGTTGCGGGAGGAAGTGTACCAGATCGAGTGTGACTGTTGATAATGCGGTCAGATAGTTGCATAGGGGACGAGATGGATGCTTTTGGAAATGTCAATAGAGGTAGGAGAGCTTACGTCTCGTGGGGTGAGGTCTGGTAAGAGACCGAACATTGTGACTCGCAAGGTGCCGTCAAGCAATGCTCTAGGATTGCGGGTGTTTCAATGACTTGATGCGCGTGAAGGAATTGATGTCAGAGACAGCCGAATGGAAGCTGTTTCGTAGCTGTCGAGAGCTTTCGTCGCAAATGGCACAGGACCCCGCTGCAAGTTGCTTGTCGCGAGGTTGCAAAGAGTAAACAATTCGACAGTACGTACTGGCCGGGGGGTGTCAGGGTCTACCCCACATTGGCAGACGCGCCGCGCCTAGCGCGCTTAATCCCTGCGAAGAAGAAGTCACGATGCTTCATTGCGGGCGGCAGAAATGTGGTCGTCTGCCTCGCAAATTCAACGACATGTCTTTAAGTGCGCCATGGTTCAGCACAGTCACGATTGCTTCATCGCAAAGTAATGTGTGGGTGCCTGAGAGGTTGCCATTTCCATGCCCCTCCATCAGGCTAACAGTAGAGCATTTGAAAAATAAAAATATGCTCAAACCCAATTGAGAGTCTCCGCCAGTTTGACCGAATGACTCTTCCCTCCGTTGGGACTTAGACCCAGTTCCCACCGCCAGAACTGCTGTACGGATACGGCGTGCCTCGCATCAATCTCAGACCGAACTCGTTGAACATGCGCTCCTTGGTTACCAGGTTTCATCCAAAATGCGTGGGCTCAACCCTCAGGCGCCTGCGTCTCCTCGTTTACAAGGGGGTTTACTGTTTTCGTTTGGTAAGGAAAAGCAGGGGTGTAGGATTCGTTTTCCAACTTTTTACATTCTCTGCGCTTCTGCGTCGACTCTCGTCTGCCATTGATTCGCATAGCCACGGGGAAATGAGGGACCAGCGCATTCGCCCCGCGCCGCTCTGATGTGTCTCGTCGGGAGAAGTCGGAACAGCGCTGACTTCGGAGTTGCTGGCATTGGCTACGCAAGTGGAGGTTTCAAATGCCATATTTCCGCTTTGTGGGAATTCCTCGCGGCCATGGGCTGACTCGAGTGGACTCTCTCTTCTGCCCGTTTATTTTTTTCGCTTCTGTCCTAGACCTACTACCGAGCAACTAAGCAAGACACCCCCCTGTAAGTTGGTATGGATTGGGTCTGAGGGCGTGGCCGCCTCCGATATAGGTCCCAGAACGCCAGCCAGGGGTTACATCCGCCCGGCCCTAGTTAGGGTGAACGGCCGAGCCGACTTCGGGGGGGCTTGGTTAGCGCTATGGGTAAATGGCAGATGCCATGTCAGACCCGTCACCCAGCTTCGCTTCGTGTCGTGACAAACTCCACAGGGACGTGAAAGAATGGATGCGTAGCAACCATTCCCAAAGCCAGACTAGACATTTATAATTCCTGTTGTTCAAGTTGCTGACCAGAAGCCCGCTAAACATGCTCCGAGTATGGGGCTTGATATGTCACTGACATGTGTAGCCGGATAAATGATTTGTGACTAGAATCACCGAGCTGTCCATTCGTCCCCGTGTTCTAGCCGACTGTATGGATCCAATATGAGATGACTTTCTCTAATATTAAAGCGTCATTGCTGCTCAAATGCGGAGATGGAGGGTTGCTCCAGGAGGGCATAGGTGATCGTAACCGCTTCCAGGTCGTATGTAGTTTCTGTCCATCCAGATCAAGGATGCAGACACGTGCTGGTCGACAGGCTAACCTGCGAAACCCTAAGTCAGTCCCGGAACGACCAGCTTTTCTCACAAACTTTAAACCGAGAGGAAAAAAAATACTTGTGGTATGTACTTGCGTATGTGTGTGAACAAGCATCTTTTTGTGCACATCGGTGACATTTGTGACGTAGCCCATGCATGCGTCGCTCCCAAGTGGTTCATCACCGAGTGCGGATGGTGTCTCTCATGTGGCTAGCATGTCTGTGCCGCTTCTCAGCAGGCTACCTTGGACGTTGGAACCCCGTCGGAGGTGGCCCCCTCCTTCTCCTTTTCTCACCCTCCCCTCCAGCTCTAGAAGCCAAGAAACCACGAACGTCTGTGCGTGTACACAGACAGGGTCGTGCTGAGCAAGGAACTGTGAGATCTCGAACGCCTCCGGTCGGCGGGGTCGCATTTGGCATGGATGTGCCGACTAGGGGCATACCTTGCTCGCTATAGCTCAGATGCAGATGCAGCAAGCGTCCATTATGGTTGGCTCAAGATAAGACGGTTGAAGATGAGGCTCTAGTTGTGATTGGCCGGCTTCTCCAATTTCAAGTTGTCGATTTTTTGACAGCAACCCTTTTCGATTTGGGCAACAACTGTCGATGCTGGAATGCAGTCAGACGCCCAACTCGCCAGTCGATGATATGCCGGAGAAGAGGGTGACTAGTTGCCTTTTCGAGCGCCATTCTGCACAGCAAAGAAACGTTCTTCCCATCCCATCTCTCTACTATTGCGCCGCTCCCTGTCTGCATATGCTCGGTGCTGCCCGCCATTGGTTAGCCTTCCAGTAAAGCCCGTATTGCTTGCAGTTGCGACGTGCGTCGCGCCTGGAACATCGCTCTCGCGGAGCAGACCGCAGTCAAGCTGCGTCCTTCTGCTGAGCGGATCTTGTGTTGGGGGTTCATTTGTCAGTCGGTCCGTCCATCGGTATCCGTGATCAATGCCGCCGCAGGCGCTTGAGGAAAAGACATAGGTCGCAGCCCATATGCCCCTGGTCCTTCGTCGGCCGCTGCCGTCCAGCCGGCCGTGGACACCACCAAGTTCCGTAGATCGGAGGGCTGATAGGCAAACAAGAGATATACCGACCACTCTCATTCGTGATAGGATTTCGGAAACAGCTCGGAATCTGCGCAACATCGAGTCCTTGACGCAGCTTGGTTGATCTCAAGAATCGCCATCTTACGGAACTGCCCCGGCTGATAGTGCAGCAATGACAGATAGCGCATGCAGGGCCGCGAGACATTGAAGCCAGCCCAGTTGACAGATGCTGGTTCTGCAAGCTAGCAATGTAATAACAAGCAAGTCTCCCATCAGCATGTGCAAGCGCGCCTTTGAAATGGAACAGATGTTCAACACCATCCCCTCCCCCAACTTGCTCCCCCAATCACTTGCATCGATGCTGGAGTGGCCCATGTCCAAGAAGGGTCCGGGTCCAATTGCTTGGGGGCATCCTGCGGTTTATCAGGGGCCCCAAGATCCGAGGCGACTTCGGCCAAGGGCTTCTTTGAAATCCAAGCCGCTGATTGGTGCAAGCTCAAAGCTTGCTCGTTGATGACATTAACCTTTCAACGACTCAGTTTCGAGAGAGCAAAAAACAACTGGGTACCCCCTGCTCGGCCCGCATGGAGTGTGTGGGGTGCATCTCTGCTGCTAGTTTTCGCCGAGGCGCTGGGTTTTTGTGTCAAAATTCTCTTACACACAGTATTCCGCAAGCGACGCTTGAACGGAAAGGGATTCGCCAGAGTGGCCAAGTAAACCATAGGACGTTGCTTGTCCGGGATGTGCGGAAGAAGTTTGACCGCCCACCTTCGCGTTTGGTAAACTGCAGCACTGCGTACTGTACACGTCTCGGGTGACTATCCGAGATATCTTCCATGTGCCTGTGGTAGAGTAAACGCAGCGCTGAATGGCGTTCGGAATGCATCCGAAGCAGAGTTACAAATGTGCACAGCGTTTGATTCGCAAGGCAAAGTAAGGCATGGCGGTCTGTGTTTTTCTGTTGAGTATTCAAGCCCAGCAGCGGGCAGAAAAAGCCATTAACCCACGACTACGCAGCAAAAGGCTCCGCTCGCCTCCGGCATCATATACACTGACCCGATCTTCTTCAAGTTGGTCGATCTGAAATTGGGTCATCGCCATTGGCCAAGATTCTCAGGCGGAATATGGGATATGGCTCCAGAGGCGTGGCATCCCCTAGCGCTAAGTCCGGGCGGAATATCCGAACGGAATGAAATGAATGGAAGCTGTGTTTGTCGGTCAAAGGACAAGTTTGTGGAGTGCCAATTCGGCCCAAACAATGTCGGCAGCATCAATCTAGCAAGACGAGGAACGTTTTTTGTCGTGATACATTCCCCAAGATGAGGCGGCCGGCCAGTACGTCAGGTAATCTGGAGTCTTACCTCGAGGTTTTGAACCCAATGTCGTTCGACCAACGCTGAAG
>JFBX01000623.1:170494-242231 GCA_001563135.1 Colletotrichum simmondsii | reverse complement strand
AAAAAAAAAAAAAAAAAAAAAAAAAAGAAGGCCAGTATTATTGCGGATTTGGGGTGAAGCGTTGCTAGGCCGGTAGTACGGCGTGACGGAATACCTACCCAACGGTCAGGGGAGGACCCCGCGGAGCAACGTTGGCACGTCCGCCGTGGTGGGAGGGACCCAGTCAGATTTCTGGAGGAGGTCGTGGTGGCGCATGGGGAAGTAGATTGGCGGCACGTATTGCCTTTGGTGGTAGCATGAGACGAAGGTTTGGGGCAATGGAGAGACTGGCGAGGAAGCGTGAGGTAGTGAGTGGGTGGATCGATTATTATGATGGTGGGTGAAGGGTGAGCCGACGGTGAGGAAGGTCGATCGAGGTTGACGTGGCGGAAGATCATGAACATCCTGAAGACTGAAGTGTGAGCGAGGGCGCTCCGGGGAAGCGTGGGATGCCGGGAGTTGTTGCTGTGTAGCAATCAAAAGCCGAGACATTGGCCTGAGAAGGCTGAGATTGACGGTACAAGCGGTCGTTCTAGGTATGATGAGCTGGCTGTCAATCTCTCTGAATGGCCGTTTCCCGAGGCAGGTAGGTGGTGTCGATGGTGTCTTGCTTCTGGCCGATGTGCGGTGTTTTCTAGCATGTGGTTTTTAGGAGGACTCAGTAACACTAAGGAGGGGAAGGGGGACTTTCCATTCCATTTCCCGAGAGCATGGTCCCCCGTCAGAAGCAGCGTTGTTAACAGCCGTGGTGGTCGATTGTCGAGCTGGGCCTGGCGTGCCAGAGCCGTGGAGGGGCAGAATGGTGCGCTGGACCGGTCCACTTTCAGACCATGCTCACCCGTGGACAGGCCACCTTGAAGGGGTTATTTCCAAGGTTTGTTGCATGACAACAGTCGAACAGCGGCGGGCTTGCCAGGCGATGTCGTGGGAGGCAAGGAGGCTAGCAGGGTGGTGGCATGGTGGAAATGGTAGCACCAACTTGGATGACTAGGGGGCAGTGGAGAGGAGCGGCGAGCCCACTGAAGAGAGATGGATTATGGACCGAAAAACGGAGCAGGAGAGAAGACGACGCATGCCCCATGAACCGGAGGCGGGGCGGAGAGTGGCACCCGCAAGCAACCCACGGGTCCCGTTCTGTTAGTGCGCTGTCGAAGAGTCAGAGATTTGGAGACTCTTGCCAGGCGCCGCCAATGGGAGACATACGTGTTGGATTGATCGATGCATTGATTGGATCGCGCTTCGCCCTGCTAAGGGATCCATACTGCGTAAGTTGTTCGGACCCCACCATGCTACGGAGTATGGTTTTGTCTTACACCTTCCAGGCAGTCCGTGTCTGCTTGGTTTTCGAAGAAGCGTACCTGTCGAGAACAGAAAAAAGGCTACCCTGATGGGATGGGATGGGGGAGAAAGACCGACACGCCCGAGAGAAAGGCAACAGCAGCAGCAGCAGCGCACAGACACAGCCGCGCCGTCCACGGAGCCTCTCTCACCGATACGTACCCCTCTTTTGGGCTCTTTCCTCTCATGCCATTTGCTGCCACTGCTCCTGCCGCCTTTTTGCATGACTTCCCGTCTCTCCTTCTCGGTACCTAGGTACGAGGTCGTGCCTTTCCTTCCCATTCTCATCCCATCTCAGTGCCTCTTGCAGCAACTTGCTACCTTCCCTTAGCTCTTGCATTTGGGGTCGGTACGTACCCCCATTTCATCCCACTTTGCATGCTGCAAACCCCCACTGCTCTTTTTCAGCCCATTCCCCTCTCAGTAAACGTAGAAACACGACAGGAAAACCGAAGAGAAGGGGGAAAAAGAGAGAGGCAGAGCGCATATGCAACACCAGCACTTGAGCCTACTGCACCTCGCAAATTACCAGGGGAGGGGCCGTATGGTTTTCTCCAGTAGACGGGTATTCTTTAGCCTGCCTGTCTGCTTGTACCTTGAGTAGTGGATCAACATTCTGCGCAAGAGAGCCACTGGTTGGCTAAGCCTTTCTCTGGTCGGCTTGCCACAAGGTGGGAAAAACAGTAACAAGACAAGTGAGAACCTGAGCCAGCCCATCGGTCGTTTCTGACAGGAAAGCGCCAGTATCCCCGAAAAGGGCCTTCTTGCCGTGTTATTGTCGTTCCGCGCCTCGTCCGCTCTTCGCTCTTGTGCTTCCCGAACCCATTGCCCCGTTTTCCTACTATGTGCCAATTTCATGTCTCCATACAGGATCGTCTTATTCATCCAAATTGCATTGGCTTCCTCTGGTCTTGCGTTCTCTTGTCGTTCGGGTGGCCGCCGGCGATCGCCTTCTTCCCATCCATCTCGTTAGCCTCTTCTCGATACCCCCCCCTCCAACCACCCCTCCCCCAGCTTGGTCCCAGCGCCGACTCAGGACGTTTACTCCTCCTCCTCCTTCTTCACCCACTCCTCTCTCTCCCGTCTTCGCCCACACACTTGGGCCAATACACCAAACCTTTCATAAAAGGCTGCCAGTCTCCCGCCTCCCACCTTTTCTGTTTTCCTCTTTCTTCCGCCCTCCCACTCTTCACGCGCGGTGCTACGACGGTAGAAAAGAAACCCTCTCGATCCCACTGCGCAAACATCTCGGCCGCATTCGGTCTACTACAATACCCAAAGCCTGTCGGTAAGTTTTATATACGTGCGCTCACATAGGGACCGCCGTCTCAAGACCCGAGACACGGTCATGCCATTCCCACTACCTTTCACCTGCCTTACACACAATGCCACCAACCGCCCACTTCAGCCCAACAACAAGGCACACAGGAGAGACGAGAATCGAAGCAGAGAGCTTGAGTATGTGAGAGAAATCGGAGCCGAACAGACAAGAGACACGAGCATCACAAGCGAGACACGGAGAAAGCAGCACTTGAGGAGACCAATTCATACGAAAACGACTCTGCGAGTCTGAGCCATACTTTTGACGAGAGAGCGGCATTGGCAACACCAATGGCTTTGAAAAGAGCAACAGCAGCGGCAGCGGCGATGGCATCTGACGGCGCATCCATTCGCAGCGAATTTGGCATCTCCGTCCTCCCTCCCAACTCTCTTTCTCTGGGGCAGCCGCACATTCTCAAATGCACAGCGCTACACATGCACCCTTTTTCCCTTGGGCATGCGACTATGTACGACTGCAGACGACCCCACACACCCGTAGGCCCAGACGAGCGACCCCTGGTCGAAATCCCTGTGGATGTGATGTAAGGTCACTGCGGGAATGGAGCTTGCAATCGCCTATCAATCCCCCAAGCCAAAACAACACACCAAAAAAAAAAAAAAAAATCTTGGAGGGGTTGTCGGCCGGTGGCGGCCTAGTGTGGGCGGGACTGGCGTGTGCGACCATGTGCTTGTTCCCCCATTTCTACGACAGATTGGGGCCGGCTACTGGCGTCACCATTCTTAGCCGCATGCTTTGGCAACAGCTTACCTCTCATTGGCTACGACCACGGCCCACGCCGGCACCGCATTCTGCAATGCTGCGCTACTGGCAGCGGCACTGGCAAACGGCACCCTGCCACTGGCACCGCAATCATCGTCAGCTGTGCTGTGGTCGGCAAGAAAGAGAGACAGCACCAAACAGACTTTGGCATCTGGCAATGCTTGCATTTGCTTGACCCTCCATTGTCTGAGCTGCTTTGGGGTTGGATGCGTACGGCTGGACTCTTGCTTGCCAGCTGCTTGCTTGCTCTTGTCCTAGCCTGCCCCTCCATGTTCGGCTTGGATTGCTTGGTTTGAGCGTTGCTCGCCTCATCTTGCCTCGCTCCCACTGCTACCGACAATGCCCCCTACTAGAGCCATGTTCTGCCGCCATTGCTTGTGGCATGTGCTGCTGCTTGCTGCCTTTTGCGCATTGTTGCTCGGAATGCTTGTCCGCCCCTCTTGGCTTTACGTCGTTGCGAACAGGGGTCGGGAGTCAATACCACCGCCAGGCTCTCTCTCTATTGCTCCCAGTTTACCTGATGCTCCCTCACTTCCGGACGACGTAGCAATCCGGTTCGGGAGTAGAGTTTGGCCTGCTCTGGAAATTTCCCCTCTGGTCCTCCGTGCGTCCCTCGCCAGCTCCGAGCTTAATTGAAGGATATCGCACCCCGCATCCAGTTTCCTCCAACGATTTCTCTTCGCCACTCTTCTCTCACTCTCAGAACTCACCGTCAACCATTCGCCTTATCTCTCTCTGTCTCTTGCGTGGACCAAGACTACGCGTGTGCTCTGTCCAACCCTGTGTCTGGCCATTGGGCGTTTACTCCCCCTCATTTCACCACCATCGAACCAAAATCATACTTGACCAACACATCTTCGTCCCTCAGCGTCACTAACTGAACCCTTTTTGGGGCGTGATAGATCCGTACCAGAGCCACTGCTCCTACCGATCGACTGTTGCCGACTGGAATAGTCCCTCCCCCGTCGACCTATACCAGCCCCTTCCACTGCAATCAGGCTCGAATCCTCGCCTAGCATGGGCCTGCACGAGGACTTCGACGACCGACAAATCCATATTGAATCTGAAAAAGAGCAATACACTCCCTATGAGTACCAGACGGACAACAATGGCTCCTGGGCGGGTGCTCTGCCGGTGAAGCAGTATGTCTCCTCGCCTTATCATTTCGAACATGCCCATACTGACAACCGAACGCAGAGGATTGTACGATCCGAGCTTGGAGAAAGACGCATGCGGTGTTGGCTTTGCTTGGTATGTCTAGAAGATCAGACAGAGGCTTGTTCTCAATTCTACACAGGCAACCACTGACACCTTTCGCAGCCACATCAAGGGCAAGCCTAGCCACAAGATTGTCAGCGATGGTGAGTTCAATAATCCTCTTGGCCCAATGTTCGCCCAGCAGCCAAGCTAACCAGCCTCACAGCGCGCAACCTACTTTGCAACATGACCCACAGAGGTGCTGTGGGATCTGATGCACGAGACGGTGATGGCGCTGGCGTCATGACTTCGATCCCTCACAGATTCTTTGTCAAGAACTTTGAAAAGGAGGAAGGCATTAAGTTGCCGCCTCTGGGACAATATGCCACGGGAAACCTGTTCTTTAAGCCAGACGAGGAGACTTTGCAAGAGTCCAAGAGGCAGTTGGAAGACATTGCCGAATCGTTAGGCCTGCGTGTCTTGGGATGGCGAAGGCCTCCCGTTGACTCGACTCTGCTTGGTCCTGCTGCCAAGTCCCGTGAACCCATCATTATGCAACCTTTCGTCGTGTTGACCTCCGCCTACGGCCCGACCAATGCCCCCGAAAACACCGACCCCGAGCAATTTGATGACAGACTCTTCGAAAGACAGCTGTATGTCCTCAGAAAGCGCGCCACCCACACCATTGGTCTCCAGAACTGGTTCTACCTCTGCTCCCTTTCCAACAAGAACATTGTCTACAAGGGACAGCTGTCTCCCGTCCAGGTGTACCAGTACTACTATGATCTCGTCAACGCCGACTACGAGGCTCACTTCGCCCTCGTCCACTCCCGTTTCTCGACCAACACCTTCCCCTCCTGGGACCGTGCTCAGCCTCTGAGATGGGCTGCCCACAACGGTGAAATCAACACCCTCCGCGGTAACAAGAACTGGATGAAGGCCCGAGAGGGTGTCATGCAGTCCGACATCTTCAAGGAGGAGCTCGAGGGTCTCTACCCCATCGTTGAGGACGGTGGTTCCGACTCTGCTGCCTTCGACAACGTTCTGGAGCTGCTCACCATCAACGGTGTTCTCTCTCTTCCCGAGGCTGTCATGCTCATGGTCCCTGAGGCCTGGCAAGGCAACACTCACATGGACCCCAAGAAGGCCGCATTCTACGAGTGGGCTGCTTGCCAGATGGAGCCCTGGGATGGTCCCGCTCTCTTCACCTTTGCCGATGGACGCTACTGCGGTGCCAACCTCGACCGTAACGGTCTGCGTCCTTGCCGCTTCTACGTCATGGACGACGACCGCATCATTTGCGCTTCTGAGGTCGGCACTATTCCCGTCGAGCCCGAGAAGGTTATCCAGAAGGGTCGTCTCCAGCCCGGTCGCATGCTGCTCGTCGACACCCTCGCTGGTCGCATCATCGACGACAAGGAGCTGAAGGAGGCTGTTTCCAGCCGTCAGGACTTCCGCGCCTGGATCGACCAGGAGCTCATCACTCTGCCTAAGGTCCTCGAGACCGTTGGCAAGTCCATCGATGTTGCTGCCAAGCCCGATGCCTCCCGCCTGCAGGAGGATCCTCTTCTTCTGTCCTTCGGCTACACCCACGAGCAGGTGAGCTTGCTCCTGGCTCCCATGGCCTCTGACGAGAAGGAAGCCCTCGGATCCATGGGTAACGACGCTCCCTTGGCATGCTTGTCCCAAGCACCCCGTCTCCTGTACGAGTACTTCCGTCAGCTCTTCGCTCAGGTTACCAACCCTCCCATCGACCCTATTCGCGAGTCGATCGTCATGTCTCTGGAGTGCTACGTCGGTCCTCAGGGCAACCTTTTGGAGATGGATAGCTCTCAGTGCGGTCGTCTCTTGCTTCCCAGCCCCATCCTCTCGATCCCTGAGTTCAACTCTATCAAGAACATGTCCACCATCCACCCCGAATGGACTGTCAAGGTCATTGACTTGACCTTCCCCAAGAGCGAGGGCACCGCGGGCTACTTGCGCCACCTCGATTACATCTGCAACGAGACTACCGCTGCCATTGAGAACAAGGACCGCATCATTGTTCTGTCCGACCGTAACACCTCCAAGGATCGCGTTCCCGTCACTGCCCTCCTTGCCTCCGGTATGGTTCACCACCACCTGGTCAGCAACAAGTGGCGTTCTCTGGCTGCCATCGTCGTTGAGACTGCTGAGGCTCGCGAGGTCCACCACATGTGTGTTCTTCTCGGATACGGTGCCGATGCTATCAACCCTTACCTCTCCATGGAGTGCATCCTCAAGCTCAACCGCGAGAAGCTTATTAAGAAGAAGCTCTCTGATGATGCTCTGATCCACAACTACAAGCACTCCTGCGATGGTGGTATTCTCAAGGTCATGTCCAAGATGGGTATCTCTACTCTTGCTTCCTACAAGGGTGCCCAGATTTTCGAGGCTCTTGGTCTCGACGAGAGCGTCATCGAGCGCTGCTTCAAGGGTACTGCTTCTCGTATCCAGGGTGCTACGTTCGAGGCTATCGCCGAGGATGCTTTCCGTTTCCACGAGCGTGGTTTCCCCTCCCGTGCTACTGTCGGTATCAGCGGTCTGCCCGAGTCTGGCGAATACCACTGGCGTGATGGAGGTGAGGCTCACATGAACGACCCCACTTGCATTGCCAACATCCAGGATGCCGTCCGCACCAAGAACGACAAGTCCTACGAGGCATACTCCCGCTCCCAGTACGAGCAGATTAAGGCCTGCACTCTCCGCGGTATGCTCGACTTCAAGTTTGAGGACTGCACCCCCGTCCCCATCGAGCAGGTCGAGCCCTGGACCGAGATTGTGCGCCGTTTCTGTACTGGTGCCATGTCTTACGGTTCCATCTCGATGGAGTCTCACTCCACTCTGGCCGTTGCCATGAACAGACTTGGTGGCAAGTCCAACACTGGTGAGGGTGGTGAGGACCCTGAGCGTTCTCAGCGTCTGCCCAACGGCGACACTATGCGATCTGCCATCAAGCAGGTTGCATCTGGCCGTTTCGGTGTCACCTCTGCTTACCTCGCAGACTCTGACGAGCTTCAGATCAAGATGGCCCAGGGCGCAAAGCCCGGTGAAGGTGGTGAGCTTCCTGGTCACAAGGTGTCCAAGTCCATTGCTCGCACCCGTCACTCCACCCCTGGCGTCGGTCTCATCTCGCCTCCTCCTCACCACGACATTTACTCCATTGAGGATTTGAAGCAGTTGATTTACGACCTCAAGTGCTCCAGCCCCCGCTCTCGCGTCTCCGTCAAGCTGGTGTCCGAGGTTGGTGTCGGTATCGTCGCCTCCGGTGTCGCCAAGGCCAAGGCTGACCACATCCTGATCTCTGGTCACGATGGTGGTACCGGTGCCTCCCGCTGGACTGGTATCAAGTATGCTGGTCTTCCCTGGGAGCTGGGTCTTGCCGAGACTCACCAGACCTTGGTCCTGAACGACCTCCGTGGCCGTGTTGTTGTCCAGACTGACGGTCAACTCCGCACTGGTCGTGACGTCGCCATGGCCTGTTTGCTTGGTGCCGAGGAATGGGGCTTCGCTACCACTCCTCTTATCGCCATGGGCTGCGTCTTCATGCGCAAGTGCCACTTGAACTCTTGCCCTGTTGGTATTGCAACCCAGGATCCTGAGCTCCGCAAGAAGTTTACCGGTACTCCCGAGCACGTCATCAACTTCTTTTACTACGTTGCCAACGAGCTCCGTGCCATCATGGCCAAGCTTGGTTTCCGCACTATCAACGAGATGGTTGGTCACGTCGAGGTTCTCAAGGTCAACGACGAGTTGCGCACCAATAAGACCGCCAACATCGACCTCTCTCTCCTGCTGACTCCTGCTCACAAGCTCCGCCCCGGTGTTGCTACCTTCAACGTCCGCAAGCAGGACCACAAGCTTTACGTCCGCTTGGACAACAAGCTCATCTCTGAGGCCGAGTTGACCCTGGACAAGGGACTCCCCTCTAGAATCGAGTGTGACATTGTCAACACTGATCGTGCGATGGGTACGTCGCTGTCTTACCACATCTCCAAGCGCTACGGTGAAGATGGTCTGCCTTTGGACACGGTCCACGTCAACATCAAGGGTTCCGCGGGTCAGTCCTTCGGTGCCTTCCTGGCCCCTGGTGTTACACTCGAACTTGAGGGTGACGCCAATGACTACGTCGGCAAGGGTCTGTCCGGTGGTCGCCTGATTGTCTATCCTCCCCGTTCCGCGGTCTTCAAGGCCGAGGAGAACATCATCGTCGGTAACGTCTGCTTGTACGGTGCTACCAAGGGTACTTGCTTCTTCCGCGGCGTTGCGGCTGAGAGATTCGCTGTCCGCAACTCCGGTGCTACCGCTGTTGTCGAGGGTGTCGGTGACCACGGTTGCGAGTACATGACTGGTGGCCGAGTCGTGATTCTCGGCAGCACTGGCCGCAACTTCGCTGCCGGTATGTCTGGTGGTATCGCCTACGTCCTCGACATCCACAAGGACTTCCTCTCTAAGCTCAACACTGAGATGGTTGAGGCCGAGGCTGTCGAGGAGCCCACTGAGATCGCCTACCTTCGCGGTCTCATTGAGGACCACCACCACTACACTGGCTCCGAGCTTGCTGCCCGCATCTTGGTTGACTTCAACCGTGCTCTTCCCCGCTTCGTCAAGGTCATGCCTGTCGACTACAAGCGCGTCCTCAAGGAGGAGGCCGCCAAGGCTGCCGAGGCCAAGCGCGCCGAGTACAACCTGCCCATCGTCTCCGGTGTCCACAACAAGAAGGAGGAGAAGGCTGCCAAGCTCCAGGATATCGAGGAGACTATTGGTGACAACGCTGCTGAGAAGAAGCGTGCCCTCGTCCTCGACAAGACCAAGGGTTTCATGAAGTACCAGCGCCGTGCTGAGAAGTACAGGAGCGCAAAGACCCGTACCAAGGATTGGGCCGAGCTTTCCTCCCGTCTTGATGAGGACGAGCTCAAGTACCAGTCTGCTCGTTGCATGGACTGCGGTGTTCCCTTCTGCCAGTCTGAGACGGGTTGCCCCATCTCCAACATCATTCCCAAGTGGAACGAATTGGTGTTCCAGTAAGTATCCATCTGTCAGATTGAACGCGTGTGTTGTATCAAAAGCTAACAGTCACTCTAGGAACCAGTGGCGTGACGCTCTCAACCGTCTGCTCATGACCAACAACTTCCCCGAGTTCACTGGCCGTGTCTGCCCTGCTCCTTGCGAGGGTGCCTGCGTTTTGGGCATCAACGAGGACCCCGTTGGTATCAAGTCGATTGAGTGTGCCATCATCGACCGTGGTTTCGAACAGGGCTGGATGATTCCCACTCCCCCTGAGGTCCGCACCGGCAAGAAGGTCGCTATCATCGGCTCCGGCCCTGCTGGTCTGGCTGCTGCTGACCAGCTCAACCGCGCTGGTCACACCGTCACCGTCTATGAGCGTGCTGACCGCCCCGGTGGTCTTCTCATGTACGGTATCCCCAACATGAAGCTCGACAAGCGCATTGTCAAGCGCCGTACCGACTTCATGGCCGCTGAGGGTATCAACTTCAAGTGCGGTGTTGCCGTCGGCGAGGACATCCAGCTCATGGATCTCAGAGCTGAGAACGATGCTGTCGTCATCGCCACTGGTGCCACCGTTGCCCGTGATCTTCCCATCAAGGGTCGCGAGCTCGAGGGTATCCACTACGCTATGGAGTTCTTGCACAAGAACACCAAGTCCCTGCTCGACTCTGAGCTCGAAGATGGTTCCTACATTTCCGCCAAGGGCAAGGATGTCGTTGTCATTGGTGGTGGTGACACCGGTAACGACTGCATCGGTACTTCCGTCCGTCACGGCGCCAAGTCTGTCATCAACTTTGAGCTGCTTCCCCAGCCTCCCCCGGAGCGTGCCCGCGACAACCCATGGCCCCAGTGGCCCCGCATCTACCGTGTTGACTACGGCCACACGGAGGTCAAGCAGCACATGGGCAAGGACCCCCGTGAGTTCTGCATCATGTCCGAGGAGTTCGTCGACGATGGCTCCGGAAAGGTCAAGGGCATCAACACCATCCGCGTTGAGTGGACTCGCTCCGCGACTGGTGGCTGGGATATGAAGAAGATTGAGGGCTCCCAGCAGTTCTTCCCTGCCGACCTCGTCCTCCTGTCCATGGGTTTCCTCGGCCCCGAGGCCCGCATCCTCGGTGACGACATTGAGAAGGATGCCCGCAAGAATGTCAAGACCCCGCCTGGCAAGTACAGCACCAACATCCCCGGCGTCTTTGCCGCCGGTGACTGCCGCCGTGGCCAGTCCCTCATCGTCTGGGGTATCAACGAGGGCAGACAGGCCGCCCGCGAGATCGATCTCTTCCTCGAGCAGTGCACCAGCCTGCCCGTAACTGGTGGTATCGTCAAGCGCACCGCCGGCGAGATCTTTACTCAGATCAAGCCCGTTCAGGCCTAAACACTCTTCCATCGTTAACAGAAGGAGCTAAGCGTTATGAAAAGAGAAAAAAAGAGATGATGTTTTTACAGTGACCGCGAGGTCTACAAGGGGATCAGGTCAAAAACAAAAGGCGTGTGGGAGGGGAGACATTGGAATTCCTGGAAATACCCTACACTACAAAAAGGTGTCTTGTTTGATACCCTCAAAACCCCGTGCTTTATGAGCGACAAATATTGTGTTGGCTTGTCGGTGTTTTTCTGTTTTGCCTTTTGTTATACTGCTGTCCTTTGGTCGAGTCATTTGGTCGATGGATGAGTGGCTTTGGTTTGGTGTTTATACCATCTTGCTTTATGTAAATATGTGAAACAATAGTAAACTTGTTCATAACATTTTCTGGTCCGAGGTCTCTTGAAGTGATAATGATGATATGGTACTTACCTGGCAGATGAGATGACGGGTGATCCCATCTGTCTGTAGTTGCTAGACACGATTTAGGTTTGTTCGGGGGGACTTTGATATTTAAGGATGATCAGCATACATATCTTCATGTAACACTAGGTAGGCATCCGCGCGGTGCTTTGTCCGTAGTATGGCATACAGGCTCAAGTCTTCCCAAACAGGCGCTCGTGAAGAAGTCTTAAGAGCCTGGCCAGCTTACATGCATAAGTAGATTTGGTCGTGAGGGATAGATACTAAAGAAAGCAGCCTCAAGTTTGCTGGCATTAAGACGGGGAGTTTTTCTGACATATTTCTCTCTGTATTTATGTGTTTTACTGATACCGTGTTTCTATTGTGATACGAAGCGCCCGTGACATCTTTCGTGCTGCTTGAGTGTTTGGATACGACATTCGTGGCCCTTTGCCTGAGGGTACTATGTATATAAGTATGTATGCTTTCGCCTCTTCTTTGCAACCCAGCAGCAGTGTTGACCAGGCGAAATGTCTCACATCATCGCTGAGGTGGGTGTGTTCCTCTTCCTGCTTGGTGTCTCGCCTCCGCCAAGGAGAAAGATCTCATATGGCCGGGTGTTCGTAGAATAGTAAAAAAATCGACAGTCAGTTTGCTATTTGCCCCTCGTCAACTTTGGGCGGTGTCCGCCACGTATTCTACTTGTCTATACTGAAGGTTTTGGGACACGACGAGAGGGGGTGAGGTATATATAGCCTTGTAGATACAGGGTGACGGTGTGTCTAGCGAAACCGGCGGGCGGAGAGAAGGTGTGAGCAAGACAAGGCTACACCGGATCGAGCGTGTAGAGAATGACTTCTAGTGGCCCTTCAGCCTACCATGGCTGGCCTGGAAGTTCAAGAAGATTCAAAGGCAACGTGTATTGCATAGTAGCGCATGTCGGCTTCCACATGCCATCTCTTCAAATGCCTGTGACGGTTTCCCCTCTGGGTATGGGGATGGATGGTGAGTCCCATTGGCTACAATTTTCTTTTCTAGGATTATCCAAGGAATGCATAGGCTTCTAGGCTTTATTGAGATTCGCGCCTCACTGGAGGTCAGGCAGGTGGAGGTAGATGTCTGTACTGTGAAGAGGCCGCGAGCTTTGATGGGTGTATGCTGGTCGAATTTCATCGAGGTTCGATGGTCCCCGCCTAGCTTTACCTCGGCGGGAAACACATTATGTTCTTTCGTCTGCGAGTCTTGTTCAAGATGCAGCTACTAAAATCCCCTTGTCGGCGCTCAAAACAGACGCCAGAGTCTTCCTTCGTCTTCAGAGTCATTGAGAAATATTGGAGGCGGCAGCAAACTCCCCTTTCCAACGTGAGCGGACAGAAGTCGTTCATCTCCTCGCCCCCCTCAGTTTCCCGGTGGGTTTGCCACAAAGCTTTGAGCTCTTCTTCGAACAGACCGTCGACCTGTCAGCAAATCCGATACTTTCCAGGGTTATATAATCTCACTCGCCAGCAGGCTTGGGGATATTAAGGCCGCCGATGCCATCTAGGCCAGTTTTCGGCGATAGCAGTTGCCCAATCCTGCTTAGGATCAATGGCCTCGATGACGGTGTATCAAGCATACCACACTGAGTAAGTCGGCCATGATAGTCTTACCCTTAGAGTGAATGGAACCCAGCATTCCCGTGCGCCGTGCCACCGTAGGTTATTCTACTCAGGCCACGCCTCGAGCAGAGCTCGGCACTGAACGGTGGTTTAGTTAGGCTGGATTGTGCCTTACATTCCACTCTCAATGCAAACTACTTAGCGATGTAGGGGAATGCGGTGCAGCAAGCAAGCAAGCGGTCCAAAAGCAAAGTCATCTTGAACATATTTCCGCCTCGATCAAGACGAAAAGATCCCGCAAGCGTGAGGAACAAAAGCCAGACCGGGAGAAATCTAGCCGAATTTATAGGAGTACATTGCTGGTCAACTTCCTGGATCTTGCCGGGACCCGGCGTACTCATTCAAGCTGCCTGCAATACTAAACCATCAACATGGAAACCCCCCGAGAGTCGCTGGTTCACTCTGTTCCTGATCGAGATCATTTCTGCAGTATAACACGTACGTAGGTGGCTGAGGAACGACAAAGTATAGGCTTCGCCTCGATCATGTCACCGAGGCATCATATACACAACATCTACCGAGGCGAGTGCTAACTAACCCAAGCTATCGGAACTTCTTTCGCTTTTGAGAGATAGAGAGGTACGAGGGAAAAGAAGAAAAGACAGCTGAGGCAGATCCAAGCATTATGGGCTTTCGTACGAGGTTTCCCGCAGCGGTGAAGAAACTCCTACTAGCTGTAGCCAAGAATGCTCAGAGCAGTACCGCTTACAGATACATACAAAGCGGATGCCCAGAAACAAAGGTCCCTAATGTGACAACTGCAAAGGCCTACAGATTCCTAGGCTTCCTGTGGAACATCTTCAAGCTTGAGACAGGAGAACATTACCATGACCATGAACCCAGCGCCTGAGGTGGTCCACACGTTGCTTCCAAAACATCTCCCATCCTGATCCAGGGCCTTACTTTCTTGGAAGATCCAAGCCTCACCATCGGAAACTCATCTCCCTGATAGATACGCCCAATCTCGAGATTGCCTCACAATCACACCACTGGTCCTCGACCCCCAAACCCACTATCAACATCATCCGACGACATCTCAAACCACAACGCCAAATCCAAGCCACAAAAACCCGCCGTTCGTAGAAACCCTCGGTCCGAATATCACAATTCGGTCTGCCAAACCTCATGACAAAGGGAAACTGAACAAGGGGGTGAACACCGCCGAGCCCTTTGAGCCTCAATCAACGCCGAGTTTCACCCGGTGCGGCTCTCCCGGGCACACCCGCAGATCTGGATTGGGTGTGTGTCACGCCACACTCCTCACATCCCCCAACCCAGTACCTTCCCATCCCGCCGCCCTACCTTACGTACTAGAGGCTTGTCAGGAACAAGACATGCCAAAGAAACAAAAAACGGTTCCCCCCTTGTCCTGTCACATCACATCACATTACCCATGGTTTGGTTCTACGGTTACATCTGCCGAACGGACGCTAGTGCACCTCGGCGGAGCCTCCACTGTCTGTCATTCCTACAGGATGTCGGTCCAGAGCCTAGACAGTGCAGTGACACGCAACAAGGCAACGTCAGATTGTCACTTTGTTAGTCAAGCCATCCAGATCCTCGGGAAGGAAAGCCTGTTTAGTCAGATCCCAGAGATCTCTGGGCACCACACCATCAATCAACATCACTTCACCGAATAGGCAGGCACAGCATGTTCATGTGATAGACTTTTGTCTCCTATCTGCCTAGAAGAACCTAATGGCTTGTGTTTGTGAACAAGCCTTACAAAATTGAGCAATGAGAGGGCCGTCCGGCTATGTCTCTCGTGAATCTTTGCGTAATGGGTATCTTTTTGACCTCTTTCGTCAGATGGCCGTATTGGATTCCCGAACGCCGAGCAAATGCTTCAATCCCCTTCCCGCCTCCGAGGTTGAAGAAGTCCCTGGTTCAAGTAGTAGCAAAGTAAGAGCAAATCATGTGTGGGATCGTGTTTTCCCACACCCTCCCAAAAAAGAAAAAAGTCCCCCCTTCCAAAAATGAGCAAAATCGTGGTCGTAGTTGAGTTTTCCTCAACGCCCAAAACTCCTTTCCGGAATTCCATTCGTGTTGTACAGGTCGTCATATGATACAGTCAAAGCCTGTCTTTGGCTCTGATCTCAAGCGTCGCGGTTAACGGTGCGCTGCGGGCGGTAGTTGGGTTGCTCGATGAACGTTCCCTTCTCCGGCAGGTAGCGGTACGCGTGGAAGTCGTAGCCGTAGGGCTTAGGCTCGATAGAGTAGAGCATGCCCAGAGGAACATCCAAGTCGGCGATCTCGTCACGGGATAAATCCATAAAGTAGGCCATGAGCACACGGCAGACGGAGCGATGTCCAACAATGAGAACGTGATCCTCGATACGCTCAATCTCGCGGACAATATCGCGCAAGCGAGCGATGACCTGGAGATATCCTTCTCCACCGACACCCGGATAGGTGTAATGGAGCTTATCCGCAGCGCGCTTCTTATACTCGGCAGGGAATCTTCTGGCGATCTCCTCATACGTCATGCCCTCAAAGAGGCCAGCGTTGAGCTCGTTCAGCACCGCCCAAGCCTTGACGTCGTAGTCGTCGTCATTGTCGAACTGCTGTGCCGTCTGCACGCTGCGCTTAAGCATAGAGGTCCAGACGCAGAAATTCTTCTCGTCCAGTTCCCGATTCAGCTCGGGATACGGCGGGGTGTGGTCGCCGGCCTTAGGCGGGAATGACGACTGAGCGATCTTATCTTTCTGCTCAATGAGCCACTCCTTGCGCTTCTGAGTCATGAATCGGTGGAGAGCCTGTCCGTAGAGCTCTCCGTCGGCGGTGAGGTCAGAATCTCCGCCGAGCTTTCCATTGCGGTTATCGACACTCTGTCCATGCCGGGTCAACCATATCTGGCGCGGCGCAAGATTGAATGTCGTCAGGTAGGAGCTGATGCCGCCGCTCAGGAAGCCCCGCAATCTATACTGGACCAGCTTGCGGCCAACATCAATCATCTTTGGCGGTGCGTTAGCAACCTGTATTTCTCTGCGCCAGGGCTTGAACATACCTGAATATACTGCATGTCGTGCGCCTCCTCGTACTCTCCAAGAGGAACATAAGCACTCTCGTAGGCGGCGACACGTCTCTTGAAATCAGCAAGAGACTGATGAGGATCCTTGTCCTTGTAGTCGGGGCCAGAAAGCTTCAGGCGCATGTTGGCCTCGAGAAGCTGCAAACACGTTAGATGGGATTTTGAGAGACAAGCGCGGTGAGAACACTTACATTCTGGTCGTGACAGATACTCTCGATGAAGAGAATTCCGAGCTTAGGCTCGCGCGCCTTGATTCGGTCGACCAAAAGCTGGCGGCGGTGGATAGTGCTGTTTGTCGCATCGAGGATGCCGACGGAACCGCCCTGGTGCAGAAGGTAGTCCAGAAGCTCGTCCAGAGTGTCCAAAGCCACCTGCTCCCGCATCTTGGCCGCAGTCTCGTTGGTCGGGTCGAAGAACTTGGCGGACTGGTCAATGCCGTCGCTCTCCTCATTGAGGTTCAGCTCCGCAGGCTCCTTATTGCCACGGGAAGCATGACCATTAAGCAGGATCGAAGCAGCCTGGGCCGGCGGGTCGAGTCTGACGGCAGCGGGCGAGTAGGCAGGCTTCATCGGCGAACTCATACCGGCAGCCACGCGTCTGCGATTTCCGACATTGAAGATTGTAGAGCTGTACTGCTGCCAAGACAGGTAGCGCTGGACCTTCTTGGTAATGTAGGACTTTCCGCGCGCGGGAAGTCCAACCATGACGATAACCAGCTTCGCAGCGACATCGCGGTCACTAATCTTGCCGTCGGGCGAGGCTCTCGAGACAGTCATGCCAGGAACATTGAGTGTGGCGGGGTGGGGGCGAAGGCGGGGAGTGGTTCCTCCAGAATTCTGTCTGACAGGCGGGCTGTTGGTTTATTCGATTAGCCAAGCTCCAGAATATGAGGAGTGTAAGATGTTGTAAAATGCTCAGCCACTAGGAGGGAAGGAGTATTCCCTCGGGGTGGTACCGATCTGAAAATATTTTTTTGGGATTCTATACGTACATTCTAGGGGAATTCGGAGCGGTCGAAACCACGCTGCGCATCGCAGGAGGGGTATCGGAGTTTGCGACCAAGGAGCGATCGCGGAGGGCGATCGGGCCACTCAAGTCGTTCATAGATCGAACGGCATGCGCCATAGCAGGAGGCGGGAGAAGGCCATCGTGAGGGTGAGAAACTGGCAGTGCCTGGGGCTCGGTGAGGTAATTCGAGTTCGAGTTCGTGGCGGCGGTCGATTTGTTGGAGTGGAAGGGAGGCGATGACGAAGGGGCGCGTGAATCCTTATTGGAGCTCATGGCCAACTTCGCCAGAGCAGATTGCTTGGCCTGTATAAGACCAAGGTCTTTTTGTATGGAAAAGGGTATGTTAATACTCAAAAGCTTGTTCAAGAATGAATACGTCGATAGTGACGGCGGTAGACAAGAATAAAGTGGTGAAGAGTTGAGATTTGGGCGTGCAGAGGTAGAAGGGGAGAAGAAAAAAGAATAGCTTGGGTGGTGGACTGGAGAGGTGTGGTTTGTACGGACCTGGGTGGTGATCAGGAAAGATTGCGGAAGGCATGGATGCGAATATGCGAGGCAGGCGGCAGGCGTGGGAAAAAAAAGACTACGCCGACGACCCTTTGTAAAAGGAAGGAGTCACACAGGGTGTGCGCCTGGGTATGGTAGCTGTGGTTGGCTGGGCCTGCCGTTTAGAGCAGTCGCCGCTTTGTTGCTTTAGCTGGGTGCACCTGCTTCCTGGGCTTCCTGGGCTGCTCCTGCCGTGAGAATTCTCTCTTCGGGGTCAGTTAAAAGGCCCTGTACCCAATCGCTGCGCTAGGATGGGGAAGCTGGTCGAGCTGTCCCAGGGTGGGTGATGAAATGTGGCGTCCAAGATGGCTAGCTCTTGCCTTAGCGTGCAGGGGTCTTGCCGGGTTCACAGCAGGCGTGGTCTGGGCGGAATGAGAGAAAAAAGTGTTGAGAGGGGAACAAGACAAGGAACACAGCGCGTGTAAGTGCAATGCGGTCTTGTTCTGGTGCGGAGGAGGACGAGGACGAGGATATATCTACTCTATACAGAGACAGAGCACTGTAGTTCACTACCTGTAGGTTGATGGTACAGATAGACTACGATGGATGAGAATGCCAAATACTTTGTAAAATTGTATGGCTGTGATAGATGGCCAGAGTTGTAGTGCAAGCAAAAAGAAGGCACACAAAGCAACTGGCTGGATAGATAAAGAGGTATCAATAAAAAAGGCTGTGGGACAACAAGAACAGAAAAGAAAGAAGATTCTAATTTGTTCGGGATGGATGGGTCTGTCTGGTTAAAGAGGATAGAAAGAAGAGGGGAAGGTCAGAGCGATGGAGCCCGTCGATGGAGGAAGGACCGATATATCTACTTTAGTGGTACGGTCGAGGCAATGGGCGATGGGTAATGGGATGGTGGCCCTGGATGAGTGATGGGCAGCACAGAGCAAGACACCTCAGGATGGGACGGTATGGGATGGATGGGGTGAGGTGAGAATGGATCTGGGCTGTATGAGTGAGGGTGAGCCTGTGAGTGAGGGCGAGGGTTCGATGAACGGGGACGAGGGACGGGACAGGGTGAGGGTGAGCAAGGAGAAGGCCCGTCCGAGGACTCCTCAGGCTCCTCACTGCCTTATTTTGCAGAGAGCCCTGGCCCTGCCCTGCCTTTTTCCATTGCATGTTCGACTAAGGTATGGTACGGAGTAAGGTACGGATACTCCTCCTCTGCATGGCTGGCCTTGTTGAAGACGAGGTGTGTCTGAAGATGGAGTATCTTCTTCTGTTTGAAGAGAGTGAGGCGTGAGGCGTGTGAGGAGAGACTCGACATCCAAGGTTAGAAATAATCCTCTTGGCGCGATACAATAGTACATTCTTGGCTGTGTTTGTACTCTGCAATCTGTAAACGGGAAACCAATGCTGGGCAGGTACAGACTAGGAGTCTAGTCGCACCTTACCTTGGAGTCCGTATCTACCTTACCTTACAGATACGCAGGTACTCGAAAATTGACAGAATCACCGCAATAGAACCGTTGTGTGCAGGAACCACTCGCAACTGTCCCATTTCTCTCCTGTCGCATTCCGCCGCCCCCAATGACTCCAACACACACCAGCCAGCAGTACCACCACGTTCGAAATTCGGGGCTTGCCCTGCAGCTGTGTTCTGCTTCTGGAGCGGTTCCCTTCGGTGGAGCCTCTAATTGGGTCGGTGCTGCATGCTCGGTGACCGGTCGCCGATGTGCCCTTTCCAGCGATCCAGGGTGCATTTCGTTTTGGCAAGGTACCCCCGTCTGCGACCCTGTCGAGCCTCTCCTGGCACCGGAGCCCTGGGATGCTAGACCCGTGGCGGCGCGGGATGGTGCTTTTTTTTTCTTCTCTCAATATTTTGGGGGAGGGTATGTATTTTTTTTTTGTCGTCCTTCCATTTTACAAGGGGAGTTGGAGATTTGATTTCGGGGTTTGGGGAAAGAGAGAGAGAGGGCGGCGGCGCGTATCCATACCTTCCAGCCATCCATTCGCACCCGGCGGCGGGTCGCATCTTTCAAACGGAGCAGTCTAAGCGCTTGACGTGCCCTCTCTTTTTTGTCTGGTACGTTGTGTTCTGTCTCTGTCTCTCGATCTCGATACCTACCCGTCTGCCAGCCCAACGGTTTGGTACATGCAACGAGACGGAAAACGGGGGAAGGCCCAAACCAGGCGATGCGGACGTGCCGTATGGCCCTGCGTCTGTGCCCGAGCGAACGGGACGTGCGAAAGAGCAAGAGTGGTTGAGAATTCGAGAAGCGAACGGGAAAGAACTGATTTCCAAAGTGGACTCACTCTTTCCAAAGGTGAGGTGACATGACGGTTCAAGGCAGCCGCGCGCGCCCTATCCTAGGCCATCGTACCTTCCCGTCCGTTTGGCAGGGCTCGCGAACGAGATTGACAGCATTCCATTTCCCACCTTTCCTGAGGTCATTTCACGTGTTTTTTCCCTTCTTTCCTTCTACGTATCCATCGAGGATTCTGAGTAACCCAAACCGGCCTAGGCAATATGTCGGTCCCTTTACGGGTACTTATCCATCCAACGCATGATTTCTGCTGTTGGTTTTCTGATGGGGAAAATACAATACGGCCGAGCTCAAAGGCCCCGGGCGACTCGAGAGTTAATAGAGAAACCTGAGGAAGGAAGAAGGCTGGGCATCATTTCCAGAATCCCCTATACCTATTTCTGGCCTGAGGTAAACGGTTCGGATTTCTACGTGCAAGGTCGTCTGCCAGAGCTTACGTTGTCAACATTGCAACGCCGCCAACAAACGAGGCTCATTATTTCTGCCTTTCTATTGCTGGACGTACGTGTCCACGGTCTGTTTTACCTTACCTTACTCTGGACTCGGGAGCTGGCTCCCCGGGTACGCTACCTATTGGTGTCTTGGTCCAATGCCAGAAGCCCATCCGCCCACGCCCTCGGTCTTGTCCCATGTCCATGTCCCACGTCAATCTTCCGTCCGCCAAGTTTAAAGCCATTCATGCCTATCAAAAGCTACTATTCGTGCAAGTTCGAGCTCAGGCTCAGGCTCAAGCTCAACCTAGGCCTGGACCTGGACAGGACTCCTGACAATCGCCGTCTGGCCATGGACCATGGATTGGGGATTTGTCCAGCACAGCGGGTTGAGAGAGAGCCACATACGTTTCCGTGCACCAGCACAGCCCGTTACAGTAACAGCGAAAGAGAACCTCAACAAACACAAACCCTCCGTCCCGTCGTCCAAAATTAAATCCCCAAACACCGTCATGACGGCCGGCCCCATCCTTTGCGTCTCCCCGTATGCCTGGGTCCTGTCCTCCGTGTCGCCGTGCTCCATCCTCCATGCTCGTCTGGTCCGCCCGGTCTGTGTGCGTGTACCGTGTTGCCCGTGAGCATACCTTACCTTAGCTCCGTGGGTGATATTGTTCCTGCAGACATGGGAAGTCGAGGAGAGAAAAAGTGCCCGTAATACGGACAATGTAACTCGGATGGCCAGGTCCCACGTCAGTCCTTTCCTGCTTCTCATCGTTCTGCTCGCTCAGCGCTTGAGTACCGGACGAGGTGTGGCCTGCCTGGCCTGGCTTTGCTTTGCTGTGCTGGGCTTCGCTCACTGGGCTTGTCGGAGATACCCCGTCGATCCGTTCTGCCCTTTCCACTTCCCTTCCCACCCAAATGTTTCACGACTCAGATGTCCAGAGTAATCGGCCGCCAAGTCCCCTCCTGAATCAACTTGTGCCGGCACCAGAGCTATTCTACAACCATCCCATCTTTCTCAAGCATTCCAGCTCTCAGCCAAGCCAACCGGAATAGACCACTCACATCAGTCCTCGCCAACACGCCTTCGACACTTGCCCAAAGCTTATCCTTGCGGTTGATCGCCTTGTTCCATTTCTGCTGTAGGTGGCCACGTACCTAGCCTTGATAGCCCCTTTTCGAGGTTACCTCTCTCGATTATTTCTTGCGGAATGAGTAGGTACTATCCAGTAGTGGGTGTAGCAACAGGTAGCTCTCCGATGTGCTGCAACAAGTCTCCGGCGGCGCTCAACAAGGCGTCTCCGAGAAGGGTGCACAGCATGGTTTGACACACACCATCTCCAGGGTCGCGTGCCGGTGATGGTCATTACATATTCTGTTGGCGTTGCAACAACTCACCTAGCGCTTGGGCTGACCCTCTGTCGGAATCACCCCGAAGTCCGGAGGCTGGAAAAGGAACCTCCACGCCCCCGGAGATCCGCTCCCACCAAGGATCCGCTGCGCTCCTGGCGAACCTGTGAACCCCTCACGGAACCCCTACCAGTTGCTCGACGTGTTGTGGGGATGCCAGGGCTGCTTTTGAGTCTTGACAGCAAGCATTCTGTCACTGCCAAACACCAGCCAGCCTGATCTTCCTAGACATTTCTGCAAAGAAAGATGGCTCATGATGCTCATCTTCACTCAGGTCTGGGCGGTGATGTCACCCAAATGCCCTTCTAGCACATTGGGATCTCGCCCCTGTGAAACGGAAAAGCCCATGGTGAGCCCGATTGTGTACATACACAAGACAGCCTGCAGAATGGCGGGATAGTGATCCGTATGTCCCGCCAAAGTCTGAGGACGCCATGTCATCGTTCTCGGGGCGAGTGAGGCTTGCACTCAACGCCCAGTCATCCCGCCATGCCAATGGCCACTGGTAACTCAACCGCAGCGGCCAATCATCTTCAACAGTCCAGTTGCGAGGTTGCTTTCATGCTTCACGCTAGAAACAGGGACTCGGCATGGATGACGATGGAGGAATTTGGCGTGGGACCCCCACTCCAAGACTATTTCGCAGAAGGTTCTCCTGTTACACTGCAGGATGCGGACTGCAGCAAAGACAATTGTGACTTCTCAGCTCCCAAATCTCTAGTGTGGAGGGGAGGGTTGGCAATTGCAGGTGCTCCAGACGCCGGCGGCGCGGCCCTCATTCGCACTCCTCATTTCTGATATTGCCGCCGCGCCGCCACTCTGTAGTCTCCACCAGGTGTCGAAGTTCAGGCGTTATTAGTCTCTGGTAGTCTATTCCGCTTCTGCCGCTGACCCCGCATGCATCGTGAGGGGTTCGCGGCAGGGTTTGCCGTTCGCTTTCTAGAAGCCCACTGTCATGGCCACCTCGACGACAATCAAGGGACCAACTGCTCCGTTGCAGAGGCAGTCTCGCCAAGATGTCAAGGAACGCTTGCTGAATTTGCGATGGCGAAAGCGTCATCTGAAGCGAAGTGCGGAGAGGAGATACGGCCGACACGCGTTGCGACTAGGAGCTTGCAAGAGCGTTTAGCGATGGGAGTATGACTTGCAGTCGTGGCCGGCGGGGGCCGGCCAGGAGGGCGTGCCGTCATCGGAGATTGGGAAATAGGCGATGGAGCCTTCACACGTGGGGTCGAGTTACCGTTGGACGATTGCATTTCTAATTCAGATGCGGCACCTTTGAGAGAGAACACAGTCTGGCTTGTGAGACTCGTTTTGCCACGCATCAAATGTTGATAACCAATGAGACGAGCCATGATGGAGGCATGTTGGCACGGAGGATGATAGCCGAGAAGTCGATTTGTCTGCCACTCTTGACTTGCTCAGGCGTTATGAGACAGTACACTGCGAAAAGAACCAACCAAAACTACAGAATTGAAGCTTATCTCTGTTGAAAGAGCTCAACCAGGGGTATGGAATGTGTGGACTTACCTCTAAGAAACCACCATCTAATAGAGGTGAGGCCCGACCGGTGAGTATTTTTGGTGAGGTGAGGTAAGGTGAGGTTTTGTCTTGCTTCGCGTTGTTCATCCTGATGGGTCTGTAAGAGGTATTCGGTTAGTTTCAGTGGTGGAAGTGCTTCTCCCTAGTCGCCTCTTGCCTCTCGCGTTCCATGCCTTCTCCAGTCTTCTCCAGCTCCTTCTCCAGTCGCTAGGTACCTAGTATTTTGCTTCAGTTGATCCCCTCGTCCCCATGGTTACAGATGTAATCTCCCTTGGCTTTCGCGCCTTCCCGCTCTTCTCTTGCCTCTTGGTTCTCTTTCCAGAAAGCACAAGTCCAAGGGAAAGTATGAAAATTGCCCAAACACTATGGACAAGATTGGGAGAGAAACTCCCTGGTGGTGATTGCCAAAGAAATTCTCCATGCAATTGCTAGATATTCCTACAGTGGCCCCGCTCTTTGCCCCCATGTCACGAATCTGGAAATACCTTAGACGTCGCAGGCACAATCCAAACGTCCCGTCGGCGAAGTGGTCACTGCCAGGACCGGACTGGCTACACCGAGGTGCGTAAGTGGCCTGTCACTTTATCGATAAGACCCCAGACCCCACTAGCGGCTCTGCCTCTGCAATCCGATTCGACTAGGGGCTCTCTGTGCCTGACAACGCCTGGCAAACTGGGATCCAGTTTGTCAAATAGATCGCCAAATTTTCTGATGCTTCACTTCGGCCCCGTCCGTTCGATACCACAGTTCAAACTACTTCCAGATCCGTATCCTCTTGGCCTCCAGCTACACTATCCGTTAAACAACGACGCCATATAATCCGATAGGGCTTCTTTCCTCTGTTCTCGTTTCTTTGTTTGGTCCCAAATCTGGGCCCTGCTGTTTCAGGACCCGGCAGAACATTGATCTTCAAGTCTTGGGTTACATCCGTCTTGAATTCATCTATAGATGGAAAGTTGAGGCTGAGACTGATACCAACGCTGAGACTCTTCGAACGAGATACCGGGACCCGGAAATCCGCGGTTCCAATAATACCTGGCGCATTTCCAGATATCTTGGCAAATATCTTTGCACCTCAACTTGCCTCCTGAATCGACGGAAGGCTTTGTGCACCGCACACAATCTTTCCAGAGAAGTGACCGAGAATCAAGTTTGTCTCCAAGGCTGCAAAAGAGTCAAAGGACGGAAGGAGATAAACAAAGCAGCTCAAGGCTGGAAGTGAACAGGATCTGACCTGAGGCAGGAGTAGAAGAGCAGCTGAAGGTGCGGGTCGGGTGCCTTCCTTTCCGCGCCTTCCAGGTCAGCGTCCCAGGTTACGATTCCCTTCGTCCTGGCCCTGCCTTCCAAAGTAGCTTCCTGAGGCAGTGTGGGCCCCATCATCAAGTTGCTTCTCGTGACTTCCTTCCGCTGGGTTCTGCTCCAAGGTACTACATGAGTGCACCTCACTTGGGACCAAAAGCAACTTCGCAGCCTCCTTCATCTAGACCTTACCAACTGCGGTAACTAAGCTGGCTTGTCGTTCCCTCACAGAATTATCCAGCCCTCACAGCACGGAGGAAAGGGTATAGAGCAGCTGGAGATCGACGACACAACGCCATATCTCTCTTTCTCTCAAGAAAGAGCTAGGTGTGCCACCTACATCAACCGTCGGTCGCACAAGGACTTGACTGGAAATCTTCCCTAGTCATCATTCTGTTTTGTTGACTGCTCGGCAAACCCTCCGCTACATCCGATCTTGGCCCTGTTCGACAACGTCAAACCCAAACGAGCCGCATCAGATTCAGCAGCAAACATTTGATGACAGGCTTCTGACTGGACTCTTCACCCAAGTCACTACATTACTCCTCAAGAAGCCATCGTGGAGCTACTCCAGTCGTTCTGTCGTCTGTTGAAATCCACACTTCGCTCACAGCACACCACAGCGGTACACGGCTGCTATCTCCGTAGCCCTCTCTGTCGGTCGTCCTGTGCCTCGGGAGGCCGAAATCGAGATACCGTAACTTTCTTGTTGAAGTGAGTCACGGCTTCGGCGTGACGCACCCCCATCTATACTGACGAACACACCAGTCCCTGCCTTTTCTGCCCAAATCTTGGAAGAGAGACCACCAGTCAAGATGCTCGCTGTCGAACGCGCCTCGCTGCCGGCCATGGCCTCTGATAGGCCAGACGATCAATCTGAGGAAAAGATCGAGCACACTGGCCCTGATGTCATCCAGCCCCATGCTCTCATCGACCACCTGCTTCCACAACAACTTGGCCGAGGAGTGCTTATTCCTCTGAAGACGACTTTAGAAATCCGACAAGACCACACCATTGTTCAGGCTTTGATCACGAGGGCTCCATCTACGTCTACTAACAATGTCGTCAAGTGAGTAGCAGTCATCACGGTTCTATCATATACTAACCTGACTGCAGTCTGATCCGCTCGATGCTCCCTGAAGGCGTGGCTAACAACTTGCCTCACTTGCGAAGATGTGCGAAGCCAGCGGATATCCCGGCTCATCTCAAAACACAGTTCATGAACGACTCCCCCGAAGGCCGCCAAGTCCATACGGGTAAATCCACCTGGATCTACATCATGCTTGGTGAAGAGAAAGACTTCGATAAGCACGACTTGGTCGCAAAGCTGGGGGCCATCGAGGGAATGGATGAGAACGTCTTCCTCACCAAGATTCCTATTCCCATGGTGCCGCCTACTTCTCAGGTGCAGGCAGCTATGTGGACCTCGCAGTTCTGGCCTACGGTGTATAGAAAGAACAACCCTCTTGGACCGCACCCTAGCATGGTGGGACGATCAACGGAAACCATCAAGGATGAGACATCTCTTTGGATGACCTTGGCCCATCGCGTCGCCTTCCAGGCCAAGAAGGCGGGTATCGGCGAACCCATGGGTGCCGTCATCGTCCAGCGCGAAGGGGGAAAGTCTCACCTCGTAGCGATTGCCGGAGATGCTCGTTGGCACCAGGAGCCCAATAGAAGCGGTACCGGCAATCCCATGGGTCACTGCGTGCTCAGAGCTATCAGCATGGTGGCGCAAAAGCTCGTGCGACACGAGAGACGTGCAGCCGGCCGCTCCAACGTGCCGCCTATCCTTGAATACGACACTTTTCAAGATCTTCCGCTCTTGGAAGACGAGCTCACGGTCCATGAAGACGAGCATCCCAATGCAGACGGCTACCTGTGCCACGGTATGGAGATGTACTTGACTCACGAGCCTTGCGTCCAATGCTCGATGGCTATCCTTCACTCGCGGATGGGCAAGGTCGTCTTCGCTCAACGCATGCCACTTACTGGGGGCATGTGCTCGGAAGATCGAGGACATGGCCACCCCGAGCTGGAGAACTGCGGTGGAGGCGAGGGTCTCGGCCTCTTCTGGAGACGTGAGCTGAACTGGAGCTTGTTGGCGTGGGAGTGGGAATCGAGCGACTGCGTGGGACCTTTGCCGCCGGTTGATCACAGAGTCCATGCTTAGTCCCCATGGGACTTTACGACGATACCTTGGTGCTTATGGTCGGGAAACCGGCCTAGGCCAGAACAGTCTTTGTGTGCCGGGATGCCAACGATTGTGAAAGTTGACGGTAGTCTCGATGCATTAGTATCGATTAACCCTGTACCCCAAGCTCTGAGCCAGCTGGTAGGCGGCTTTTGCGCTTTACATTTTACCTGTTGTATTTGGTTGAGAAATTGGTTGGAAGGGCTAGCAGAGGGTTTAGATAGTCCTTTCAGCTCCCGTGGATTGCCTGACGGGATGAGGGAGGTTCGAGAGTCGTGCGACGGTAGGCTGGTCAGGAATTATACCCATGCTGTCTCATTTGTAGCAGACGGCAACTTTAGCAATGCACAAGCAACTTACATCAAGTCTTCGTCGTCCATAGTTGCTGTGATGAGTAGTGGTTGAGGGAAGATATACCCCTTCACTCTCTAAATTCCCAGAGTCACATAGGAGCAACCGCTGGGAAAGAGTTCCAGCCGATATAAGACCAGCATCCAAGTGGTATTGGCTGCAGCCTACACTCAATTACCCTACAAAAGTAATACAAGTCAATAGTGCCCGATGAATAAGGTAGGTAGGTCACAGCACGATGTGTACCTACCTACTTAAGTAAGGTACAGAGCCAGACTGCGCTAAGGGTCGGCAAGCTTTACAGCGGTCGTGCTTCCTGCGGGGAAGAGATGCGCCTTATCTTATCGGCGCGCCTAATGTTGGTGAGGAAGGCCCGCACTGGGAGAACTGATCCATACCTACTCCCATCCATTGAAGTGGTCCCCTCGTCACCAGCCCTTGCCGCAATCTTCACTCTTTTCCTCCGTTACATGTTTCGGCATGCGCCCACGAACAAAGCCAGAGGAAACGGCCCTGGAACTGCAGCTTTTGAGACCCTTCTAGCCACCAGCATGAGTCGCCTTTGACTCTCTTGACCCACGCGACACCGACCAGGTAGCTTTGTAACGGCCCCGACACATGCGCTCGCGACTTCAACCTTTTTGGACAAAGGCTGTGGACGAACTTCATCCCCGAGCTTCTCTAAGCTGTCGCCTTCTCCCATCGGTACTTTTAAGACGACGAAACGCCACGACCTGGCGAGGCAGACCAGCCGACATCCGCAACGACTACCGTGACACCCTACAGCTTCTCGCAAGCTTCGTGAACGAGCGCGTCGACATGCCGGCGGACAAATCGAGGAAGCGCAAGGCGGACAAGGACCTACAGAGATACTACGCTGTGCGCGCCGGTCTCCGGCCAGGTGTATATTTGACATGGCTCGAATGCCAGAAGCAGACTGCTGGTCAAAAAGGAGCAATATGTATGTGAAGACACCTGACCATACCACTATGGATTCGGGGGCCTTCTTGACCGGTTCGACTGACAGAGGCTACTTTTTAGACAAGTCTTTCTTCACACGCGAAGAGGCTCAGGCTTTTGTGGAAGGCAAGTTCGTACCCGCGCCAGCCGGGGAAAAGCCCGCTCCTCCGAGATACTATGCCGTCGCGCGTGGTCATTTCACGGGCATCTTCGTCAACGACTGGGATACGGTTTCCCTGGCAATCAAGGATGCCAAAGGGCCCAAGTATAAGAGGTTCGACACATACACCGACGCGTTAGAGTTCATTAGGGAATGGGGCAATGAGGAAACAATTGCCGGCGCCGAGGCAGGCGCCCTGAACGCGGGTATCAAGGTTCTGCCGAGGAAGACAGCCACAGGCGCCGCAACGAAGGCCAAAAAGGTGAAGAAGGAGAATGATGATGGGGTGGAGGAGGAGACGGAGAAGGAATCTGAAGACGATTCTGTGATTCCGGTGGTACTGAACCTGCCGCAAATTTATATCGACGGAGCTACGGCGGGCAATGGTACTCCCTCTGCCAGGGGCGGCGTAGGCGTCTACTTCGGACCCAACGATGCAAGGTAAGCTGGTCCTCAACTATATCTTGTCTTCCTCCGCCATGTTTCATTCTCAAACAGAGCAGTGGTGATGTAGCTCCTCTACATCTTTTCCTCAGGAGGCCAGAGGCAGCGGACTGACCCAGACGCATTTAGGAACATATCTGAACTCCTCGAAGGTGAATCACAAACGAATCAGCGAGCAGAACTTACCGCCCTCCTCCGAGCACTCGAGTGCACCTCGGTCACGCAGGATGTCCAAATCTGGACGGATAGCGAATACACAAAGAACTGCGTCACTCGCGACTGCAAGAAGTGGATGGCCAACGGCTGGAAGACTTGGAAAGGACCCGTCAAAAATCAGGACTTGATCAAGGCAATAAGAGAGCATCTCGACAGACGAGAGGCTGCAGGGACAATAACGCAAATCGACTGGGTGAAGGCTCACACCAATTTGCGAGACCCGACATCTTTAGGCAACAAGGCTGCGGATGAGCTCGCTACGGCCGGTGCAAGAAAAACTTTGCCAACGAAGTCAAGAAGAAAGCTCAAATGAGGCGGCAATGATGGGCTCGAAATCAAAGTTGGGTGAGGATGACTACGATCCTGCAAAGCACGTATAAGTCGTGTTCTTTATGCCTGTCTGGTGGCGATAGCATAGGATACGATGTGGCAGTGAGTCGGAGGGGTCGCCACAGGGCGACCTTGCGTGCCAATCGACGATACCCGGACAAAGCTCCGACCCTTCGCACTACCGGTCTGCAGCAGCAATACGGGCGACGTTGAATATTGCCATACCTGTGAAGGGTTGTTGACTTGATGTGACGGTCATGTCAAAGGGGCGTTTCGGGCGCATGTGGCTACGGTTGATTGCATGGTGACGTTTCTGCTTGTGTCAATATCCCCATCTCTTCAAAACTTTTCTCAGCCTTTGATCCTGTAATTATTTTCAATGGCAGATCGTATATCGGATATTGTTGTGGTCCACCAAGAGATGTTTACGGTACAGACCTGGAGGCGTACTATGCATGCAAGAAGATCATTAACGAATGTTTTGTTTCGTGGCGGAAGTCCAATAATTGTTTAACAGGTGGTTTGTTCAACTGTTCTGTTTCCCGTTTCTGCTTGTTGTTTAAGTAGTTTTCACGTCCCAAATACGGTAGATATCCATCCTCGGCTGAATTTCATCCCCTCTCGACAACGTTCCCTCCCTCTCTTAGACACTCAAACGTGCCGCCGACGTTGGATTACTTACGAATAGTATGTCTGTCTCATTACGTAGGATTTTCTGCCTTCTCCAAGGGCAGAATATCTTTATCTTTGGGACCCTTCTTTCTCTCCCTCTCCCGTTGCTTCCGCGGCAGGCCGGCGCGAATGTGATGGTCTTGGGAAAAACAATTTTTGTCTCACAGGTACGGTGGCGGTTTGTAAGACCATACTAAACTCGTGGCTCTACCTATGTGCGCGCGCGTGTGTGTTTGCTTTTCTGCCTAGAGCTAATGTGATTAGGGTATACTTTTCGTTACTTTATCGTGTCTCTATCCCTCTGTACGCCCCCACGTTGTCGTTTCTGTGGGCGTTTGTGGATTGCTGGCGAGGGTCTCGAGGCTGGAGAATGTGGTTTTAGAGACAAGAGAGAGCGAGAGAGGGGGAAGCGCATGAGAGCCTAGAGGAAAGGGAAGGGAAGGGAAGGTGCAGAAGTGATCTAGATTCTTGGCACCGGCTTGAAGTCCCGAGGAACTTTCTACTTACTTTACTTGTTACCCTGTTGCGCTTGTTCAACAACAGAGTCTTGTAGGGCTAAGTAGGCATTGTTTCCCGTCAAAATCCACTTCGACTAGAAAGAGACTCAAAGAGATATTTTGCAACATTTAACTTTGGTCAACTTGGTCTCTGGGAATCACACGAGGTCCGGTTTTGATAACCAGGAGCATGAAAAAGCGCCTTTTAAGCTTGCATTTTCTAAGATGGTCTGTCACTATTCAATCAGGTAGGAAACGTCAAGCGCAGAGGACAGCCTCTCCTCCCCATTCTGTGCAAAAACGGCTGAACTCTACGTGCCCCACGTCATCGCAAATCTGAGCGTCCATCATCTCACTCTAATACTTACTTTCCAGGAGCCATACCTCATCGGGTCAAACAGATACCCTAGGTATCCTAGCAGGGGGCCAGGGACACCCCTCCTTCCCGCTTCGCCAAACCAGCGGTGATGATGAAAAAAACAAGGGCCGGGCTACAGCTCGGCGGCGTTCGCCCCGACATCCAAAAACCACAGCACTTGCATTGGATCCTCGCCGAGCCGCCACCTTTCTTTTTCTCCCTTCAACCTCTCTTCCCCCTTACATCGCGAATCTCCTCACCCAAGACTTCCCACTCGGCCTACCTATTCACTCGGCCGCCCGCATCTGCGCACCGCATTCGGAAGCCATTGGGCAGACAGAAGCTCAGGACCCCTCCAGAACCGCAAGACGTGCAGACCGCCATCTCTTGGTCGCAGAAGAATATCCAAAGAAGCAACCATCATCGCCACGAAAGTTGTTGATCCTGCCTAGCCTCCCAATGACAGTCAGCCACGCAAGCGCCGCAACTCTCCTCCTCATCCACGACGCTTCGAACCCCGCGATTCGATAACAATCTTCTATCTGTTGTTGGCTAGAATAAACTGCACCTCGGATCGTACCGCACGAAAACCTTTGGTTTCCGGCCTCCTTCGGATCCGAAATCAGAAGAACCTCCCTGTCCGTAGGGCGCGCGCGTTCTGTTTATTGCCTTACCTGTCGTTTTGTGTTACCGAGAGATAACCCGCCACCTTTCGTGATTCAAAAACTTGGCGAACTGGGCCCTAGTCGCATTTCCGTGCGCATTCATTGGATAATCTCACCTACGAGATCGCGGGGCCTACAACGCAAACTCGCACAAAGTGTGGAGGCTTCCAAGCTTTCCAGGCCCGACTAGACACCTTGGCGAAAGCTTGAGTACTTCTCGACTTTTGGAAGCAGATCTCACGTTCGAGAAAGGCCGCCCAAGATGCCTACCCTCGCGCTCACAAACTTCAATATCCTCGTAGGCTTGTTAGGTGGCTGGATCTCGCTGTTCGGCCTGGTCTCATACTTATGCAAGGAGAACTACTACCTCTCCGAAGCCCGTAAGTCCCACCGCTGTTCACACGTTTCGCAGCCCAATGGACCCCCAATGGTGAATATGGTGTCAAGGGTCGCAGTAGATGCGCCTAGATCGCCCAGATCGCCACGCAGGGCATCACTTTCTCGATTCGTCTTGCAGTCAAGCGGCTAACCCAAAAACCCCAGTCATATCCCTCCTCGCGGGCGTGGCCTTCTCCCCTCCTGCAGCAAACCTCATCAGACCGCTGGAATATGCCGGCACGGAAGAGGATGTCGAGAGCGTCACCCTCGCCTTCTCACGCCTCGTTCTCGGCGTCCAGCTCGTCCTCGCCGGCGTTCAGCTGCCCAGCAGGTACCTCCGCACGCAGTGGAAGCCCATGGCCCTGCTCGTCGGGCCCGTCATGACCTGCATGTGGCTCGCAACGTCCCTCCTCGTCTGGGCCCTGGTGCCCCATATCCCCTTTTTGCACGCCCTCGCCGTCGGCGCCTGCGTGACGCCCACGGATCCGGTGCTGTCCAACGTCATCGTCAAGGGCCGCTTCGCAGACCACAATATCCCCACGGAGCTGCAAAATCTCATCATCAGCGAGTCCGGCGCCAATGATGGGCTGGGATACCCGTTTCTGTTCTTCGCCTTGTACCTAATCAAGTACATTGGCGACGGCGGCAAGCAGGTCTCTGGAGGCGCCGGCTTGGCAATGGGACTGTGGTTCGGTGAGACCTGGGGTTATACCATCATCCTCAGCGTCATCTACGGTGCCGTCGTGGGATGGCTAGCAAAGACGCTGCTCAGATGGGCAGAGAAGCGCAAATACGTCGACAGGGAGAGCTTTTTGGTCTTTGCCATATCCCTGGCGCTCTTCATCGTCGGGACGTGCGGCATGATTGGCAGCGATGACGTGCTCGCGTGCTTCATCGCCGGCAACGCTTTTACGTGGGACGACTGGTTCCGCTTGGAAACCGAAGACGACTCCTTCCAGCCGACGATTGATATGCTTTTGAACGTCACCATTTTCATGTGGTACGGCGCCGTCATCCCGTGGAACGAGTTCCTTCACAATAACGTGATTCCCATCTACCGCCTCATCCCGCTCGGCATCTTGGTTCTGATTCTGCGGCGCCTACCCTTCGTCTTCGCCATCCACCGCTTCATACCCCAGATCGAGGAGGTAAAGCAAGCCGTCTTCGTGGGCTTCTTCGGCCCCATTGGAGTGTCGGCCATCTTTTACCTCTACGTCACAGTCGAGTTTCTGCACACCCTGAACGAGGGCGAAGAACCTCGTTCGGATGTTGCTCACCTGCCCGAGATAGTCAGAGTCGTTGTCTGGTTCCTCGCAGTCTGTAGTATAGTAAGTGACGCACTCCCGAAACCGTCGAGAACTAAAATGAAGTTTCAAATAGGTGGTCCACGGGCTGAGCATTCCGCTCGGCAAGCTAGGCTATTACGCTCCACGCTCGCTCTCTCGAGGCATCTCATTCATGAGCGGCGAAGGCGACCCCGAGGGTGGTCCTGAGACCCCTCGACCCGCGTTCCGCATCCGTGGCAGAGTACTGTATCCCTTTGGTCGTTCACGATCCCAAGGTATCGAAGCAGCGACAGGCTCAGGCTTCAATATCGAGTCGCGGGCACAGTCACAGTCACAGTCACAACCCCAATCCGACATGGAAGGAGCCAATCGGCCCATCTACAGAATCGGCGGCTCAGTCATCCCTCCGCAGCCTGCGGGCGCGGACGAGCCGGGCGCGGCCCCTCCTTGGACGAAGCGGGCCGATCAACCGGAGCAGCAGAAACGTTCAGGCCCCGAAGACGGAGAACGCGTGAATGGTTCTCAGACAAAGGTGGCTGATGAGCAACAACAGGTGCAGACGCCACCGCCACCACCAGAGCTCCCAAGTCGTACAATCCGGTTTCCGGACGAGACACCCGCAGCACCTCGGTGATTTGCAGAAGACAAAAAAAAAACACCGTGAGGCAGAAGATTTCGTGTGATGCAGAACTATTTTTCTGCAACTGCAAAAGCCTTCTTTTGACTTAGACGTGAGACAATCAGCCCACGCGGCGGACAGAACTCCGGATTACCAGCCGCTGTCAAATTCCCATGTCTCTCGGGGTGGTACTCTCAGGAAAGTGAAAGGAAAGTATATGGAAGATGGGTTCATGGTTAGTTGGCCTTTCAAGTGACACTTGTCTGATCTTTGTTCGTAGAGAATCTGTTGTAGATAGAACTGGGATAGAACCGGCTAGAATACCCGTGATTAGGTAGACGTCTAATTGAACTGGAAAATTGCCACTCGGTATTCACTCGGTCCATCATTTGCGAGTTTTACACACACATACACATTCACACACACACACATCGGAGTCGCCTAGTTGTGCCTAGGTACCTTATAGTTATTGCCCGCACCTAGACCAAGTTCTGGTGGTATAAGGCCATCGTTGATTGGTGCTCTTGGGGCTGGTAGCTGGTCTCTAGGCTGGGGGAGACTAGGTTACCGCCGCTGGCTGCAGTCCAGGTGATGTCTAGTACGTTTCGATCAAGGTCAGATGGAAAAACCAGCTTTATGCACAATTTAAGCCAAGTGCAAGGATTTTTACATAATGACTTTGTGCAATCCATCCCCGACTTGGGAGAAGTCCAGTCAATTCCTGCTTTGTGCAACCCGACCGGACCAAGAATGGTTGACACACGATTGCAAAAGGCTAACTAAAGGCGAGGTGGTGAGGTGGTGGTGGTATTGAGGCGTTTGTGCGAGATTCGGAGCGACGTCGGGGCTGAAGAATCAAGTGTCGCATCTCGATTTCCTAGATTCCTAGGAGGCTGGCAGGTTGGTTTGTTTAATCCCGCTCAGACGGCAAGGCTTAAGCTGGGCTGAGGCCCAGACTCGGACAGAAAGGAATAGATCGACTGGTTGAGTTGCCAAATTCCTTCGCTAGGAGAAAAGGATGGGTGGTAGCGACGGTGGTGGTATTGTTGGTGCAGATGTGAACGACCATCTGCGGGAAGGGTTGCATTCACTACCGGGTTCTGTTCCTGACGTTGAGGGAAGCGGGAGCCTATCAAAGGGCCGATGATTGACATCGGACGCAAGTAACGCGGCGGGCTGATATCGTGCCAACCCGTCTTCCGCCGGTTCTTGCGTCGGGATTACTCTAGGCGGCCAACGGTGGCTAGATTTGGCTTGCGTCGTAGGGTAGTAGCAGTTCGTTGCAATGACTAACTAACTGATGTTGCAGACAATCACTGTCTTGCATTTCAACGAGTAATTCCAAAGATGGGCCAATGAAGCTAGGCTATTTCCCGGCGACAAGGTAAGAGAAAGAGCTTGTCTCTGAACGGTGGAATAGAAATCGGACGGTTTATGGAAAGCCGAGTAGCCTCTCCTTGGATATAATGGCCCGGCCAAGTTTAGGTTCAGGACGCGCCGCAAAATCGTACCGTCTCTTGTTGAGGGAGGTGCGTAGTAGTATCGATGCATAACAAGACCAAGTAAGATCCGCTCGGTCTTGGTGTCGATGCTTTAGGTTGGCCGGGAAGGAACCCAGGACACAAACCTACGCAGTCCCGTTGTTCGAGAGGTAGGTACGGATACATGGACCATTGCCTGCATTAGCTGTAGCAACAGGTAAGCGCTGACGTCCTGAGACGAGCCGAGCTGCGTGTTAAAGTCGATGACAAGAGTCCGTGAGAGAGTTTGTTTCCCGCGGCACCGGTCTGGGTCGGCGTAGCTTGGATCCAAAGGAGAGGATCAGGTTACTGTTTTCATCCAATGTGCGGGCACACGGTAAGTTGACCGCAGTGGCCACTGACCAGTCTTGGTAGTTCACATTGTGAGAAACTGAGCAGAGACTCAAGGAATCTCCTAGGTGTTGCCGTCCGCTGGGTATCACGAGACTTGGCCAAAAGCGTATTGTTGACTTGTGGGGAAGGCTCTAGGCAAAGAGACAAGAGACGCGTAGCCAAAGTCCGAACAAGAGCCAAGTCGTATCCGGACTTGAAAGAGGCCAGATTGCTCCGGCACCGAGCAATCTGTTCCTTGTTGCCTGCAAGATGATGAGGACTGACGTTGATTGTTGATGAGGGGCGAGGCCAGAGTTGCGAAAGTGACGAGTGAGGTAAGCCTGGCGAGGCAAGGAAGGCGGCGGGACTGCAACTCTGCATCGCCGGTGCATTTGGCATCCTGGCGACGGGTCAGGGACCAGAGCCTGAGCCACCGGGAGTGGCCCAGGGTATCGAGTCGAGGGTTCAAGAACCTGGAAGCAACCTGGAAGGGGCCTTTTGGGCCTTGGGCCCTACCGGTAGGAGAAACAGTGGAATTGGGGGAGCAGGCCCGAGGAATGTGGCTCTATCTGGGCTGAAGTGGGTTTCGAGGCGGGCAGGCAGAATTGCTGCACAGGGTGATGTTAGTGACTTTGCAGTTGGTACTCCGTACTCTGTACACGTATCCGCGGACAGTAAGCAGACACTGGAACCACAGTAAGATTAGTTAGGTAAGCGGCCAATGGAAGTGAAAGACCCGAAGGCTCATCTCGCAGAGCAATGTCATAATTTACCAGGTATCCGTCTTGCGTACCGGAGGGACCATCCGCCATCGGGACGCGCGTGTTTTAGCTGCGCTGCCCTGCGCTGGCGTTTGGGGGTTGATGTGCTGATGCCCTGGTTTGCTTATCAGTCCCCTCAGTCTCAGTCTTTTCGATGTAGGTGGATGGATGGTGGGTGGTACCGTGGTGGGAGGAGGTCGGTTGGTACGGCCAAGGGATCGGGCGACGTGGGATGTGAGTGAGGGTGTCTCGAGAGTCGACGGGAAGAATGAAAAACTTCTCACACTGTACTCAGACTCTAGCAAGGAACCGTCGCCAGACAAGTGTATGATTGGCCAGGAAGTGGGTGGCTCGAGTGGACTCAGGGCACCGAGTGGAGTTTTCGGAGAGGGCTGCCATCTGTCTTGGCGGCGCGTGGCGCAGGTGCCACACGGTGCGTTCGCGTAAGTCTTCCGCCGCAGACACACGGCCAATGAGGTACCTGCTCCTGCGGTACGTACCTCTGCTCTTCTCCCATCGATGAGTTTTTTTGCGGATCCCTCCTCAGCAATTTCCACGCCTCATCAGCCAACCTTTTGCGACCTTGGACTTCACTGCACGCTCACCTCAGTGTTAATCGACTCTGCTCCTCCACCAACTTCTGTTATAATTAATGGATCTTTGCCAATGCAGACGCAAGCCGAAAGGGGACAGAGGAAATAGACGAGTCTGTCTTTTTGCTGCGTTGTCCCCGGTCAAGGTTGGCTGGCAACCCAGGCATAGACGCGCACGCACGATGATGGATACCTTACAGATACGGATGCTGAGATAGACGACAGACCAGACACTGATATCCAATGCAGAGGGCACAGAGACGAGAGATAGAAAGAAAGAAAGAAAGAAAGAGCCTCGGCCGCAAGCGCGGGAAGAGCACAGGGCGTCAGTCAGTTCCCGCTTCAGCAACAGCTCCAACTCCAAGCAGACGCACATACTCCGGACACGCAGATACGTCCAGACCGGCAGGAGAGTTCGATGAATCTAGCGTGCTCAGGGTGCGGCTACCTCTACGAGTATCAGGCCCAAACGGGAAGCTTGAGCACTGGGCATCCAACGCCACAACGCCAGCTGCAAGTGCAGGACGCAAGACGCAAGACCAACTCTCTAGGATCCATCCATACGGATACATGGCATTCTCAGCAAAGTCGCACAGCCAATCTGGTTATCTCGCTCTCATTCCCATTGGCAGATGGATATCTGCCCGCCGTCCCTTCCAACCCTCGAGTTGCAGCGCCATTTCTTCGTCCGTCCCTGCCACTTCCACCTGTACGCATTCACAGAGGATGGGAAAACATAGCGCCACATTATCTGAGGCAAGGTGTGATCGAGGAAGACGCTGCAATATGAGAAAGAGAATGACAAGGCACACACCACCATCTCTCAGCTCACCCCTCAGGTTGGCTCTGGCTCCCACCCACGCACAGCAAGCAAGCGCGTCTCGGAGAATGGGACGGCCTGATGGCGAACAAGCTTCAGACCGATCCTCATCGTACTCGTCCAGTTCCAAGATTGAGTGAAATACGTGAATAACTGCCTACCTTACCCTACCTCGTTACACCTTTTCGCCGCAGCTTGCGTCAGGCTTTTCTGGACACCGCAATACCCAAGGAAGCCAGATATGCAACTCATTGAAGCCAAGTATTCAAACGTGCCGTGTTCCCTAAGCTTGTACGAATACAAAGTACATTGATAAATGATCCAGCCACGCCTCTACTGTCAATTGAGACATTACCCGGGATAGGTGACTTACCTTCACCTTGCCTTACATGCTGCAACTTGGACACACACGGAAACAGCACACACACACACACACACACACTCACGCCCACCCAAGGTACACATCACCAAACGATCAAAACTCACCCGGTCCACAATTTGTTCCATTTCACCATCAACTGTGCTTTTTTCGTCGTTTCTGCGTCTGTGTCTACTGTTTACTCTACGTCTACCTCCCCTCTGTGTGCTGCAGTTGTATCTTGATGCCAGTGGCTCGGTGCTTACTCCGAGCACTGCAACCCTTGGGTATCATCTTGTGTCGCCTGCAAATCCAGCGAAAGTTGTAGCCTCCAGATCATCGTCTCCGGTCACCGGGGGCCGGCGCTCGTTCATCAAGGTCACACAATACCGGTCGATAGCCGCCTGTTGTCATCGCTGACATCCATCCGCTCATCTTGTCGTCCTGGTTGTCTGCTTGCTGTTATTGTTCTTCTTCTGCTTCTGCTTCTGCTTCTTATCGTTCTTCTTACAACGGTCGCTGCATTTGCAACCAAACTCAATCGGTCTGGACTCTGGACACACACAACCAGGAACCTACACTACACTCTGGAACGACGGGCGTTGACCTTATTGATTGGCTTCATCTATCTGCACCCCGATTCGAATCGCCCTTCACATATCCATCCCCCCTGTCTCTTTCACTTTGCCCAGCCCAATTTCGAGTCACCGCTTTCCAAGGGACTGGCCGCTTTTTGAGACATTGTTACCGCCTTGACTTGGACGTTCTGGAGAGACTGGAGCGCTGCCCGCTCGCACACACGCACGTACACGCACCAGTACAGACTCCGATTCCTGGGCATACAATTTCCGCCCTCGCCTGCCTTTTTTATTTTATTTTAATTTTTCACCTATCGTACCTTTTTCTCCCTCTGCTCATCGTAAGCCTGAGTTACGGACACTTTACCTACCTAGTACTATTACCTATCACTCCCCTCCCCTCCTACTACCTTAGGCCGGGGAATAGCAAGAGGGAAAAAAGAACAAGAAACGCCCTAACTGCATTCACTCCAACCACCCCCCAAAGTCCCCGACAGAACAACCCAGCGAGAAGAAGGAAAGACGACTGGGAAAAAACAAGAGACATTTGCGTTCCCCGGCGCCGCAGCAATGTGCTCTTAGGATAGACACCCTATCTGCTACGAAATCCCAAGCACCCAACCCACGCACAAAAGCTCCGCACCGTACGAAGGACCGGATACAGACAACAAGAGGAAGGATTTACAGGGCCCCTCCGAACGCTCAACCACCGACCATTTCTTAGGACCATTATTACCCAATTGCCCCGACGGCCGCTCGTCAGCAACAGGTTACACCGTGTATCCGCCGCACATCCTGGCTCCAACCCAGTGCGACAATCAAACACAAACTCACCTCGCCCAACGCAAATCCGGGTCGGACTCGCATTAGAGGGACACTGGACGGTGGGCCCCCACTCCACCGCCTGGTCTACACCACTTTACCACGAGACGCCCTTTTCCCCACAACATCCCCAGACCGAGCTTTCACCTCCTCCCCTTTCGTCGCCATCTCCGTCGTCGTCGTCGCCGTCGTCGTCGGGCCTCACACAACACGCACACAACTTTTATCCATCATCACTGTTTCTGGCCAAGGTATGACGACTGCTGGTGCCGCTATCGGTGCCAGCCCTATGCCAGCCGTTCCGGGAATGTCCCCCACCGGCGAATTCAACGAGTTCTTGGAATACGACGAGAACAATCCGTTCGGTGACTCGAGTCCTCTGCCGACAAATTTCGACCTCAACGCCCACGATACCCTCAAAATCTCCGATTTCCCTCAGTCGCTTCACGAAGCAAAGTCGCTCGAACCCCAAGCCACCCTGCTGGCCACCGGTACCGTCGCCGCTGGCTCACCCGACTCCCTCATCGACTCCTTCCGAGATTCTTCCTCCGACTCTGCGTCCTCGAAAAGGACCGCCAGCTCCGCCTCAGGGAAGACCGCCGACGTAATGATGACCGATGGAGCCGACGTCAAGCACGACTGGGACGCCTCGGCCTTTGTCGGTCGTCCAGAAGACAGTATCTTCATGTTTGGCGCAAATGCCGACGCGACGCTGCCCGACGGCCTGGATTTGAACGATGACAAATTTATGGACGAGTCCTTTGACTTTGAGAGTGCTTCAAGTAGTCCCAACGCAGCCGGCGCCATGAGCATGGAGTCGCCAGAGATGCCCACCATCCACACGAATGGACCGCCAAAAACGATCGCTCCGGGCAATCCCCGAAACGCAAATCACGGCAAGCGGAACTCAGTGAGTGGAATTTCGCCGCGCGACACAACAGAAACAGAATTCAGCTAACTCGACCCAGCAATACTCCATATCGCAGCCCATGAATGGATTGAAAATGACCAACTCGAGAGAATGCTCTCCAATGTCACAAAACATGATAACCAGTCATGAGGCATCTCCGTCAGCCTTCTTCAATAGTTCGCCCTCACCCGGCGCACCAGACTTCAACGCTGCCGCAATGGGTGCTATGAACCCGCAAGGCTTCTGGCCTGGCAAGCTGGATCCTGCGGCGCACCAGATGGTTGCCAATATGCCCATGCAACCGCAATACCACCAACACGATGGTCTCCCGGTCCCGATGCCGCAACAAATGCCGATTTTTACTCAGCCTAATTTTGATTTCCTCAGCCGTGGTTGTCGGTTGACGATCCATCCGACACCCTCCAAATCGCGCGTTGAGACACAGATTCCTATCAAGTTGACGCTTTTCCCGCTACCTCCTGGTATCAAGCGTCTACACCTGCCAGTGCACACCATCTCGAAGCCAAAGCTACTAGCCAAGCCACCAGCCGAACGGACACCCGATATGCTGGAACTGTACACCATGCTCGTGTGCACTAGTGCGATGCAAAACGACGACAACAAGCGCAAGGCCTTCCAGCGCGCCGCAGCCGCCACTCACAGCCCCGTCATGAACGCCCGTTCCGTTAGCGACGAGGATGATGAGGAGAACAAGCCGCAGAACGGAGGCGAAGTGCGCATCTGCGCCGGCTGTATCACCCGTGAGCGTAAAAGAGCCGCAAGGAAGAAGATTAAAAAGGTTGAGGAAGAGGAGATGTGGAATCGCGACGAGACTAGGCGGGTGATTGTCTTCAACACACAAGAAGTGAAGGAGTGGCAGACACCCAACGGCGTCGTGTCAGACTCTACAGTGACAGGACGGCCGGAGCCTGTGGCGCCCCCCGGTGCCATGCAAGTCGATGCGCCGATGAGAATCGCCTGCTACTGCAGGCACCATGCCGAGAAGTTGGGATTCCAGGTCATCTTCACCATTAAGGACTGGCAAGATCGGGTTGTGGCACAGGAGATGTCTCAATCGATAATGATCACCGACGATCACAAGACGCACCCGATCCCGCAACAATTGAACCCACCTGCGACCCAAGCCCCAGAGAACAACAGCAGCAACTTGGTACCTATGATGAACGCTCCGATGGAATCCAGCCCACTCAGCAATGGTGGAACACCCTTCCGACTGTCTCATTCCAGCTCCGATCTGCAAAACATGCACCGCAATTCCGCTCCTCAATTCCCAGTTGCAAACACGACGGCTAAAGCGCCAGCTCCTCCAGCTTCGAGCACTACCCCTCGTTCATTATCGCGACCGCAGTCTCCGAACGCGCATGGCGGACCTCAGACGAAGAAGCGCAAGGCCAGCACAGGATCGAGAGTACCGATAGGAATGGCAATGACGCGCCTGGACACGACGCCCCCGCCAACGCAGATGCCCAACCCAATCCCCGCGGCCGCCTCTGCATCGACATCACCATTCACACCCAACTTGACCAGCTTCCAGACTCCTCCTGAAGCTGTGTTTGTTCAGAACGGTGCTCCACCACCCATGCCTCAAGCATACGCTACTGGGCCGCCTACGCCTAACAGCAACGACCAGACACTGTTCACCAACGCCAATCGCTCAGCTAGCATGGACAACGTCGCCATGCCGATGTTCTCTGCGCCCGCATCGGCACACCAGAGCCGCGCTGCAAGCCCCAGTGGACTGCGTAACGGCGTGAACGTGGTGTCGCAGAACCAGTTCAACACGATGTCATACATGCCGACGAACGCCGTTGCTCCAGCGCGACCACAGCCGACCATCCACAAGATCATTCCCAACGAAGGTCCGAAGTCTGGTGGCATCGAGGTTACGATCCTCGGAGCCAGCTTCTACCAGGGTCTCGAAGTGCTGTTCGGCGACCAGAAGGCCACCACAACTACTTTCTGGGGCGAATCATCCCTCGTCTGTCTTCTGCCTCCCTCGCCTGTCTCTGGAGCTGTTCTTGTTACCTTCAAGCAGAGTCAAACGCAAGCTGGACCACCGTTCCCAGCTATGTCCAAACAGAACCAAATGTTCAAGTATGTCGACGACGACGAAGAGAAGCTCATCCGCACAGCTCTCTCAATCCTGGGTCACAAGATGTCTGGACAGATGGTTGATGTCAAGGAACTTGCTCAGCGCATTATCGGTCAGGGTGACTCAAGCTGGGGTGCATCTGGTCCCTCAGGTAGTGTCGGCGGCTTTGGCGGAAGCACCTTCAACATGAGCACCGAATCTCAACTTCTGAAGTGCTTGGAGCTCATCGATCTAGATGACAACCCGAGAATGTCGAGACTTGATCTGAGAAGGTCCACTGGTCAAACAATGTTGCACATGGGCTGTGCCTTGGGATACCACCGCTTCATTGCTGGACTATTGGCACGCGGTGCTAACCCAGACTTGCGGGACAAGGGCGGCTTCACTCCCATGCATCTTGCAGCAATGAACGACCATGAGTCAATCGTTCGCAGATTGATGCAGGCGGGTGCCGACCCCACGATCCGCAGTCTTTCGGGACTTCGCCCTGCCGATGTTGCCCGCTCACGCAAGGTCATCGATCACATCCGTCGCTGCGAGCGTCACATCCGCTCCAGGAGCGGTGGCTCGTTGCACAGCAGAGCAAGCAGTGCCGCGTCCCTGAGATCGCTGTGGGATCCTTTGGGCATGTCCAGCGAGTCGGAGTCTGCAGACGACGGCGAAGAAAGCCCCGAGTACTCGTCGGGAGATTACGAAGATGACGAACAGGAAGAAGAAGACTCTTGGCTTGACATGCGGCGCCGGTCCAGCAGCCATGCGTTCACGCCGCGCCCTGACAGACAGAGCATCCTCCAAAGGGGTCAAGACGAGATTCAGCCAGGACTGGCGTCACCCACAACAGCCATTGCCTCAGCCGTCAGAGACCAGTTCACCGCCCAAATCCAACAGTTCCAGCAAGCCATGACGATGCACTTCCCCAACCTCCCGCAGATGCCTGCTCTACCTAGGATGCCAATGCTCCCCGACTACCATGCATACCTCCAGCAGAATCCTCTCATGGGTAGGGTCACCTCGCTCATGCCGGGCATGTCCGGCTCACGGCCTGGATCGGCAGACGAGGAGACACCCCGGCCCATGGACGGAAGATGGTGGGATCTGTCATCGTTCCGGAACACCAACAATAACTCGGCACCGCCGCCGTCCTATGACGAAATTTTCCCGCAAGATGAACTTGACAAGAAACAAGCCGCCGCTCTCGGAGCCGCCGCTGAGGCTGCTGCCGATATCAAATGTGCGTCCATTTATGACACGCAGACAACCGAGGTCACGGAGGCATCGTCAAGCACGACGCCAGTGCCAAGCGTACTCAGAATTGGACGCAAGAGTGCCATTACGAAGGAACAGCAACAGAACTTCCTCCGGGCCCACGAGGCCAAATTCAAGGGCATGCGTAGCGACAAGAACCTTTGGTTCATTTGGGTAAGCTCCACCACTCATGCATTCCAAATTGGCCCGTTAGACTGACTTGAACCAGATTCCCCTTCTTACATGTATTTTGGCTGCCATGTTATACAGCCGTTATCCTCACTACTTTGCCGCGGCCTGGTCCATGGTTGGATCTAAGGTGGACCAGGTTCCGGAGATTGTCAGGAACGTTCAGGACCGTGTTGTTGAGGTCCTGTAGATCATTTCGACTTGCTTCAAACCAATTACGTCACGCATTCGGCCAAATGTATGGCCTTGTTCGGTTCTTGTTTTTCGGATCAAAGGGGAGAAACGGAGTTGATATTTGCGGGGGACATATGTGGAACAGAGTTTCGCCCCCTACCTACAGCGACTAGGACTGGGTTAAGATGACCGGCACGGCCAAGGAATGCCGTGTCGGTTTTTTGGGTCTGGGTTAAGGACTTGGACGTTGCGCAGCGCCGGTACGGGAAGACGTTCCTCACGGAACCAGTAAGCCATCTATCTCACTTGGGCAATTTCAGCCCTTCAAATCTTTCTTGAAAGTTCACTTTGTTATTTTTCTTCATTCGTTGGAGTACCGCGAGGAGTCTCGATGCATGTAACTCTGCTGAGCGAGCAAACACGGTCCAGAGGACCAAAGATGGCTGTGTCGAGTGTTATATAGCAAGGGGTGCTTTTCCAACTATTTTACATAGAGGCAGACATTATCGATCTAGGCCGGGGAAAAATGTCGACACTGGTACATTTGTCCTGTGGAATTTGGTCCATCCACTGAAGTGATGTAACATGTAACTCTCCCTGGACATGTCGGAAGCTGTCTCGGAGCCACCATAGGAGGCAAGAATACTGACCTAACTGCTTTTCTCTCGACACGGTCTCACTTGATCTCCAGCTAGAGAGAGTGCTCCTTTTCCAGACGCCCAGCCTCCGCCTCGATGTCAGCCAATCTCTCCTCCCTCCACCGCCAAACACCCGCCAGCACGGCCCCCGGCCCGACGACGAACTCCAAGTTGTTGGCCATGACGTAGTACGCCAGAAACTTTTTGAGGTCGACTTTTCCGTGCTGCTGCTTCTGGACGTCGTAGACGACGAGGGCGCACCACAGCCTCGAGGAGCCGAAGATGAGCCAGAAATCCCACTGGAAGATTTGGAAGAGGCTTGTGCCGACGTCGCCGGTGGAGATGTCGTTTAGTGGGAGGAAGACGTTTGTCAGGGTTAGGGAATTGTTCTGGGAGGTGAAGATTGTGTAGAGGGTGTAGAAGTGGGATGCTGCTGCGACGAGGATGGCGGCGGAGTAGAGGCGGTGGAGGACAAGGGTTGTTTGCTTGCGGGTAGTGGTCTTCGTCTCCTTGGTCTCAGGGGTTTGGGAGGTTTGGGATTTGTAGACTGTGCTGGCTAGGAGCCATATCCCGGCATTGACGAGGACGGGCGCGACCTGCCAGAAGGCGATGAGGTTCTGCGCGAGGCGGGGGCTCGTCCAGGGGTAATACATTGCCGCGGTCGGGAGGGCGAAGATGAGGAGGGAGGCCGGGAGGAGGGCCTTTGCGAGGGGGAGGGGCACGTCGCCGCCGGAGACGAGGTAGGTTTTCCGCGTGGTGAAGAGGGTGTAGGCGAGGTGGTAGAGGGGGATTATGACGCCGCCGCCGACTGTTTGGTAGAGGGCTGCCCAGGCGGCGTGACTGTGGCATCGTGTAAGTGTTCTTCGTTTGTGCTCTTGGGCTTTGGTGGATGGGTTGGGAAAGTTATGATGGGTGAAGGGAAGGGGGGCTTACAAGCTGAGGAAACTCCATTGGTTCCTGGATCGATAGGCCTCGACGTTGAAGATCACCACGGCCGGGAAGAAGTTGAGGAGGAAGTGGATCTGCTGGATCCTCGCCGGCTCGTTGAGGTTCAGAGGTCCCTGAGCGAAGGAGGCGACGAGGTAGGTGAGGCCGAGGTCGAGTGGTTTGAGGCCGGTGTAGGTCGTGTAGAGGCGGGAGCCATCTTGGAGTTTCTCCGTCTCGACGAGGTTGGTGAGGTTTTGCGAGAAGGAGTTGTGGTCTGGTTGGATGCGGATGAAGTAGACACCTGTGGCTGCGAGAAGGGCGAAGATTGTTGTGAAGAGGGTTGTTAGGAGGGGGTGTCGTGAGGACGGGGGTGGTGAGGATGTTGGGTTGGCCATTGTGGGGAGAGGTTCTTGTGGCGTTCGATGAAGAAGACCTTGAGGATGCTAGACTTTGGCGATAGACGGGTGAAGTCTCATGATGAAGTTGAAGCTTGAGATTTAGTTTACATAAACTATATATATAAGACGGACTGATCCTTTGAGAAGTGAGATGACCCCACACCGTAAGCAATAACTGGAGTCTGCGGCGTGAGTGGTTGACGGACTCGGCTGACGATGCGCCTATGCGGCGTGGGTTTCCGTGTCCGTCACTGTCGGCCGACATCTGACATATCTGTGTGATGATCCATGCCCCCTACCTTGCAAACTGATCCAGTTTTCCGGTGTGAGGATGTTCTCTGTCTCAATCCTGGATCGCAATTATCATAATATCTAGGCAGAAACAATACTGTTGCTGTTGGTTTGTGAAGAGAACAAAGTGTGCAGGGCCACAGGTTGGGTCTCAGATCCACGAGAGTATTTTCTCCAGTGTCCGAGTGATCGCATTTATCTCTATGTTCTTAGGACCTGAGGCGAGTTTTTGGTGTAGTACTACCTTAGTCAACCACGAAAAGAAGAGGTATAAATTCACGACGCGATGCTGGCCAAGGACCTCACTTTGATAAAAAGCAGACATGAGAAAACAAGTTCCGGTAATACTAAATAGCAAAAGCTAGATTCAAGCTCTCTCTCTTACACTTCAACGCAGTTAAGCATGGTCATGAATGGAATATTATTGACCATTCAACCTTCTCAACTATTTCTCCTTCAACTGATGACTATAAGCCTACATTCCAGAGCTATTCCTCAATAGACTTCCTCAGGTTCGCTGCCTTCTCAGGATAGACTATGCTGCTCCACAACTCGACCGCGCTGATTCCCCCGTCAACAAGAATGTCAACTCCGTTGACGTAACCGCATCGAACAACGAACTCGATGGCCAGGGCAATCTCGTCTGCCGTGGACGCCCTTTTCAGAGGATGAACCTTTAGCGCAGCAGTGATCATATCACCCACCATATCCACCGACTTTTCCGCCGTCAGCATGTTCGTCTCCGTCATCCCGGGACTAACACAATTAACCCGTACACCTCTGCCGGCATACTCTCTCGACGCCGCTGCTGCCTGGACCCGCAGGAAGTTGGCCTTCTTCGCAACATAATATGCAACTCTGCTCTTCCCACTAATAATATGATCAAGCTCCTGATTCGGCGACAAGAGGGACGAGAGCGGTGCCGTAGCGAGGTGCGTCTCCAGCTCTGGGGACATGGGTGGGCATAAGCCTTGCGCTATGCTCCCGGTACAAACAAGCGAAGAACCCGCAGGCATAACGACTTCTTTGCCAAACGCATCAATGACGTTTGCGGTGCCCCGGATGTCCACTGTTAGAATCATCTCGACTGACCCGACTACCGCGCTGACGCCGGATGTCAGTACGACGGCCTCGATGGCGCCCAGAGCCGCGGCCGCTTTTGCGATGGCTGCCACGGAGTCATAGGAAGAGACGTCGACCTGTTGCGTGGTAACCTCTATGCCCTCCTTTTTGAGGGATTCGGCCCCTGCGTCGAGGGTAGAGGGGGAGCGGCTTGCGAACAGAACTCGTCGGCCGGGGCCGAGGCGGTGGGCTGTGGCAAGACCGATGCCGCCGCCGCCAATGATGACAAGAACTGGGAGTGATTGTGATGCCATAGTCACGAGGTGGGCTGTTGTTGACGAATTATCTGAGTGAGGATGCGAGAAGTCACTTGTTGATATTGGTGCCAAGGTAGGAAAGTCGCAATTATTTATGTGCACGTCTAGCACTTCATGTGCATTGACGTGTGCAATAACAGAATTCAAGATATCTGATACAAAACATGGGAAGCTATCAATGAACTGCCGGCGTCGATGAGAAATACTTCCAAAGTTAAAAAGCTGAGGATGTAATCGCCGCCTCCGTCGGACATTTGGATCCTACCCCGGAGACTTGCAGTGTCATCAAGGCTTACTGTCAGCTCTACAATGTGCAATTCCCCAAAGCTTAAAAGGCTAGGTGTCTTGCTAAGCTCTCATAATGAAATAGCACTTCAATAAAATAGTTTCGAGATCATACGTATTACATCATGAGCAGTGTTATTGTACCCGCAGCCAGTCCTCACCTGAGGCTAGGATGGATAGGTAAGCTGGATCTTCCCGTGAGAAAACCCATTGCTCTTCACCTCACTAACATGCGCAAATAAACAGGTTTGGGCTCCATGGGGTTGGGCATGGCGACCAACCTACAAAAGCATCTTTCGCAGTCGGGCGCGCCGAGTCTCAGCTTCTACAACCGCACCAAGTCCAGGGGTGCAGCCCTGGAAACCTTGGGTGGTGTTTCTCGCAGCCTCGGTGAGCTTACCGCAAAGTCTGACATCATCTTCTTGTCCCTAAGCGACGGAAATGCGGTTGAAACAGTGCTGAACACAATGCTGGAGTCAAACGGTTCGACGAATCCTTTTGACAAAAAGGTGGTTGTCGATACCTCGAGCATTCATCCCAAGATTTCGGCTCAAGTGAGGTCGAGATTGAGAGAAAAGGGTGCCGAGTACGTCGCGGCTCCTGTCCTTGGTGCTAGCCCCGTAGCCGCAAAGGGACAACTTCTTTGGATATTGGCAGGAGCGGAGGCTGCCATCGACGTCGTCAACCCGTACATTGTTGGGGTGATGGGTAGAGGGATCTTGAGACTCGGGGACGATGTGCGGCTTGCAAGCAGTCTGAAAGCTGTTGCGTGAGTGACTGAACCTCCGGACATTTCTTCTTTTATGAGAGAGAAGGTACTAAGGCATATTAAACAGAAACTCACTCGGAATCGGTATGATAGAGGTCATTGCCGAAGCTCACGTCCTTGCGGAGAAGGCTGGCCTGGGAGTTGCCGACGTCGAGAATCTGATTCAGCAGCAGCACGGCCTTCCTGGGCTCATGATCTCACAGCGGCTGACTACCGGAGCGTACATGCCTCCACGAGGCGAGAGGCCTTGGGCTGATGTTGGTCTCGCGGTTCTGGGTGGGCAAGAGATTCAGACTGCTGCAACGGATTTGGGAGTGCAGCTTGGTGTTTCCTCGCTTGTGATGAAGAACCTGGAGGTAGCGAAAGCATACGGCGAGTCGGTGGGGCGGCAACTGGACGTCTCTGCGCTTTATGGTGCGGTGAGGATGTCGAATGGACTTCCTTTTGAGACGGAGTATGTAAAGAAGAGGGACGATTCTTCCTGAAGAATATGTTTGGACAATATGAGCTTTGGAGATGTATTCAATGCCATTCGCGGAACCAACAACAATTTCCAACGAGACAGTATCATAACTGTTCTGATGTTCCTTTCCATTGCTTTGTTTGACTGGCCGTGTACGCAATATGGAAGGTCGTGAAAGTACTATAAGAACATATCACAATTCATTGTTATGTTAGTTTTGAAGATTAAGGTCTACCTGTTGTTGGATCTGGCCGCTTGAATACATGTCACTCACGTCATCTGCCACATCCGATTGCTTCCGAGTACTACCGAGTTAGCCATCCCAGTCTTACGTCTGTTTGTTCTGTGGAGGCAAAGTACCTCGCAGATGGCCAGAGAAGACTTTAAGCAGTACACGAGACGAGGGCCGGCGACACAGCCGATAGGAGGGACTGCTGGCCTCAAACGGCCATCTGCAGACAGGTTGTATCAATAGGTAGCCCTTACATACTAGCAGCGATGAATGATAGTACCCTTTATTCAAAACCTCGCCTTAGACAGGAAGACAGGCGGTATAGGGACTGTCTTGAGATTGGGCACGGGATTGGACACGGGACGAATGCCTGGGAGACATCGTAAGAGTTGGGGCCGAGCCTGCTTGGTTCATCTGAAGGAAAAGTCAAATTGCACGACGAGGTTTGGAGCAGGGGAGTTTGATCAGCTTGCCGACAAGGTTCCGCCTGGAAAATAATCGCCATGAATGAGATTCTATTTGATCGCAAAGCCGGGCTACTCAGTTCATATGATCTATGTTTATGGCTGAGTGCCAGCATACTAATATAGTAACCACCTCCTAACTTAACACACAGAGTTTCCGTAGGGCCAGACAGCTGACGCGCTTGTCCCTTTGAGACGAGATTGCCTTGCCGATTTTAAGTTGAAAGGTCTGAATTTCGCCCCAGCACTCCCGAAATACAGTTTCCATCTCATTTACAACAATCGCACTTGGTATTTCTATCAACCAAAAATCTTTGTTTATCAGAAGAGAGGTAACTTACTGTGACATGACTGTTAGCAGCAGAGGTTACAGACTGGCAACTTCCGCTACCCACGTGCTCGTCAGAGGCACAGGTCGATGCCATCTCCAACCCGTAGCAAGTCTGAAAGTTGGTCTGGGACATACTGTCAGTCAAAGTCAAGTTCCTCAAGTGGTATTGCCCTCTCCGGAAGTGCTTACGCATGGCTGCGTGACGCTTCTGCAAGCGGCGAAGATTGCAGGAACGTTGCAAATGACGAGAAGCAAAGTGGCGGAACGCATTTTTGATGAGCAGATTGAGTTTTCAGTAGAAGAGCGAGCTTATATAATGTAGTAGGATCTGTTTGATATCGAAGTCTGATAATAATGTCACAGAACTGTGTAAGTTAACGTCGTCTATCAGACTATTTATCCTTCCGGTCGTCAAATCAAGTCATTGGCTCTTCTCTCGGGTTGAATGGATATCAACAACAGAAGAACTGCGACTCATCTTCGGAGAGTGTCATCATCGCCGACGGCGTTTGACCATCCGCCGGTCATCGAATCAGGGTCTCGACTCCTGGCAAATCTATACGATCGACTATAACGGCTGGTGGAGACTGTTGGTATAATCTGCGAGTCCACCGCTGTAGAATGGCTTTCCGAATTTGCCGGGTTGGTGTCGCCGAGTCATGAATAAACTCTTTTTTAGTAGTAACGCATTCCTCAAATTCAGGCTTTACTCTACATGTATCTCGCCGCAAAGTTGGTCGCTGACTGACATGTCCGTCGGCTCAATATCACTCACATGAAGACCATATCCGTCGTTCGCATATCAACAGCAGCCGTCTGCGTCTACCGGTGCTTACGTGATTGAGAACTAGCGGCATACAAATTGGACACTACCTGCCAAGATAGGAACAATCATATGGAAGAGCGACGAGGGGAAAATGAAGTAAACCTCAGGATACAATAACATGATAATGGATACGGATGCTTAGCTAGCTCACATGCCAAGTCGTCTGATCCGGCTGGAGATCTCCAGGGTGTTACGGTAGCTCAGCTCACTTTAATCCAATGCTTTTTCCATACGATGAGAGGTCCAACCACAAGCAGAGCCACTGCAGCTCGTCACGTTAACGGACTGCCATCATAATTGTATTCCAGCTCATGGAAACGGACTCCGAGTGTCTTCATCCGGATCGGAGGAGACGGCGCACGCAATTGGGGCCGGGAGTGCTGAGGGATGGTGGGCGGCTCTTTCCCCGTGCGGAGCATATATGCAGGCCGTTGCCTGGTCGCTCCCCACCAATCAGTGGAGCTCTGGCTGAGAGCTCTCCCAAACCTCAAAATTTCATTCTCCAAACGCGCCTGGCCGGCTGTCTCAAGCGCGTTTATCCATTGACAACACCTTCGAAATCCCCTTCACCGTTGCGCCCAACACCGCCTGCGACTGGACGCGACCACGAAAATTTTACGATATGTCGCTCTTCGGCAACAACCCTGTGGGTGGTCTGGGAACCTCGACCAGCGGAACCCAGCAACAGAGCAGCACAGGAGGTGGTTTGTTTGGACAGCAGAACACGACCAGCACCCAACAGACTAGCTCTACGCCTGCTTCGGGCGGTTTGTTCGGAAACCTCAACCAGGCCAAGCCTGCGACCAGCGGCGGTCTCTTCGGCACATCGACGACGGCACAACCGGCGACAGGATCCTCGTTGTTTGGTGCGCCTCAGCAACAACAGCAGCAACAAGGCCAGCAGCAACAATCGGGCGGACTCAGCTTGGGAGGCTTGGGTGGGCTGGGAGCATCCACGGCACAGAAGCCATCTCTCTTCGGCGCCATTGGAGGTGGTCAACAAAACCAACCCCAGGCGCAAACGACGGGCTCGACCTTCGGCCAGACTACTACAAACAACACTCTCGGCGGCTCACTCTTTCCCTCATCGCAGCAACCGCAGCAGAATACAAACAACCAGTCCCAAACCCAGCAGGGTCAACCGTCAGGCGCATACTTTGACAGCCTGTTCGCCAAGAGCAAGAAGCAAGGAGATGGCGAAAATGGCATGGAGGACCTCCCTAGTCTGCAATTGGGCCTGGGCGACCTTCGCCAGCGCTTGAAGAAGCTGGGAACAAAGGCTCAGGAGCGTCCTTCCGATGGTAGAGCGCACTACCTTCTCGCTGCCTCTGGCGTGGATCCTTCTACCGCTGCGAAAGACCTTGGATCCCTCGATTTGCAGACTGGCCGTGTCGAGAGACCCTCTGGCTACTCACCCGCCGAAATCGACGTCGAGACGTACCTCGCGAACCTGCAGACGAAGACGACGATGAGCATGATTGCGGACGGCTTAGAGAGATCGGTCCGCGACTTTGATAACTTCTTGGAGGACAACGTGACGATGGAATGGGACGCTCAGCGCAAGCGCATCTATGAGCACTTTGGCATCAAGGCTCGTGAAGAGACTTCTTTCGGACCCGCTGCATCGACAAGAGAGGCCTCTGGTGGCTTTGGTCGTTCGCGCCGAAGCAAGAGCCAGGCGACTGGAGCTCGTTCTGGCAGAGCAAGCGTCCTGGGCAAGTCGAGCATGCATCGCTCTGTCATCGGCAACGCAAGCAAGATCGGCTCTCACCAGCCAGAGTTCTCAGATGTTGATCGGTCCACGGACAATGGCAGTTCATTGACAGGCCACATCAATTCTGACGATAGATCTCTACGGGAGAAGCAGAACAAGCTTTCCGAAAAGGTCCGTAACCTCAACCAGGCGCGGCTCATCGCCCATCCGTATCCCATCCTTTCAGAGCTCGCGGATGTCGAGCACCGATCTCTGGACCCATATGCGCCACACATCGTTGAGGCGTACCATGCTGTTCGCGAGATCGTCGGAGAAGACCCTGAAGCAGAGACTACCATCAATGGTGCCACTGCGAAGGAGCGGCAGTTTGCAAAGATGTACTTGGATGAAGCTCCGAACTCTGCCAGCTCGATATCTATGCGAAAGAGGCTGTTGGATGGTGCCAACAGATACCTTGAGAAGCAATTCCTTCAAGAAGTCGAGGCCCTCATCGCAAAACACCCCCATGAAGCAAACCTCGGTGGCCGCCCCGATATTGTCAGCAAGATCAGAGCCTACATCCGGTTACGTTCTGCGCGAAAGGATTTGGTGCCTGATAACACAGACCTTCAGCAAACTGGTGGTGAATATGTGTGGGCCATCGTTTTCTACTTGCTACGCTCTGGTCACGTCAGCGAAGCTGCGACGTATGTGAATGATAACGGCAATCAATTCCGTAGCATCGACCGTACATTCCAGAGCTACCTCAACGGCTATGCCTCTAACGAAGACCGCCGCTTGAAACGCACATTGCAGGATAGATGCAATGCCGAGTACACTCAGCGAGTACGCAATGCTCCCGACAACTCCATCGATCCCTTCCGGATGGCCTGTTACAAAATCATTGGTCGCTGCGACCTGAACAATCGGAGTCTGGATGGCCTCAATACCGACATCAACGACTGGATTTGGCTTCAGTTCAACCTTGCTAGAGAGGGCGACCGATCAGTTGAGGTTGCTAGCGAGGCCTACGGCCTTTCCGAACTGCAGTCCAGTATTAAGGAAATCGGAGCCAAGCACTTCCCCAAGACCTCTGCTGAAGACAACAGTGGCAGTTTTGGCATGTTCTTCTACCTCCAGGTGCTGTCAGGCATGTTCGAGGAGGCTATTGCGTACCTCTACCCCTTTTCCTATGTCGACGCAGTCCACTTCGCCATTGCTCTCGAGTACTATGGCCTCCTCCGACCTTCCGATCCTTTCAGCGCCTCCAATGATCTGCGCAGCTTGAACGTCAAGGATTCTGTTCAGATCAACTTTGGCAGGATGATTGGCTACTACACAAGGGACTTCAGAGCAGCCGACGTTGTGTCCGCTGTTGACTATCTGACTCTCATTTGCCTCAACATGGACTTGTCTGGCGAAGCTGGCCGTCGTCATGCTAACCTCTGCTGGGAGGCCCTGCGCGAGCTCGTGCTCGAGACGCGTGAGTTTAGCAAGCTCATCGGCGATATTCGCCCTGATGGTCAGCGGATACGCGGTATCATCGAGGAGCGCGGTTCTTTGATCGGTCTGACAGAAGAGAACGACTTCATCAACACCGTCACCGTCCAAGCAGCTAGCTTCGCCGACGAGAACGGCCGCACCACTGACTCAGTCCTTCTGTACCACCTGGCTGGCGAGTACGATACCGTCGTCTCGATTGTCAGCCGTGCACTCAGTGAGGCCATCTCCCTCGAGATTGGCGAGGACCCCATGCGCCTCATGCCCGTTAAGCCTCGTGCCGCCGGCCAGGAGGCCGAGACCGGCAGCAGCCTCAGCCTGGCTTCCATCGACGACCCCGTGGAGCTCGCCCGTACGATGATGTCCATGTACGAGCGCGATGCCATGTTCCACCGCAAGATCCAGGAGCAGAATAGAGTCGCCTGCCGCGTCCTGCTCGAGATGAGCACCATCAAGTCCCTCGTCGAGGCCGGCCAATGGGCTCAATGTCTGGACGTAAGTGACACCCCGCACTACTCACTACTTTTCCCCATTCCCATCGCATACAGATGACTAACTGTGGCCTTCCAGAAAATCCGTGGTCTCGAGATTCTCCCGCTCGACGCCAGCGGCGACCCGAGCATCATCCGCGCCTACGCCGCAAAGTTCTCCGGCCTCTCCCAGCCCGTCTCTATCAACGTGCCGAATCTTCTCATGTGGACCATCATCTGCTGCACGCGCCAGCGCGACCAGCTCACCGGCGGCCAGTTCAGTGGCAACGAGGGCACTCGTCGCATGATGGTCGAGCAGATGAAGCAGATGACGCTCGACCTCACCACCTACACCTCGCAACTGCGTTACCGCTTCCCGCCGCACTTGCACGAGGCACTTGCCAGAGCGTCTGCCGAGTAAGAAGAGGACTTGGATCGATTCGTAGCGTTGACACTTCATGTGTGGTCTGAGAAGGAGACTAGGTGTGAAGGGGGTGGTGTTGGTAATTTAACAATTGAGCAGAGTCAAGAAATGACGGAATGAGCGTGGCTCGCACGACTTCAGGATGGGGCGCAAAAAATGTGCTTGTTTGAGTAATACGGCAGAAGAGAGAATACTATGAATAGATACCTTCGTGACTAACCTTTTCCTCATTGTGTTTACTCCATCCATGGGCTCTATAAGCAACTTCACTTTTGACTATTCTCAGCAGCAGTAAAAGGGACTCTTGCCCAGAAGCTTAAGATGGTTATACCCCTAATCCTGAAGTGCGAAGCTACCGAGCTGCAGCTTGTGAGTTCGAATACCCACAAGCGACCGATGATTTTTTTGTCTCTTTTCCTTCCCATGTCATTATTTGGCTGCGAGTAACACATTGTCTCTGTGCACACAGTAAAAAGCCATCACAGGATTTCATCTCCAGCCAGGATGCGCAAAACTGTCCTTGGTATTTGGTCCTAACTAGAACGTTGTGAAAAAAATGCTCAACGAGAGAAGCATACGTTCGGGGGTATGGTGTGATGCTACAATAGACAGGTCCCAGAAAACAAAAGCCCACCTCCCCTCCCAAACGCCAAACGTGACCCCTATTTTCCGCATTCAGATTTACAAGTATTTAATGACCGCGACTCCTTCCACGTCCACGTCCTCTCCCTCTACCCCGAGTAGCGCCTCCTCGAGTAGACCCGCCTCGCATCCTGCTAGGCTCCGGACCACCAATACCGCTATCCGATTCCGAAGACGACGAGATCTCGCTCTCCGATTCCGACTCGGAGCCGATTCTCACGACAGTCAGACCACTGGAAGGCCTACCTCGGCGCGCGGATGGCGGCGGAGGAGGAGAACGATCTCCGGGAATGCCGGAATCAGAGGAAGATGCAGAGGACGGCGACGCGACGGGAGCGTCAAAGTCCGACTCGTCCTCATCCGACTTGCGCCAGCGTCGACCGACGGCACCTGGAGGCGGAGGTGTGTGGTCAGAGCTCGACTGTCTGTCCCTGGAAGCACCGGGAGGCGGAGGCGTGTGATCAGAGCTGGATTGTCTGTCCCTAGAGGCGCCCGGGGGTGGAGGCGTATGATCCGAGCTTAGCTCTCGCGCTCTGGCAGACGCACCAGGAGGTGGAGGAGTGAGATCTACGCTTGGTTCTCTCGAAGGCTCTCTGGTGGCCTCCTTTGCTGGCTCCGTCGCCTCTTCAGTAGAAGGAACAATCTTGGCTGGCTGCTCGCTGCGACTGACTGAAGGTCTCGCGGATGACGCTTGGGTTGGAGTGGGAGTCTGCTTCGCGCTCGCATCTCGCGACTTGCGCGAAGTAATCTTGAACTTTCCTCCGCGAGCCGCAACACGAGCCGCCATTGACATCATCTTTATGGCACCCGGAGGAGGCGGGGGCGGTGATCGATCGACAGGTGCCTTCTCTACCGCGGCGATCTTGTTCTTGGGCGGTCGACCACGGCGCTTCTTAGGCGGTGCCGCGGTTGCCTCCGCTGTCTCGGTCTCGATGGAGGTGATGGGTGCGCTCTGGGATGGACCATCTCCAGCCAACTCTCGCTCAAGTTGAGCCTCGAGTTCAGCTTCAGTTACATCGTGAGCCGCGTCTTCATCATCTGCATCGTCGTCGTCGTCGCTAGCTGTATTGCCCCTAGCTCTCGGGTTGAACGAGCTGGCTCCATCTATAGTCACAACGCGGCTAAGGCCCGAACGTCGCGATGCTCGCTCTTCACGTTTCTTCGCTGCATTTCTTGCTGCAAGTTCAGATGGCTTTGGAACAGCATCGGCTAGAGGGGCCCTCGGCGCCGAACCCGGCGTCGAGTTCGCGCTCCGCGGCGGCCTGCCTCGCCTCCTTGGTACTGTGGGCGTTTCGGCTCCACCAGCGGCGGCGGTGGTGGCTGCAGCATCAGTTCCCTTCTGGATGAGAGCGCGCACAGCGTCAGAAGCCAAGTCTCTAGGGTCATTACTGGCATCGCCCGCCTCCGGCTCATCGTTTTGGACCGGCAGCCTTTGCTTGAAAGCCGGCACCATGTCATCGGGGTCGTCGATCATTGGTTCTTCTGGCTCAGCATAAGACGCTCTAGGCCTTGCATGTCGCAATGAAGGAACGTTGGCCGGGAATAGAGGAGCTGGCATCCCACGCCGTGCAGGACCGCCTGCCTGGACTGCCTCTCTTTCAAGCTGGGCTGAGGCTTCATCCTCAAAATCACCGCTCACACTGGCTGGCTCGGCAATGTCACCCTCAGCAGCTTCGGGTGCGGCGCCCGCGGCTGCAGGCTGTGCCGAACCGAACAACGCCGGATCCATAGCAGATTCGTCAGCACCGTCGTCTTTCTTTGCCTTCTTCCTGTTTTGGGGCCTGGGCCCATGGAAGTCTGGATCCAAATCATTCTCCTGTTTTGCCTTCCGCTTCTGTGTCCGCAACATATTCTTGACGTATTCAGCCTCATCGTCAAACACCATGGCGTCAGTTGAAGGCATTTGGAATGGGTCGAATAGAATCTGATCTGGACCACTTTGTTGGTAGTAACCCATGCCGAACATGGGCTGGCCGTCCATGCCCAAGGGATCCGGGTATGCTGACTGGTCCCATTCGGCGTCCCCATTCATGTTCGCCACTGGGGCAGACGGGTCAATGTCCATCTGCGACATGTCTTGAGTTGCGTTGGGATCGCGATCATCAGCATCATGTCCGTCCTGTTCACCGAGGACATGGCTCTGATCTCCGTATCCGTTCATTCCACCCTCCGCTGACGCGGTAGCACCGTTAGCGCCACTAGCGATGTCTTCGGCAGTAAGAGAGGCACTCTCCTGAGCCTTTGCGGTATCAGCCTTCTCCCGTAGCTCCTTCATACGTTTGCTGTTTGCACTGCGGCCCTCTTCACCAGCTGTCTTGAGCCAGTTGAGATTGTGTACGCGGAAGTCGACAAGGGCCTCAACACTTCTATCATCAGCAATAGCTCGAGTATCATGACCAAGAAGGGTATTCTTTGGCGTATAGGGGTTGCCGCTCTCGGCACGGCGACATGCGCCGCAGTTGCATATGCCCAGGCACTTTGGGCAAAGCCAGTTCTCGTTTTCCTGCACCGTCTGTGGCATCTGATCAAACGCGCGGTAGAGCACACCGTAGCAGTAGCTTTCTTTGCACTCCGGGTTTGAGCATTCTTGCACCTTGTAGGCGTAGTCTTTGTGACAGCAAACGTGGCAGCGACGAAGTTCTCCCTTCTTCTTCTTCCGTTTGTACTTTTTCTTCTTGGGCTTGCCGTTGTCGTCCAATTCTGGCTCGGGTTCGGACTCGGTGAGTGGCTTGTCCTCGTCAAGCCTCGAAATATCTTTGAAAGGTCGCCTGCGCAAGCCCTCCTGGCAAATTTCGGCCAGTGCCTTCTTACCTCGCCGTGTGCGAGCGATCTCAAGGGGCTGAGGTGATAGCTCTATATCAACGACGCCGTCATTCTTGATGATCATCGCCCGCCAGAGTTCGTAGTCCTCCGTCAGTTGTTCCCACTGCCATTGCTCGCACCATTGAAGTTTGGATATGCAGACACAGGATCGTCCCATAGCGTAGCATTCCATACAGACGTCGTATGCATCCTCGTCCCCGTTGACCAGAGTCCGCACACAGTGCTTGCAGGTCAAGAATCTATTGAAAATATTTGATCTGCAGTACGAGCAGGTGACGCAAGAATCGTACTCGACATATTCAACGTTCTTCTCCTTGGTTGCAAACATTTCGTCGACAAGAATCTCGGTATAGAGAGAGAAAAGATGGCGGAAATCCTTGGCAAGCTGCTTGTACCGTGAGGATGATCTAAAAAGCTCCGAGCTTAGACCGGCAATGCCCATTTCGCTGTCCTGCTCGGCTTTTACCATCTGCGCGAAGTATTTCTTAAGCGTATAGTAGATGATAGCCTTATTTTTGTACTGCTCATCACGACAGACAAGACGAGCTTTGGGAAGGGCCTCGTGGAGTGCCATGTCTAGGGTCTCGACAGTCGTGCGGTTCCACGCGACCTTCATGGTGCGCGTGCCCCTGTTCCAGACCTGGTGAGGGGCCAGAGGGGGGATGAGGATGAAATCGCCGGGTTTCTGCTCGACAACGTAGACCGGAAAGGTTGCCTTTTTCCAGGCGTTGATCTGAGCAAAATGCTTCTCAATTTCGATGTCGTGGCCGAGCATAGACAGGAAGTACTCGCGGACGACTTCTCGATCCTTGGTCTCCGTCATGAACCAGATGGAGCTTCCAGGTTTCTCTCCGTTCTCACTCCCCGAAGCCTCAACCATGATGTTCTGACCGAGACTGGCGCACATTTCACGATGCGCCGGGGTGAATGTTCCTTCGTGTCCGATATAGCACATGAGGTTCTGTGCTCGCATCTCCTCGGGCAGGCTTGACATGAGATCTCCCGCAGGTGCCACCTTTGATCTATCACCAAAGCCACGGAAGGGATCACTCTCTCGACTGTCCGCAGCTCCCTTTTGCGTGACATTTTCGTTCATGTAAAATAGGTTGGGAGGAATAACTTTCTGCAGGTGTTCTTGCCATTCGGGAGGACAGTCGATGTCTTTCAGGTAAAGGCGTTGCCGTCTTTCGTCTCGATAATTGGTCGGTGTCCATTGGTTGGTGAGTTGCTTCATGGCTCTCATATAGTGGCCTGTGGTCATCGGAATCTCGGTCTGACCGGTAATGTCACGGACATTTTCCTCTGTCTTGGATGTCAGCTGCTGCCGCGATTGGGCAAAAGGTGACTGCACTCACGCTTCTTGTCGTATGTCTTCTCCATCCACTCTCCACTGAAGAGCCACTCAGGAAGAACCTCATTCCATTTCTCAATCACCAAGGGCTTCCCGCCTTGAATGACTTGTAGTTGGACCAACTTCTCAAACTCCTGGGGGCCCAATCCTTGAATCTGAGCAGTCGAAATTCGGAGGACCCATTCGAAATTCGGGGTATGATCGACAAGCGTGAAAAGGTCCAAGTCCGGGGGGATCGGATCGAACTTGGCCTGGGGATGCGATGGAGGCGGCATCTTGACGGCTAGTTGTGGTTACTTTCGGGCGGGGAATCGCATGAGAATGCTATCTTTGACGCGTCGGTCGGGACATGCGAGACGAATGTATCCCCAGGCGTAATCGAGACGACCTGGGGCGCGTCGAGCCGGCGAAATTGGTAGGATGACCAGCGAAGAGGCCGACTGGTGATGTTCGCGACAAACGGCGATGCGATCCAGAGGCTGGAAAGCGTGTCGCGTAAACGGAAAGTGGCGTCGGGCGAGGCTGACCAATTCGAGATTCAGCGGCGATGGGGAGGAACGAAAGTCAAATGCGCAGCCAATCAAGGTCTGCAAATCTACCGATACCTTGGCCCCCAAGGATCAAATAGCACGGACCACACTTAAGCTCTGGACCCTTTGGCGACGGCTCCCAAATTTCGGTTCTCTCGGTGACGGGTGCAAAAAGTTGACTGGGCATATCTGGTTTTTATTAGAGCTCCGTATCGGTTGTCGGTAAGTCTTACGGTTTCTTCTCGTTTTTCACCAGTGAAAGTTCAGGCTGGTGTTATTCCACCGGCTCCTGCCTCCCAAACTTAGCCCTGTCGCGGTATGGTGAACATAGTTGAGGGAGCTGGCATCCTTGCACATCGCAGCTGAAGAGCTTCACAGTTTATAGGTAGTGGATTGAAGGCTCAACGTTTCAATGTTTTTCCATATTGCAGATACCACTCCTTTAGATCCTCAAAAACTTCTGTACCGTCTCTCTGGTCTTACGGCGAACAACTTTGTTAACTCTTATACGTGTTCTTTAATCGTCCATATGACACTTACACTAATATCGTGACAGTGACTCGATATGAGGCAAGTCAACTTGCTAAGAGGCCCCCTAAGGGCGGCATGCAACCCTTCATCTGGCACAACGAGATTTCTTTCAGCGGCATCACCATCTCGATTGGGCCTGCAGGCACACCGCAAGCCTAGCACACATCTCACTCTTCGGAGCTCAGCTCATCAGCAGCACACAGCTCTGCACACCACCACGAAACGCCTCACAACAGCCATTGCTCCAGACACTCCCGAACCAGCATCACCTGAAGCTGTGTACTCGCCGCCCACGACCGGTATCATCTCTTACCTGCCCGCATCATGGGTTCCCTACGCAGAACTCACCCGCATCGACAAGCCGGCGGGCACTTACTACCTCTTCTTCCCCTGTCTATTTTCAACACTGATGGCCGCGCCGATGGCCATGCCCATGGCGTCTCCGGCCTCTGTCATTGGAACTTCGCTCCTGTTCTTCTCAGGAGCCCTCATCATGCGAGGCGCGGGCTGCAGTATCAACGACCTCTGGGACCGTAACCTCGATCCGCATGTCACGAGAACGAAATTCCGACCCATCGCGCGAGGCGCCATCACTCCCTTCCAGGGTCTCGCTTTCACCGGCGCCCAGCTCCTGGCCGGACTTGGCATCTTGGTCCAGTTCCCCACGTCCTGCCTCTGGTACGGCATTCCGAGTCTGCTCTTCGTGGCCTCCTATCCCCTGGCGAAGCGTGTCACCTACTATCCCCAGGCCGTACTGGGCCTCACCTTCTCCTGGGGTGCGATGATGGGCTTTCCAGCTCTCGGAATCGACTTGTTGTCCAACAGCGCGGCATTGACGGCTGCCGGGCTCTTGTACACCTCAAACGTCGCTTGGACGATTCTGTACGATATGATCTACGCCCATATGGACATCAAGGATGACGTCAAGGCGGGCATCAAGAGTATCGCCCTCAAGCACGATGCCGAGACCAAGCAGGTCCTGACGGGTCTGGCTGCGGTCCAGCTGAGTCTTCTGGGTGCTGCTGGGTTCGCAGCTGGTGCGGGTCCAGCCTTCTTCATTGGCAGCGTCGGTGGAGCGGCGGTGACACTCGGTGTCATGATCAAGCGGGTCAACCTGAAGAGCGTCAAGGACTGCTGGTGGTGGTTCATTAACGGGTGTTGGATCACTGGTGGCGTCATCAGCTTGGGTCTCGCGGCTGATTACACTGTAAGATACGTTCAAGGTGGGAACGAGGATGCTGCCGGTCAGAAGCAGCTGGAGTAGGAAACTTTAAAAAACCGGCGTATAGATGCCAGGAGGAGAACTTGTACCAACATCGTCTGTAAATTTCATAGCACGTAGAATCAACATTTCCCTGATTCTTGATTTTTGTTCTTCACAACCCACCCCCAAATAAACCCCGTTTTGTGTAGTAATGTGAGATGTGGAATGCCGCATGTTCAGGTATTGACTTTCATGATGTTTTATTTCATCGACCAAAGTCTACCCGCAGTATCAGGACCATAACCCATTGATGCCAATGCAAGCGTAAAACTCCGAGTGCCGAATTTTCTTCCACTGTCCTTCCCATGCTTCGCGCGACGAAAAAGCCTCCCGTTTAAGATCTGGGCTTCTCCTTCTTCTCCTTCCACAGAGCGAGCAGACCGACACCAGAGACCTTGACGACCTTGAAACGGACACCGGGAATATCACCCTTGGCCTTGCCCTTGCGACCGAAACCGGCCAGGAGGACCTCGTCGTTCTCGTCGACGAAGTTCAAGCAACCGTCGTTGGGGACTAGAAATCACAAAAATGTCAGCACTTCAGTTCCCTTCGCCACATGGTCCCATTCGAGACCAGGTTTTCTTTTTCCATTCTCTTGTTCGTCGTTCGAGAATCGTATATTGGGGATATTCGGGAGAGGGTGTATCGTACCGAAAGCAGTGACCTTCTTGCCGTTCTTGATCAACTGAACACGAACGCACTTTCGGATAGCGGAGTTGGGCTGCTTGGCCTCGACACCGACCTTCTCGAGGACGATGCCCTTGGCGTGGGAGGAACCACCGAAGGGGGAGGACTTGAAAGCGGTACCAAGGGCACGCTTCTTGTATCCGAGATCGGCCCACTTCTGGTCCTTACGGTTCATGCGCAGCTTGCGCGCCGCATTGAGTCCACGAGGCATGTTGGCTGGATGAGACTATTGTCAGTTGAAAAAGTTCCTAGAGGGGTAGTTGTGTGGTGGTGGTGGCAATCGAGGTTTCGTCGTCGAGATTGTTGAAAGTTTCTTTGCTCGGGGAATTCGTCGTCGATGGGTTGGAGGTTCTGGATGGGACAGCGCAAACGTACCGATGTGTTGGGGGGTATCGCGGGAATTGACTTGGTGGTGGTGATAGTGCCTGACTGCTTCTTCGCGAAAAGTGGTATCCTCAGATTTGTCCGACGACAGCTTTTTCGGCACACAGAGGGTTTGTGCCCTTCGGTGGGAGGAGCGTGATTTCTCGTCACGTGATACTGGCTCGTGCGTTTCCTCTTTGCTCTAGGAGCGGAAGAAGGCCGGGTCTGAAAGTCGAAAAGTGGGGGCAGGTTCACCCAACCACGGCCGGGTTTCGCTTTCAACCACTTTGGTCCGCCTGGAGCTCGAACCCCACGCTGCTGACCGCACCGTCTTAGCCAGGGGTGTCCCCCCAAGGTCCACAGCTTGCCTCGACTACCTAAACCCAACCAATCCTATCAGATGCAGTCAAGTTCAAGAGAAGCTGTCTCAGACGCCAAGTCCCGAGCTTGGAATGTTCACGACGACACACAAAATGTAGGCATGTCTCAATCAGCCAAGAGCAAAGGAAAACAGCGCGACCCTCCGCCGTCCCTGTTCCTTCATCCATCTCCGGCCGCCTCTCATGCCTCGTTACCGGGTATACTTGCGCCTGGAGCGCCGGCCACTTCGTCCGCTGGCGTCCCACCTCTCCCTCAGCAGGCCATGAATATCCAACGAAATGGATCCCTTCATACGGGCTCGGTAGTCGCGCCATCCGTTGCGCGCCCTGTCCGGAATCTCAAGACCGCCGATAGCGCCCGGAGCAGCGACAGGACCGACGCGCTATGGGCAGAGATGCAGGCGACACTCGAGGAGGTCGAGCTCTCGGCGTCAGGTGGAACTCACGTGTTTGGGCCTGATCACGATCGCAAGCTGGAGGAGCTGAGGACGGCGCAGATCGACCTAGCACAGGCGTGGGCACGAAGTGAAGCCGATGAGGCCATCGAGATGACGGGCCAGCGCTCCAATACGTCAGCAGCCGGGGGCGAGGAGGTCCGCAACCTCAAGAGCGCAGTGCTCGGAGAGACGAGCGGCGTGGCGTCAGATGGCAACGAGGGACCGCGGAGCACGGGAAGCAACAATGGGCGACCAGGCAGCAGCGGGGGTACGGAGCGACTCGGTGCGAAACTCGAGCAGGAGACGGAGGTGGACATCTTGCTCGCACGAAAGAGGCGCGAGGCCAACGATCGGTATTTTCAACGGGTCAACAAAGGTGTCCTCGACGTTGTTGCCAAACTCGAACACGTTGCTGTTGCGATGCGGGCTGTCGAGCAGGAGACTAAGGATATCTGGGGCGAGAATGACAGCGCGACGGGCAGTGCGAAGGGGTAGAGGCAACCCGGTGATCTTGCTGTGTTTTGTTTGCCCTTTTTACCTGAAGCATTATCCGGGGCCTCTGTATAACACCAGCATTGTTTCTTTGCATTTTCGGGAAGGAGTTTTGTTGTTTGGTGGTTATGGATTGGCGTTGAGGATCACATGCATTGGGCGGCAGCACCCACCAACGTCAGGTTGATAGATTGGCACTGGATGCTTGCAGTATTAATTGACATCTCTAAGCCAGCTCAACGTTCCTGTTCGGGCTTTGTGAGGCGACCAACGAGGTCCACACAGTCCACACCAGCAAAGAAAGATGAGCTGAAGATCACGCTGGAACATCGAGCTCCATCGTCGGGGGAGCCGGATGAAGTCGCACACATAAGTCGGCTGGTGACGTGTGACGGTATAATGGCTTGCCCATCGCTGTCACCGATCGCTAAATTGTTCTGAGTCTGCAGCGGGAGATGCGGGTGCACCAAGCGGTCGATCGCGCCATCGAATGTGGTCGTTACACCTAGAAGTTCTACGCAATATTACACATTGCTACTACCTATGTACAAGGTGGCACGTTGGGACAGGTGAAGTTGGTGAAGGTGTACGGAGTATCGGAGCCCGAGATTGGTCCATGTCGCTATATTTCCGCTGATGACCTTCCTCACAGGGAAGGCCGAGTCCTCCATGGCGGGACGACGGAGAGCACCCGTGACCGGAGGCGGAGGAAACAGCAAAGTGGGACTTTTGTTGCATGTCACCAGTTTGAATCCGCGCCAAGACCCTTGCCACTCCATACTACGTACAGTTGATGTGCTGCACGCTGAACGGACGGATAGTTTCTGTTATGTACCCACGTACCTTACCTCATGAAGACTCAAGAGTCGGACGGAAATGCTGGCGAAAAGAGAAAAAAATAGGTTGCACATGTGCATACTGCTTGCTAGCGCCACCAGGTTGTCCCATTATTGCCGGTTCCCACAGCACCATTCTAGACGCAGACAACTGACGTTACTGGCTGGAGCCTGGCAAACTGGACGGAAAAGAGTGACAAACAGCAGTGGAACACCTCCACTACTTTTGAGGGGGACCACCACGGCTGACGGCACTCCCTACTGGGCAGGTGGTCAACTAAGGTTCGGCTGGTGATTGCCCATCCCAGGTGCCTTCCGCGCTGTGTCCCCATCCATTCAGCGGTCACTGGTCAGTCACCCTGCCATGACAAAGGGGAACCCAAACATCCATTCGATATCCATCAAGGCCCAGTCCAGTCCGTCCATATCCAACTTGCTGAACTTCCTCCCTGCATCCACCCGTCCTTCACCAATCCGCGAGTCTCCAGCAACCTTCTCCAGTAACTCGCAAGCAACGATTAAATAACCGCAAACTCCCCACAAGACCCTTGAGCGCATTCGTCAATCATACTACCTACCCTACAACACTGACACTACCCTCATCCTCGACTTTGATAAATCACCGCAAGTCAGACTCTCAATACCGACCCGCATCGACATCCGCGATCGCAAAGAACTTCGTCCCACCCCTTTTCGACAACTTCAACCACACTCCGCAATCATGAGACCCTCCACCTTCCTCGTCGCCGCTATGGCTGTTGTTCCCGGTGTTCTCGCCGTCGACCAGATGAAGTCCGTCATCGTCTGGGCCAAAACCGATTCCGTCGGTGACGACATCATTCAGAGGGCGAAGCAATCCATCATCGATGCCGGCGGTCAGATCACCCATACCTACTCTATGATTAGGTGAGTCATTACTCTTGCATCGGCTTGAAGTTTTTGAATCGCAGCTAACAACGATCAGGGGATTTGCCGCCGTCACACCTGCCAAGGTTCTTGAATCTGTTCAAGCCTTCAGCGAGAGCCTCACAATCGAAGAGGACCACACCGTCACCAACTCCGTATAGATGGTAGCCTCATTATCGAACCAAGTTGTTCATCGGTCGGCACAACTGGCGACAGACAATTTGCGAAGCATGCATCTGGTGAAAGATACAACAATGTGCGAAAAGGGACTTTGGCTGGACTAGGTCACGAGGACAATGATATCCGCCGCCTTTCCCGGCGGCTGCGACAGGGACAAGCGAGGGGGCACTCACAATTACCATTGCCGTCATAGACGATTTATTATTACGGAGTCGGGAGTTTTCATCGATGAGAAGTGCCTCGGGGGCATCTTTTTCTGTATGGCTACAGCGAGGTTTGGACCGCACTTGGTTCAATCCTGCTCGACGCCTCAAAAACAAGACCGAAAATCAAAATCACAGCATACCTACTCATGACTTTAGTCCTTGCCTCGATTATTCCGCGGGAATCCTCCTCAACTGACGGCCGCTTTACTTTGTACAGTGCTGACGTCGTGGCGTTCTACGATGATGTATTCCAGGTTCCGCATGCGGCTGACATCCACACAATAACGTTGGTGAGAGATCTAAGCCTTGCGTGAACCCTTTCGTCCTTCGAGAACCAATCCCTAAGGTGATGTACCTGATGAGTGGGGGATTCATGTGCGGCACGGAAAGCAGATGTGCAGATCAAAAGCGGATTTCTGCGTCTTCTAGCCTCCCCACTGCCGGCCAAGGATGCTGATTCAGCTTTATGCTAGGGACATAACTGTCGCTGAAAGGCACAGGATTTCTTAATATCTCGAGGCTTCGTCTAGAGTGTTATAATGCTGCAGGTGCTTGATTGCAGTGACGCAGCATGCTGCAACACACCTCCTATTGTAGGACAAGTCAGCGGTCTCCTCACGGGATGAAAGCCCGGTGTTTCTGATACCTCGCGTAATGCTCCAATTGGGTTGGGCAGAAAAAGCGCCTGGCAATCTCACACTCACAGACGTGTCAAAGCGCAATGTGGGGGGATACTTTTTGGAAAGCCACCAGGCTCTGAAGATGATGCAGTCAGTCTGTCACTAGCCGACGAGAGACCTGAAGGGGGGCTGAAGAGGGAATCCTTCAGTCTGCGTGCCTGCATATCTTGGGTATATCCGTAGGTATAATGGTGCTCTTTAGTTCGGCACAGAACCGTGGAGAAGGGTCCAAAGCGAACCGGTTGCAACCCTACGATGGATGACCAACCTCGTCAAGCTTTCGTGGAGAGTTCCATACCGTATCGACGGGATGGCAAGATCGTCCATGATTTCGGTAACCGTATCCGTACTGTAGGCTCTGCCGACCATGAAGGGAGAGGAGTCACCATCAGAAGGGCGGTTGGTTGTCGAGTAATGACACAGGACCATCCAAGAAGATGACCTGGAGTCTGTGCTTATGGCTACAAAAATAGTGCAGTTTGAACAATGTTCGGTCGTGTTTGACAAGAAAAGCGCTTTTCAACTGATGTTGACCTTGAACAAGAATCCGAGGTTCTCGGTGACCATGTGCAAACAATCATATTGTTCTCCAACCTGGCTTTGTGTACTTGGTCTCAAGGAGCTTTTTACCAGAAAAATCCTGATTCCAAAAAGAAAAGCAAGAAAGAAAGGTGGCTTCTCAGCCATCAGCCCTCCCACGTTGCCGCCGAAGAAAAGACCCAACGGTGCTGTCACTAATGGAAGCCTTGAAGATTGTCGAAGACTCGAAGGCATAGGGACTGCCCCACTGTAACATCGGGTCAACCCCTGGCAGTCCGTCCCGCTTCGCGTCACTTGGAGTTTCGGGCTTGGGGGCGGCAGGTACCTTAATAGAAAAACGGACAGAAGGATTGTATCTTTTCGCTGTGCGTTTGTCACCAACGTGCCGGGCCCAAAAGGGATCAATACCTCTAGGCAAGCCCAGGTACCTCTGGATAATAAGCTGACGGATGGGCGGTAGTTGCGCAACACGCGCTAATAATTCCCTAGGGCCTAGCTGCCTTTGGCAATCGATAAGGAGGCCCAGGGAGCTTAGTTGATGCAGGTCATGCAAGATTGAGTGTGGGTTCGACAGGAGGGAGCGGACGCCAGACGTGAACAATGCGCCTGTCTTTTTTGGCTTTTTGGGACGACAAGCCAAGCACCCGCGAACAAGAGACACATCCCTCTTTTTTAATTTTGCTGCTGCTGGTGCCGCCGCCCTTGTCTCATACGACTGTGCGTAAACAAGGCCTCTATTCTCCTTACATTTCCCTTTACACCGCCCTTCCCTCGGCCGACGAGGCTATTTCCTACCTACTCTGACCTGAACCTTTAATATCCCGTCAACCGCCGCTTCCTCCACCCCTAGCCGGAAAAGCCCCCTTTGCGATGAGAGCTTCCCGGGCCCATGGAACCACATTTCCCCTGCCCGCTTTGACTTGCAACAAGCACGAACACGACCGCAAAACGTTGTGGAACCGCGCGGGAGCCCTTTCGCCTTTTCCCACGTGCTCCAGCTCCAATCCATAAGGTACTTTACCTAGAGATACCTCACTAGCCTAGAAACATCTACGAAACTACGACGAAAGACGACCACGAAGACGACGAACGGTTACGACACGAAAAGAACGGGCATCATGCCGTACTCAGGAAGCGCGCAGGCCGCGCTGGTGCAATGGGTAAGTCGCCGTGCTTTGCGCTCCCCTCCATATACATCTTCTCCCCCTTGTGTCCCTCCGATGGGTCACTTCCCTTTCCCCAGTGTTGTCACTGACCGCTTCGTTTACGCCGTTCCAACATTATGCTGACTTAATGCTCGTTGCACAGGCAAACACATTTCCCCTGGATGGACAGGCAGATTCAATATCAGATTTCCTCGACGGACACCTGCTGTCCAAGGTCCTCCAAGCACTCGACCCCTCCTTCGACTCCAATACCACCGAGGGCGAGCTATACGATGTCTACAAGGGCATACAGAGGCTAGTATATCGTGAGTGTCCGGGGCTTATTGGGCAGACCAAGCTTGCCGACATCAGACCGAGGGCGAGAGAAGCGCAGCCGGAGGCCATCAGTAAGGTATGCAACTATCCGTGTCCAGCCCAGCTACCCTTGTTCCGGCGCCGGGAACGCAAGTTCAAGCTAACGCAATGTTCTACTCAGCTTCTTGCCGTGCTATTTGCTGTTGCAATGCTTGGTAGCAACAACGAGCGATGGGTCACCCGAATCACCCAGGATATATCCGACAAGACGGTCCTCATGCAGCTTCAGCGGGTCACCCAAGACATGAGTACAGCAATCAACGATGCCGAGGCGGCGGACGTAGAAGAAATCTCCGAGATTGGGAACGAAAGCCACGATGTTGATCTCGCAATGGAAGCCGACAACATACGCCTCCGCTCTGACCTGGACAAGAAGGGAAAGTTGCTCGCGGATATGGAAACGCGCTTGGGCCACCTGCAGGAAAGTTACGACGATCTGAAAGAGGAGGTTGTTCGCAAGGGCAGGGAGCTTGAGGCGTTCCACGATGCCCAAGACGGTGCTGGCAAGGAGGTCATCAGGTCGCTCGAGCTGAAGCTGCGCGAGCAGGACGAGCTTATTGCCAACCAGGAGGCGCAGGCTGAAGATGATCGCATAGCCAAGGAGCGGCTGACGAGTGAAGTCTCGGCACTCAAAGTCAAGACGCAGAAGCTTGAGACGCTTGACGATGAGGTCAAGGAGCTGCGCTTCAAGAATGAAGAATTGTCCCGTAAGGCCAACATGGTTGAGCGGTATAAGCAGAAGCTTGAGGCGCAGTCCACGTTGTCAAAAGAGATGGACAATTTACTCTACGAAAAGGAGCAGATGCAGCGCGATCTTATTGAGTACGAGAAAGTTCTGAAGAGAAATCAGGCCTTGGAGCAGACCAATGAGCAGTACGCCTCGAAACTCAGAGATTACGAGCTGCAGTACGTTGAGTTGGATGCTCAGCGACGGGCTCTTCACGATGACACTATGCAGTTGAGAGCTCGCCTCGCAACGCTTGATGCGCAGCGTCTCTCCGATGAGCATCTCATCTCCGAGCTGCAGGAGCAGATCAACTCGGGCACCCCGGGTGCCCTGTCTCCCGACGCTGGCACTGCGGGCTTTAGTCTCGAGCAGGAGCTTGAGGGTGTGAGCAGCGCCGTCCCACCCAATCTCAGTCTCGAGGTCTCTCGTCTCAAGGCAGAGAACAACTTGCTGCGGAACGGTATGGGATCTGGGCCAGAAAACACTCGATTGCGTCAGGAGCTCGAGGAGGAGCGTAGGCAACGTGAACGTATCCAGGGAACTTACAACGACACCTTCGAGAAGCACCAGATTGCGGAGGCCCAAATCAGCGCTCTGATTGAGAGCAGTGGCGAAAAGTTAGTTGAAATCGTTGACACAGCTATGCGACTAGGCGTGGGCAAAGTGCTAACTCAAGAATTCCACCACAGCGAGGTGCTAGCCAACCTGAGAATCCAACTTGCTCAAAAGGCCCATGAGCTTGAGAGTGAGAGGAGGAAGAACAGCGAGATCCAAGCTCAGCTCTCTGACAAGGATCGTGAACTCCTCAGCGCAAGGACCGATCTCTCAGCCGTCGCAAAGGATAGCGTTGATGCTCTCGAGGAACTCAAGTCTACTGACCAACTTATTTCCGGTTCAATCCGTGAAGAACTCGAGGCAGCGCGCCAACAGCTCAAAAACCTCGGTACTGACCTCGAAGAACAGCGGAGCTCACTTATCAACGCCTTGCTTGAGAAAGACAAGCTCCGAAAAGACCTCGACGAGGCTAAGGACGGCACGAGTGCCGAGCCGACAGAGGCCGCCCAGAAGCTCCAGGAGAAGGTTGACAAACTGCGTGTCAGACTCAAGGAGCGCCAATCGGTGAGTTCCCTCAGATCTCTTGCAGACGCCCTAGCCCTACAACATCGAAATGCCGAAGGCGGTATACCCCAAATTCCCGGTACCCCGTCCGGAGCTGTGTTGTATGATAGCCGCCCGAATGCGCGGATCTTAGTCCCTACATGTCACCCCCATCTTGACCTGCCTTCCCAAGCACCGAAATCTCCTTTGGTTCTTAGACCGAGAGTGAGCTGGTGGAGGAAGGTCTTCAGGCGGTCAAAGTCGTCCACTTGATGGCCCTTTGTATCGGGAATCATGAGATGAGG
>JFBX01000623.1:151545-170484 GCA_001563135.1 Colletotrichum simmondsii | reverse complement strand
TTTTTTTTTTTTTTCTGTTTTTCAGCAACTGGAGAAATCCGAGCAGGATAAATACGACTTGCAGCGGAAGCTCAAGGCAGCCGAAGGCGGAGAGGCTGCCGCGGCTCAGAAGGTACGTTTCTATCATGCTACAACGGTTCACACTACACTGGGCTTGAACATCATGGTCTCGTCTTGAACATGATAACGAGGGAGAACCGGGTCGGCTGACAGACACGGCGTTCAACAGGCTGCAAGCGATCAAATTATCAAGAACCTCCAGCGCGAGAACGCACTTATTGCGACGGCGTGGTACGATCTTACTAGCCGTATTCAGAGCAACCACGTCGTCTTGCAAAGGCGGACTGAAGCCCCCAAGAGCTGGCTGGGCAAACAAAGGCAGATGGTCAATGGTTAGTGTTATGTCTTTTTGATGCCGGGACACGAGTTTTTAAAGACTGACTGTCTACACCCATAGCCACTCCTAGGAGATGAGGCAACCTTCAGCTCCCCGAATCCATAGCCTTGCATTGTCCTGCGCACCGCATGATGACTTGGCTCCTCTTCACTTAACATATCCAGGTTCGCACTACAGCCTTTGGCGAGAACTAGCAACCTACCCTTACCTCAACCTCACCTCATCTTGCGCTGGAGTAGGAGAACATCTCGGCGTTGGTTTTTCGCTGTCTTCTTTTTCTACTTCCTCCTTCCGTGTCTTAGCGAAATAAAGGGGATGGCTTGGCTGGCCTGCATCTCGGGTACCATTGCATTGCACTGCGCCGGTGGCTGGGCGGTATTTCGTCTCCTCTCTTCTTCATCTTCCCCATTTATACTTTTATCAAGTCCTTTTTCTTCCTGCAGCCTTATCATACTCTTCAACTTTCATGTATAGCTTTTTCTAGCGTGCGGGAGGTTTGCAAGCCTGTCGTCTTCTGGTGACTTGGGATAGAATCGATTCTTCATCAACCCACTTCCCTCCTCTTCGGGACTATCATTTCGGTGCATGATTGTATGTGTCTGTCTCATTGCAAAGTGACGTGTCATCTCGCGCTCAATGTCGTTGCACGCTCCGTTGTACCGGCTTCTTCGTGGACCGACTGGTCAGTGGAGTGCTCACCACCCGAAGATTCCGGATCCGCGTAACGAGACATTCTATCTCAAGAGTTAGTAAGTTCAGTCAGCATCGAACGTCGGCAACCTCCCTGAACCCCCCTTCTTTCAGAACTTGAGAGGCTTGGTTGCATGATGACACCACCGCTCGCCATCGGCACCTCGCTGCTCCGAACTCGCAGAATACGGAGGGCATCGGATTCATCGGATGTCACTGTGTGAACTTTTGTCAGCCCCCTCCGGCTTTCTAGTATACCCACGCTCCGTGTCGGCATCGGGGGCGCCCCGCGGCCCCACTCACATCGCTTCTTTGAGAAGCACCGACGAAGCCCGAATCCGGCCAGCGTGTTCCCTTTTCCCCCAAGTACGCGTCTCCAGGCCGTCTGCGTCGCGATTCAGGAAAATGGGAGGAATGACATCACGGCGTCTATGTGTCAAACATTCTGAGCAAAACAGACATAGAAAGCACATGGAGCAATGGAGACCATGGGACCGAAAATTGCGAGGCCATCCAACTGCAAACCGCCGGTTTTGGTTATTAGTGAGACAATAAAGTTGTTGTTTTACATACAAGCGTGCGACGGAAGGGGTTTTCTACACGGTACAACTGATCCTGGCCACGTTGACGCAAAAAAAAAAGACATAAACCAGCCCAGTCCTGTTGATCTCAACAGCTTCGGGGGGCGGACGAGGACGAGTCCTTTCCAGTCCATTTCATGATCCATAAAAAAGTCCCATAAAAAAGTTCCTCCGATCCACGCCCTCCTTTCTTCTGGTCATATCGTTGATCCAGAAGATAGAGGGCTAAAGTAAGAGACGCTGTAAATGAAGACCTTTTTCTCCGTTTCCTCCTGATCGGCTTGTGGTGCGCAGCGGCCGGGGGGGCTGTAAACGGGGCGGCGCGCTGGCGGGAGCAAAGGCTAGGAAGCCTGTGCCCGCTTAGTTCTTTCCGGCAATGCGGCTCAGAATGCCGGAGGCGTGGCCACCCTTGCGCTGCTCGTCAAAGACCTCAAGCATGTTCTTCCATACCTGGCCAGGCTGCTGCGACGCGTCGAGACCCTTCCAGATACCGTTCTGCTTGTAGTAGTTGACGACGGGGGCGGTCTGGGCGTGGTAGGTGGCAAGACGCTTCTTCAGGGCCTCGGCGTTGTCGTCGCTGCGCTGGATGAGGGGCTCGCCGGTGATGTCGTCCTTCATGTACTCCTTGGGAGGGTTGAAGGTGCTGTGGTAGCTGCGACCGCTGGCGGGGTGGACGAGGCGGCCAGTGATACGAGCGACGAGCAATGAGTCGTCGATCTGGAGCTCAACGGCGTGCTGAAGCGTCTGGTTGCGAGCCTTGAGCATGGTGTCGAGGCCCTCAGCCTGGGGGACGGTACGGGGGAAACCGTCGAGGATGAAGCTACGTCGTTCCAGTTAGCAATGCTTACTCAGTAGTGGCCATTTGACCGTCAGGCCAGTTTTCTGGCAGAACAGAGATGTGCCATACCCTCCCTTGCACTCCTTGTTGTTGTCGAGCTCCTCCTTGATCATGCCAATGACGATGTCATCGCTGACCAGACCGCCCTGGTCCATGATCTTCTTAGCTTCCCGGCCGAGCGGAGTCTTCTTGGCGACCTGGGATCGCAGCATGTCGCCAGTGGCCTGCGAAGGTGATGGACGATTAGAAATGATCTAGAGCATAGCAGCAGGCACAGACAGTGTCAATTGACTTACCAAGTGGCAGCAGTTGAACTTCTCCTTGATCTTGGGGGCTTGAGTGCCCTTGCCTGTGCGAAATACCATCATCAGTACGACTGTCGCGACGCAAATAGCACGTGCGAAAATGCTCAATTGGAGCTACATACCGGCACCGGGGGGACCGATGAGGATCATGCGAACCTCCTCGGTGGAGAGCTTGCCGGAACCGCCAGCTGCGCGGTCCTCCAGAGACTTGATTCTGGACTCGAGGCTCTCGACCGTGTTGGTCAGCTTCTTGACTGCTTCCTCAACGAGACTGCTCATTTTGACGGTTGGTGAAGGTATTGATATGGCCGGACCGAGGCTAACGATAGGAGGGAGGAGGAGCAAAGAGATGCACGAGTGTGGCTACGAGGGAGAAAGGAGGAAGAGAGGAGAGGAGAGGATGATGGAGTCGAGGTCGAAAGTTGGACTGGGGGGAGCAGTGCGAACTAAAGCTTTTGCGGGAAAAATGATTGCGAGAGAGGTTGAGAAATCGCTGCAAGGTCCTGACAGGCCAAGTCGTCCAGGTTCCGCCTCCAGTTTGTGCCAGGTACCGCCTACATCGTACCGAGCTTTGCGCTTTCCACGGCCCCGTTGAGTGCAGGTGACAGGCCACTGAGCGGCCCCAGTGCAGGAATGAAGGCTGGTCATTGGCCAGAGTGGTCCTCCGAGGGACCGCTGGACTTTCTGCTGGGGAACAGGGTGGCAGGCGTTCGTTCGGCTGTTTCGCAGCGTAACAGCGCCCTCCATATTTCCGCCTTGGTGCCACTGCGTGCGCTTCCGTTACAGCGCTCCGGCTGCCATTGGCTCGTCCTCGCCGTTGCCTCTCCGCCGAGGTCCAGCGCGGATACGTACTGTCTACATCGGGGGATAGTACCGCGAGCCATTGGGGCCTGCTCAGTGTTCGCGGCCCGGCTAGGTAGCTTGCGGATAAGGCACGGCATCAGAAGCTCTCGAGAATGGTCCCCCGGCGCACCGGATGGGACGCCATGTATGAGGTCACTGGGTCAAGATTTTTTGTTTTCCAGTGTTTTTTTGGTGCATTTAGTGCCTTTTGATGCGGCATGTGAGTCTCTTGGGGTCATCCCAGTCACCCGCAATTCTCCGAACGCCTCACTTGACTTCGTGTCCATCTGTTACTTGTCACCTTAAGGTTGGCTGTTTCTGACGGAAATAAGTCCGTCGTCGAGTTCCTCAGCCAGCGAGTTACTGTGTTACTGAGCACGGAATGAAGAGAATGTGGCAGGCCGATTGCGGACTCGACCGTCTGGGGCCTTTTCAGAGATCTTGTCCAATGAACAAATATCGGACGTGCGCTTCCATTCCCTGCGCGCTGTCGCACGGCCCGAGCTGTGGCTGATCGCTGCTTGCGGCTCAATAACTGTGGCTAGGACTTTGCTGACTCAGACAGAGCTCTCACACGTGACCAGGCGAGGCTCGAGCTTCCAATTGCTTGCACCTAGGCCCGATTCGTAGCTTAGCTGGGCGGGAAGGCAGCCTTAGCAGTTACGACACCACCACCACCATCACATACCCTGCCTCTACTACACCCACCACAACCCAAAACCACCACCGATTCAGCAACCCTCTATCTTCCCCCGAACCCGAACCAATCGACCTAACGAAGCTACGAAATTCCTCTATCATGCCTGCCACCACCGCGGAGACTCTGTCTCTCGTTCAGCGGAATGTCTCCGTTGCCCCTCTCGTGCTTCTTTCCGTCGTCGACCACTACAATCGCGCGGTAGCCAAGGGATCGAAACGGAGAGTGGTGGGTGTTCTGCTGGGCTCAAATGACGGAAACAATGTCCGCGTATCCAACAGTTTCGCAGGTAATGACTGCTCTGGCGGAAGCTATCCATCTAGGCCATCCCCGCCGTACTAATCCGTGCTCGCAGTGCCGTTCGAGGAGGATGACAAGGACCCCTCAGTGTGGTTCTTGGACCACAACTACGTCGAGGGAATGAACGATATGTTCAAGAAGGTCAACGCAAGAGAAAAGCTGATCGGCTGGTACCACTCCGGCCCCAAGCTGCGGGCGTCCGATCTCGAGATCAACGAGCTGTTCAAGCGCTACACCCCCAACCCTCTCCTAGTCATCATTGACGTCCAGCCGAAGGAGGCAGGTGTGCCGACGGACGCATACTTCGCCGTCGAAGAGATCAAGGATGTGAGTGGCGTTAAGTCTTGTCGTACGAAGCCACTGCTAACACACGAGACTACAGGACGGCACCACCACGTCAAGAACCTTCGTCCACACCCCGTCGATCATCGAGGCCGAGGAAGCAGAGGAGATCGGTGTCGAACACCTCCTTCGTGACATTCGCGATGTCGCTGTTGGAACCCTCTCGACGAGAATAACAAACCAGCTTCAGTCACTCCAAGGGCTGCATCTTCGCCTCCGCGATATTGGTGCCTACCTTCAGAAGGTTCTCGACGGCCAGCTGCCCGTGAACCACGCCATCCTGGGCAACCTGCAGGATGTCTTCAACCTCCTTCCCAACCTGTCCACGCCAAAGGCCGATGGCAAGTCGAGCGGCGGCGAGCTCTCTCACGCCATGAGCATCAAGACGAACGATCAGCTCATGGCCATCTACCTCAGCAGTTTGATCCGCGCCATCACTGCCTTCCACGACCTTATCGAGAACAAGATTCAGAATCGACAGCAGGCTGAGGAGAAGGAGGCCAAGAAGGAGGAGGAGGCGAACGGCAAGGATGGAAAGAAGGACGACAAGGCGAATGGTGTAAACGGCGAGAGCAAGGAGGCCTCTGACAAGGAGAAGGAGGCAAAGAAGGAGAAGAAATAGAGGACTGCGCGACGACGCAGTGGACGGAGAAACCACACGCATTCAAAACACGGGAACTGATACCCGCGATAGACACTGGGGCGTGGGCATGTCATAATATCTCGGCGTCCTGGGGGGGCAAGGCCGGGGAGGGAACAGGCAAATTCACAAGAAAAGAGTATGCCTTGTACAATGATAGCATGTTTTGACTGATGCTTTGAGACTGTGTCACTCTTTAACAAAATGCTGTACTATTGAGTGACTACACATCCGCAACTAACCCCGCCATTTCCTCCCTGTTCACTCTCCTCTCAGTGACATATTTCCCCAAAGTATCCGCCCACTGCTCGGAGAGAAGACAAGCGAGCAGGTGTTTGCAGCAAGGCACACCGCCATCATCCACACCGTCCAGACTCAGGCCTCCAAACTGCCAGTCGCTCGCCTCGCTGTTGTCGTCATCCCCGTCGTTCTCGACTTCATCTGCGCCCAAGATGACCAGGTCCGGATCTACATCACGCCCGCCGCCGCTGCTGCCGCTGGTAGCACTGACCGCCGGAAACGCTTCATACGCAAAGTTGGCGCAGGAGCAGTTCCAGGCGTCGAGGTGGACGAGGTACGTCGTTGACGCGGAGGCTGACGTCGCGACGGCGTGGTGTCTGCGGGTCATTGTCGAGGCTACGGAGCGGACGAGGTGGAATGCTGCTGCGGCTGCTGGAGGTTGGTTTGTTGCTGGTTGGAGGCGGGGTGGTGGTGGTGGTGGTGGTGACCCCTGTCCATCGGCGACCGCTTCGGACGCGGCGTCGTTGGGATTGATACTGGGTTGATGTTGGCAGGCGGCGGGTGCGGGGTTGGTGGGGTTGTTTCGTTCCCGGTGGCCGTGGCCACGGCCGAGGCCGGCGGAGGGAGGGGTGGTGGCCTCCGGGACCACGCGCGTGACGAGGTTCCGGTCTAGGAGGTCTAGGGCCGGGAGGACGAGGGAGGGGAAGAGGACGTGGAGGGTTACCAGGAGCGGACGGTGGGGTGGGGGGAGGGTTTTGAGGGGGTTTGCTGCATCGGCTGCGTTGTTGTCGGCGGTGTTCCCTGGCGGTGGTAGAGGGGCTGAGGTGAGGGAGTTGATGAGGTTCGTGATGACGACTCGAGGTGTTGGCAGAGTGTCTGGCTGCGTTGATGCCGGTGAGAAAGAAGACATGGCATAGCCCGCCTGCCCTACTTCTGGGCTCAGACAGTTGAACGATGAGAGTGTTGAGAGATGAGAGTTTTGGTTGACCGGTCGAGGTTTCTCATGTGCTGCGTGGTTCGCAGGTCTCACGCTCATCAGCCAGAACCTATAGTCACCGAATCTGGCTCCGGATTGTACGCCCCATATGAGATGGAAGTCGGCATACAAGAACGAAGCTATTATTAGTCAAATATTTGTCCGAAGCTGGAATACCAAAACTCCGAAGCAATCAAGACGCAAGATGATGAACAGAAGAAAATGTCTCTTTTGAGTTTTGCCGCCTTACAGCTTTTGTCTAATAATCACATTATGTCCGCCGCAAGATTTGGCCTAATCTTACAGCAAATATCGCTCGCATCCGGTGCTCTGTAACTAGGTTCCCTCTTCTCCCCCTTCCCCTATTTCTCCAGCCCTTCCTCTAAACCCACTCCTTGGGCGCCCTGAGGACATCCACGAGGCGTTGCTCGCGGCTCTTGGGTTCGGGCTCATGCATATACTTCCAGCTGGCCGTCAGGGGCAGACTCATGAGGATACTCTCGACTCTGGAGCCGGGGGTGTTGAGGCCAAAGGCGGTACCGCGGTCGTGGACAAGGTTGAACTCGACGTACTTGCCTCTGCGGATCTGCTGCCAGTCCTTCTCGGCCTCGTTGAAGGGCATGTCCTTTCTCTTCTCGAGGATGGGGAGGTAGCCGGGCAGGAAGGACTTGAGGCAGTCCTGGATGAAGGCGAAGGTGTTCTCGCGGTCCTTTTCGGTCTCGTCGAGGTCGTCAAAGAAGATGCCGCCAACGCCGCGGCACTCGCCGCGGTGCTTGTTGTAAAAGTACTCGTCGCACCACTTCTTGAAGCGCGGGTAGTAGCTCTTGTCGTGCGAGTCGCACGTCTCCTTGAGTGTCTTGTGGAAGTGCACGGCGTCCTCGTCAAAGAGGTAGGACGGGGTCAGGTCGCTGCCGCCGCCGAACCACCATGCCTGGGAGGTGCCGTCAGGGTTCGACGTCTCAAAGTAGCGGTAGTTGAGGTGGACCGTCGGGGCCATGGGGTTCTTGGGGTGCAGGACCATGCTGAGGCCGGCGGCGAAGAAGGGGAGGGAGTCGACGTTGTCGTCGAGGTTCTTGTGGTTCACGCGCATCTTGGCGATGGCGGGCTTGGGTAGGGTGCCGTAGACGACGGACACGCCGACGCCGCCCTTCTCAAAGACGTTGCCGTCCTGGAGCACGCAGGTGATGCCGCCACCGCCCTCTTTGCGGTTCCATTCGTCCTTACGGAACTTGGTGCCGTCGACCTTTTCGAGCTCCTTGACGATGATCTGTTGCTGTTCCTTGATGAACTTTTCCATGCGCAGGCGCATGGGCGAGTCGACGGTGACTTCGGACTCCCGCTTGGTCAGGGCATCGCGCTCGGCCAGGGTCGGCGGATCGAGTTGGAAGGGTTCTTGGACAGCCTGGATCGGACAGTCATGTTAGCGACGGGCGAGCTTTGATGCATCAATGGGAAAGGCGGAAGCTCCGGCATTGGGGGAGGTGATTTGGGTTCGTGGTGGTGAAGGGTATATGTTGCAGTACCATCTTGTAGGCGATGGGAGCTGCAGCAGCGAGACCAATTGCGCCAATGAGGAAGCGGCTATAAGCGGCACCGGACTGTTGACCCTTGAACTGGGACTTTGAAGAGGAGGAGACGAGTCTGCGACCGAATTGAAGCTGTTGCTGCTTGGTGGTGATGGCGATTCTAGTTCGAGAACTGGCGAATTGTGCAAGCAACCTCTGTGATTGCTTTGTGGATGCCATGATGGGCGAAAAGGTATATAAATACAAACTCTATAATGGGAACGAACAACGAAGAAAAGAGCGACTTGGGTTGTTACAGGGAGGGAAAATCGGATGATTCGTTCTCAAGTGAGAGGCATAAGACCACTGGGTTGCAATCATGGACTGACTGGAACGTCGTTCGAGGATTGAGCCAGTCAGGCCAGCTGTAAAAGTAAATTCCGAAATCGTTCCACGTTGGTTAGGTGCGGGACCCCTGTCGCCCTTGCGCCGACCCAACAGAGCAGCACTGCATCTCAGCACTGGAGCTGTCCATCCAGCGCGCATCCACAGCCTGGACCGGGCTCTCTGCCGGCTCTGGGCCGCTGGAGAGGTGGGGTGAGGACTGGTGAGTCCGAGAATCGTGCATCTGCCGCCGAACGCCGGACATGCTTCAACGGACCAACACGCGGTGAGGAATTGCCCCTGTATTGCTGCATGCTTATTTGTAGCTGTCATAGACCTACGAAGTGCTGGCCTCCGTCCAACCGTACATCAGCTTGGCTTTCTAATCCTATCAGGCCAAGAGGCGTAGAACTCTTCCATGCCCTTGATAAGGTAGGTAGAAAGGGTAGCTCGCGTTCGCTCTCCTTCTGCAAGGTAAGCGGAAATGCAACCTTGGGTGCGCGGGGTGGAATCCCGGAATCTTCTTTTCCTCTCACAGAACCAAATCAAGTCTTGAAATACCTAAGTGTCACTTTTGAGTCATCTCATCATATATGTATTCGCACTTTTTCGTGGCTCTTGACTTAGGTCATCAAGTGCATATATCATGAGAAGCAGCACAAGGATGAGAGCTGCCCAGCTGCCAGCATGTCGGGAAAGGTACTCCGTAGAAGCGCTTGCATTCGCTTCCAATCTCTCAAGGGACCTGAGGTCGGTTATCGGAGGTCCAGAGTGGGGTCGCTTAAGTAAGATCGGCAGATAAGAGCATTTGGGCCGTGTGGGTTAAAGTCTTAGTCCAGTGACAGTTCCTCTCTATTGCTGTCAACCTGGAACCTGAAGGGTCAACTGTTCCCATGGTCGCTCAAAGTCCCATTGTGAGTGGGCTTTCGCAAACTGCTTCCCTCTCACCTCTTACTGGGGACAAATGACGTCAAGACGAGGATAGGTAGTCTGCAAAGGCATTGTACAAACTCCCCCGTCCAAGGCTCTGAGTGACAATGCACTTCAAGCGGCTTTGAAGACAACAAACAGCCTTTGCATGCACAGACAAGGGCGGCTTGCGTGCACGTATCAGGAGGTTGCGACTACGGTGATCCCGTGAGAGCTTTCAGCGGCTTACAGTGCCGTCTGAAAAGGGAACCAACCTCAGGTAGGCCCCTACTTTTTGGACCTAAGCAACTAAGGCAAGGTACTCATACTCCAATAGAATGGGACAGTGTGCCAGGACCTTCTCCTGTGACTCAAATCGGATCCAGAAAGGCGTGACAGGCTGCCAGGCTGTGTCAAGTGGCTGCGTGGACGGTCAGCTGCCTGCCTGTGGTCAATCTTTGCCCCAGCACCCGGAGCACCTGCGCTGGCCTCACAGTCTCACTGCGCCGCTGATTGCTGGGATTGCTGGGATTGGCATCGGTGTCTTGCCCCGCTCCGATAATCCGATAAGGATAAGGACGGGAGGACCTGGAGTGCTGAAGTGGGAGGGAGCTGGCTGATGCAATGAGGATGAGGAGGGGAAGGGGGGCGTGGGGTTGAGTTGAGTACCTCTCTCACCGGCTTAGTCATTCCGCGGCCATCAATGGATGTCATCCACCAGCCAATACACCGCGTAAAGGTACCTGGCTGGGCTTAGGTTCCTGCCTTTCTGGGTGCTGCTCTGCTTTACCAACCAGCCGCCTGAGCCACCCAGATACTTCCAGTCAGTGACCGCCCATTCCCGTCCCCGTGTCTGACCCCAAGGCACCCCAAAGCAGGCGGCAACCGACCGTCCATCCTTCTTCTGCCTTTCGCAAACGGCCCCTCGTTACCTCAACTCTCCCTTCTACATACTCCGACGCATCAGGCACCACCAGTCGACAAACATCGAGCCATCTATATCTTGACCCTCGCCCAACTCCCCACGACCAGCCCATCTGCAAACCCACAACCCACTTCCACTTCACCCACCACATACCCGTCATCATGCGATCCAAGTTCAAGGACGAGCACCCCTTTGAGAAGCGTAAGGCTGAGGCCGAGCGTATCCGCCAGAAGTATTCTGACCGTATTCCCGTACGTCGTAACTCTCCTTTTCTTCGGCCTCATTTCGTGGTTATTCCTCTGTAGTTGCTGTACAGAGATACAGCTCCGTCGTTTCGCCGTAACTGCATTCGTCAGCTTCGCGCGTTACTGTCGACTGCCCCACGTTCCCCGACCGTCACCGCCGATCTGCCTATCTACCTCTAGAAGTCCAAAAACTGACATGGTCCTCACAACACAGGTTATCTGCGAGAAGGTCGAGAAGTCTGATATCGCTACTATTGATAAGAAGAAGTACCTCGTCCCCGCCGACTTGACGGTTGGTCAGTTCGTCTACGTCATTCGCAAGCGCATCAAGCTCTCCCCGGAGAAGGCCATCTTCATCTTCGTCGATGAGGTGCTGCCGCCTACCGCAGCTCTCATGAGCAGCATTTACGAGGAGCACAAGGACGAGGACGGGTACGTTTTCGAGCACTCTACTAATTTGTAACAAGCTCTTTGTTGCTGACCTATTGTGTTCAGCTTCCTTTACATCACCTACTCCGGCGAGAACACCTTTGGCGACTCTGAGGAGATGGCTTAAGCCCCCGACTTTCTGACGGTCTAGTCACCTCACGGCTTCAGAATGTTCCCGGCGTTTCGGTCTGCTATGTAACGGTTCAGCACTTTTGGAATGGGTTTTCACACGGTTATCGGTCTCCCCCGACGAAGCAGGGGTTTATGAAGATACGCAGTCACGTTATCGCTTGGAGTCACAGGATCAGGTGCAGCCTCCTGACCTGGTCACAGAGAAACTCCTGCGATGCTTGGGTACAATCCAAGAATTGAAGGCTAGCGGAGGACTATGCATGGAAATTGGCTTCACGGATACTAGGTGGAAACGTTTCCTTAGATCGCATATTCAGTCGCCTTCCATCACCTCTTACTTTCCTCCCCCTATATCTCTCACCTATAACTGTCGTGTGGGCTATGGTGACAATGTTCTTGGCATTCCGTATAGCACTTCATTCATTAGCGCGCCGTGCCAATCCTTGACCTGACCGTTCTTCTACAAATTTCGCCTATGTATGAAACCAAATCGTTGCGATGATGCCGCCCAAAGGTTCCAGTCAACATCGTGAGTGCCAGCATACAGTCCCTACGCAGGAAGAAAAGGAAAAAGTGAAGCGACACAAAACGTGTCGAAGCTATGTCATGCGAGAGAGAAGCCCCTGAATGAGACGGTCAAAGAGCCGCGAATCTTTGACATGGAGAAAGGCATGCGGGATACACGAGGTCTCCGAGACCCCGACAGAAGTTGTGTTTTTTTTTTCCTTCGGCTCGCCCCGGCTATTTCATGCATTAAACGCATCTTTTTATTTCGAGTGTGTTGAGCTTGGATGCTCGGGCGAACAGATGGCACGTCTGAGGGTGAGATGACACGAGCGAGACATCAGATTGTTGGAGCTGCATAGGGGGAGGGCAAGGCAGTGGACAAAGTACAAAGGCTGTGTGTGATCTGGTCTGTATGGGGTTGAGGGACTTCGTATTTTGTCACTCTCCTCCAATCTTGTGGTATGTGATGCAAAAAAATTCAACTTTGTTTTTGATATTTCACCCATTCCTATCTATGAACTCCTAACTGATGATGATGATGATGACTTTGCGGGGAGGGCAGAAAATCCCAAAATGAGCCCGCCCTCAAAGGGGATAGGGACTTGATATTACACTTTTTTAGAAAGATTGAGAAAATATGGAACCATGTAACGGAATAGAAAAAAACCAGCTTCAAGACTTCGCGTCCCTGGCCTAGTGACCCAGCATCTGCTGCATGGCGTTGAGGCGGTAACTCTCGCTCTTCTCCATGAGCTCCTCGTGCCTGCCCTTGGCGGCAACGGCGCCGGCCTCGACGACGAAGATGACGTCGGCCTTGCGGACCGTGTGCAGCCTGTGAGCGATGGCGATGACGGTGATGCCGCGCGCGGCGCGCTCGAGACCCTCTTGCAGCGCCTTCTCGCTCTCGGCGTCGAGGGCGGAGGTGCTCTCGTCGAGGAGGAGGAGGCGGGGCTTGCGGACGAGGGCGCGGGCGATGGCGACGCGCTGGCGCTGGCCGCCGGAGAGCTGGGAGCCGTTGGGGCCGCACTCGGTGTCGTAGCCCTGCGGGAGGGCGACGATGGTCTCGTGGATGTTGGCGAGGCGGCAGGCCTCTTCGATTTCCTCGTCGGTGGCGTCCTGGCCGGGGCGGGCGCCGAGGCCGACGTTGAACTTAACGCTGCCGTCGAAGAGGGCGCTGTCCTGGGGCACGACGGCGATGTCGTCGCGGAAGTCGGTGCCGTCGAACTTGGAGATGTCCATGCCGTCGATTTCGATTGTGCCCGTGCTGGCGGAGTACATGCGCTGGACGATGGCCATGACGGTGGACTTTCCGGCGCCCGAGGGGCCGACGAGACCGCAGAACTGACCGGGTTGGATGGTGAAGGACATGTTGTCGAGGATCTGGACCTCGGGGCGGGCGGGGTAGGAGAAGGAGACGTTCTTGAAGGAGACGGCGACGCCGCCGCGACCCGGGGATGGGCGCGGGTTGGGGTTGGCGAGGGCCTCGACGTCCTTCTCCTTCTCCTTGCCCTTGGAGGACTCTGAGGCGGCATCGGCGGCGTCGGCGGCCCTGCCTGCCGGGTCGGCGTCGGACTTGCTGAGGTCGAGGAGACTGAAGATTCTGGAGGCGGCCATGCGGGCGCGGGTAACCTCGGGGGCGAGGGTGAACATTTGACCCCAGAGCTGGGCGCCGACGAGCATGGCGACGTTGATGATGAGGAACTGCGTCTGCGTGGCGTTGCCGGCGACGATCTGCTTGGATCCCCACCAGTAGGCGAAGGCGTAGATGATGTTACCCGTGACGTTGGCGACGGCGAGCCAAATGTTGGCGAAAGTGACGGCCGAGATGATTTCCTTCTTGGGGTCCTTGAGGGCGCGCTTGTACTGGCCAAAGACCTCGTGCTCCAGGGAGAGGGTGGCGACGGTCTTGATGGAGTTGACGGACTCGACGGTGATGCCGACGGCGGTGGCGTAGGCGCCGGCGTGCTTCTCCTCGAACCGAGAGAGGACGCGGATCTGCATGATGCCAGAGCCCAGGAGCATGGGCACGATGACCAAGCAGACGATGGCGATTCTCCAGTTCAGAATGTGAGAGTAGATGATGGCAACAAACAAATTGACAACGACGGCGAAGATGGTTCCCATGATGGAACCGCTGAAGCCACCGATGGACGCCGCATCCTTGGTGATGAGAGACAGAAGCGAGGAAGGGTTGCGGGCTCCAGACTGGTGCCACTCGAGCTCCTGCTGGAAGAGAGCGCGGAAGGAGCCGACGCGGATCTTGTACAGGAGCTTCTCGGCAATGTAACCAAAGGCGGACCAACTGCACAAGTTGGCGACGAGTTCGACACAGGCGAGCATGAAGAAGAGGCCGGCGAAGAAGGCACCTCTGCTCTGGATGTAGCTGGGCTCGTTGCAAGGGCTGGCGACGCCAATGGCGAAACCGAAAATGGTACCAGATGCGCTGAAAGTGCAGCCGACAATGAAGGCGGACACCATGGCGAGGAGGAGGTACAGAATGTGAGGGCGGACCATGACGCCAGCCTTCTTGGTGATCCACCAGGTGGACCTGTCGTTATCGAGACCGCTGTTCTCGGTCTCCAGGGCCGCGTTCTTCTTCTTTTTCTTGAGCTCCTTGGCCTCCTTCTTGAGTTGCTTCTTGGTCTTCTCGGTCACGACTGCATCCGTGCCCGCCTCCGTTTCGATGGCCCTGGCGAGATCCTTGGGGTCGACGCCGGGCGTCTCGGCATCCACAGAGGCTGCAGACGACTCGACGGCGGTGCTTGCGCGAGAGGGAGCCTTCTCCTCCTCGGAGCCGTTGATGTTTTGCAGGTTGACCAAGTTGGCGTAGGCGCCGTTGCGGGCGATGAGATCAGCGTGAGTTCCCTGTTCCATGATATCACCAGCGCTCATGACAATGATGTTGTCGGCGTTCTTGATGGTGGAGAGACGGTGAGCAATGGAGATGAGGGTTCTGCCCTTGGAGACATTCTCAACAGCCTTTTGAATACGGGCTTCACTGGCAGAGTCCAAGGCGGCGGTGGCCTCGTCGAGAATCAGAATCTTGGGGTCACGGATGAGAGCACGGGCGAGGGCCACACGCTGTCTCTGACCACCACTGACGAGCTTACCACCACTGCCGACGGCGGTTCCGAATCCGTGCTTGAGGCGGTCGATGAAGGAAGTGGCATCGGCCAGGTCGGTCGCGTTCTGAACGAGCTTGACAATCTCGACAACCTCGGGTCCGTACTTCTGGGCGGCGGTGTTGAGGTCCTCTCCGGCCATGAGGTCTTCGGCAAGCTGGGCGAGCTGGGGTCCGTAGAGCGTTTCCTTGAGTCTCTGGTGCTCCTCCTTGGGCGAGTTGACGAGACCGAGAGCAATGTTTTCGATGACGGAGCGGTCGAGCAGAGAAGGTTCCTGCTGGACGAGGCTGATGTAACTGCGGACGTTTCTGACGTTGAGGTTGCGGATATCCTGGCCGTCGATGAGGACTGTGCCCTCCTTGGGGTCGTAGATTCTCGTGGCAAGGCCGGCAATGGTCGACTTTCCGCTGCCAGAAAGACCGACGATGGCAGTGTACTTTCCACCGGGGCAGACGAGAGAGATGTTCTTGAGCACATCCGTATCGGGGCGCGAGGGGTAAGAGAAGGTAACTCCACGGAGTTCAACCTCACCGTGGACATTGGCGGGCAGTCTGTCACCATCCTCGGTGACGGAGTCGATAGTGGAGTGCTTGTCAATGTCCTCCCGGAGCTTGACAAAGGCAGCGGCGGCTGATCCGAAAAGGGGCAGCAGAGGTGCGATGGTACCGAGCATGATACAGGCTAGTCGTAGTTAGCAAAGTTGTCCAAATAGTATAGAAACGAAGTACGTACCGTCGACAATGAGGAACACAACGGTGTAAATGTCACCAACTGAAGTGCCGTCGCCAGTTCCAGCAACGGATCTTGAGATGGCCTTGCTACCTTGCCAGTAGGCGAGGGCGTTCGCAGCGTAGGCGATGAAGTACAAGAGTCCGGCATTGGAGGCAGCAGCGATGGCCTTCTTGATACCCTCCTTCTGAGCGACCATGACATGGCCGGCGAATTTGTTCTCGAGGCGAGGTCCGGCGCCAAACGCCTGGACGACGGCGACGTGAGACAGCGCCTCTGAAGCGATGGACGAAGCCTTGGCCATACCCTCCGACATGGCTCCGCTCCATTTCTGGATGTAGCTTCCGCAAATCATGGACGCGAGCAAGTAGGCGGGGATGAGCGAAACCAGCATACCGGCCAGGGGCGCGTACTTGATGAAGCCGATAACGTACGCCGTAACGAAGAAGGAGATTGTGCCGATGAAGTGACTGACTTTCTCGGACGTTCCGGACTGAATGGTTTGGATATCGGAGTTGAGGCGGGACGAGACCTCACCGGCCTGTCTGCTCTCGAAGAAGCCGACATCCTGTCTCAGCAAGCTCTGGAAGTACTTCTCGCGGAGGCGGGATGCGAGTCTCTGGCTGATGATTCCCCAGCAGGTGGTGTGCGTGTAGATGAGGCAGAAGGCGACGCAGGTGATCCAGACGAGCTTGATGACTTTGTCGTTGACGGCGTCCTGGTAAGCGCCCACATCTCCGATTCCGTCGGCGCAGGTGGCGCCGTTCATGTCGTCAATCAGCTGTCCGAAGAGAATACCCATCAGAGGGAACGGAACACCTGAGCCGACGGCGGCAATGGTGCCCACGCAAACCAGCGTGTAATCGAGCCATGTTGGGTTGGCATAGAAAAGCAGCTTGAAAAAGCTGAAGACAGTCTCGAAGCGCTGGGAGAAGATGGTCAGTTTCTCTTCGCACACACGTACACGTACTCAAGGAAGGGAAGAGACTGAGGCCAAGAGAAGAAAAAAAAAATCCTGAAAATGTGATTCAGATTCAGCCCAGGCCAGACGTGCAAGACTCACCTTTCCCTTTGGTTTCGCGACTTCGGTATTCTCTGTTGATGTTGTCTGTACTTGTTGTTGCTCTGGTGATGTCGAGAGAGCAGTATCAGCCTTCTCGGCCGCAGCCGATCGTGAGTCTTGGTCAGGCATGGTGATCTGACCTTGAACTGACGAACAGGTATCAGGGAGAGTTTGACCGCTTTTCGCAATTGAAGCAGATGGTTAAGAAAGGAGCTCTCTCTCATCGCCAGCCCCCAGAAACACAGAGACTTGGCGTGCAGCTGGTGGCAAGGAAGAGCTCAGCGAAAGCGTCGAGCGAGGTCCAACCGTACAGGGCAACCTTGCCGTTCTTTGCACCATGCCAGAACCAGAAGCCAGAAGTGGAGGCGATTTTTGTTTTGTGTGTTCATCGGCATCCGCAGCATTAGCGGGTAATTAGGGGAGTCATTCCCAAGGCCAGCCAACAGTAGCGAGGATTTGCTTGGCTTCACGGGCTTTGATGACAGCACATTTCACAGAAGCGACTCGAGTCTCCGCTGGGGGCAATTGTGACTTGCCCACGTACCTTGTCAGGCTAGCAATTAATGGAAGCAGCATGGACGGGACGTTAGGGAGGGTAGGTATCCGTTCCCCGTAGGTGAGGTGGGTGGTAATGCAAAGTACCCTGCCGTGGAGTAGCCGAGTTAGGGAGCTGAGAGGGCCACGAGGGGGGCATGCCGTAACGAGGTGGGAGGGGAATGGCGACCGACGCCCATCGCCGACTGTGAACCCCCCTGCGGAATGGTATAGTGTACAGCACTGCTTTCTTGTGACATTTCATAGGTGGTCCTGGAGGGGAGTTCGGGGATCGTTAAGCGGCGAGAGACCAGTGACCACAGCAGCCACGGTAGACAATCACGCTACTGCGGGAGTTGACGGTTGTAGCGGGATGTGCAATGTGCTACGGCACGTGAAGGGTACCGGCGGCATCCCTGAGGGAGTGTGTAAGGTAGTGTTTGTGGGCGAGGCCACATGTACAGATGTACATTGGGGCCATTCGCGATAGCATCTGATAGCGATTCGGGAGGGTCAAAGGGGGTGAAAGAATCAGACGGGCAGAGGAGAAAAAGCGAAGACGACTGGAGCAAATGGAGCGAGTGGATGTGGGGCCGAGGACCGGACTGTGGGTTCGGATCAGATAATTTGTCTTGGCGGAGACGGGTCATCCCTTCCGGATTAAGTAAGGCTGGACACGCCGACCCGAACGGTACAAGATACCTACTATACCTAGGTGGTCCACCTCAGTGTACGAAGTACATCGGTACCGACACCCATGTTCCTTTCTTGCTCCTTGCTCCTGGCTTTCTGCTTTACTCCATTCTGTACGCAGTATATATATTTTTTTTGCGGATCTGCCAAACTTGTCGTCCATTCGGAAAGCTTTACGGAATACTTCTTGAAATTTCCTGATCCTCCCATGTCGCGAATGAAAAATTTCAGAGAAGCCACCGCTGCGACGGCCCCGGCCATGGCTGCTCCTGGGGAAAATGGCGCATCTCTTCTGGCGATGGGCACCCACACACACCATTTCCCATTGAGGGTACATTCCACCGCCACACCCACTCATCCACTTCATCTCGAATTTGCAAAAGAAGGCGTCATTGGGTACGCACAACTCGCTGGTGTGTAGCAGTGAGGAGCAAGGCCAATTGCGAATCCCGTGTCTTTTGCTGTGTGCTGCAGTGAGAACCTTTGGCGGCATTAGCTTCAACGGCCGATCCATCCAGCATCTCTACTCCGTCGCTTCATTACCAAGGTACTCGGTAGAAGCAACGGAAAGCAAAGGAACCCGAGATGCCCTGGAAAGAAGAAAGAGAGGAGAATTACAGTTTTTTTTTTTTATCCTTGAATTCCGAACAGTGCTGCTGCCCACTGAAAACGAGGCGCAGTTCCCCCAACGCGTACAGAGTACCTTGGTTTTCTTCATCTTGTTGGTCTTTTTTAGGCTTGTCAATTTGTTCATGCTTGTGTTTTGTTAGGTAATGCTGATTAGATCCCAGCCCAGCCAGTCCGCTTCTTAGACCCGGCGCTGGGAGTGGCTTGCATGTCTCTGAACGGATCTGATAACTTTAACTCCTCCACCATCTGATAACTCTCAGACCCCTCCCAACAACACCCCTCC